>CM032414.1:245709-329449 GCA_019049465.1 Dryas iulia moderata | reverse complement strand
CGCTCTGCCAAGAGTGACACGAATAAAAGAAGAGAATGCCCTCTATAATAAAACTGCCATATATTGATCTTTCAAAAGGTTCCCCTTCTTAAAAATGAGTGTTAAGACTAACAAGTTATCTTTTCTCTTAAATGCGAGTCTATTGCACTTAGTACGTTGTTTCGTAATTGATAAAAGTGGACTATGACGCATTAGTCGCTACCCCACGACAGCAATTGCATTAGCCGTGACCGGCACCTTCAGTAAGGCTTTTACATTGCTAGGGCTCAGTGAATTTTCTATTACAATTAAGTAATTTATAAAAATGTTCACCGAAAATCAAATGTTCACTAAATTCAATACGCACGAAAAATAAAGCAATTGCCTAAAACGACGTTATGTATATAAATAAATCTTTACATTTAATTGTTAACACATTGTCGGGACTATATTTGTTGACATTACGAAAAAGTGATCTGTCCTGCAAAAATAACTTCCTACTAATCCGCGATTATTCAGTAGTTTACTAGCGATACTTTAGCAAAGTCAAAGCCAAATAATTTACCAACGGTGCCACGAACATTAGTGCCTTTGAAATAATAAAAATGGGCAGAAAAACTCAACGATTTTTTTTTATCAAATCGATAGTTAACAGATTTAAGAGTGATAATGATGCCTTTGAAATACGACTGAAGCAATATTTTATTCTGAAGGCGTATTATAATTAATAAAATAATTAATTAAGTAAAACATTTAGCACGAAAACGTGTTTTTACATTTTTTTTTAATTTATTTATACCCTATAATGTTACCCTAGATCCGATTTAAAAAAAAAAACCTACCACGAAAGAATAACCGATTCATTTAGTCTATTTGTAATATTAAAAATGTTTATATCACACCGATTTTGGCAAGCGTCATTTCTCTTTCTAAACATAAGAATTTCAAAATTGTGATGAGAAATATTGGTTAATATAATACTGTCAAAGTAATAGATTGTGCTAATAAGGTCGGTCTCACGGGGCAGAAACTGAATTTATGCGGCTGTGTTAATCCAATATCTTACAGAAAATCGCCACCACTTTTGAATCTGATGTCAATGTTTTTAGTATTTAAACTAAACTATTTATTTCTTACGTTAGAACTCGTTATGTCTTTATATCATTTATAACATGTGTTATCCCTACGTCCCGATGTTGTAGGGAAAGAAAATAAATTCAAATATTCATTTAATAAACGACGGTGAAGAAACAAGATAATTCAATAAATTAATTAATATCATTGCTATTTTTTTTTCCTTTTACGAGGCATTTACGTAAACAACGTGAAAGCACTGATCAACCTTTTGTCTTGTAAAATTCTAATATTTCTAATCCACAAATAACACACTGTTCAGAACTATTACTACTCACTTCCCAGCAACAGAATGGCGCGTTCGTGGCAGTGCCATCGTATTTATAACTACGATTTACTATCCTGGTGCCGATATGGCGACACGAATGCGACATCGTTTTTAACTCTTGCAACATGTCTCATCAATATAATATGTGGTAAAATAATTTAAATACTAATTACAAAGGTTTAATAATAATAAGAATAACAAAATCTCTTAATAGATAAATATTCAACCAAACCACAGATAATCTAATAGCGGAAGTTATAAAATCAAGGCTGTCCTCCCTGTTTGCCTCAGCTTGTACATAAATAATTATAGATTGCTTCCCGTATCTTGGGGGTCTTACAGTGAAGAAGTTTTTATGTCACTACCGAATTTAAAATAGTATATGTAGTAACATAAAAATGTATCCTATTAATATAATTTGATCGATTAGTACAATGTAAACAAAGAGTTTCATATTGCAATGTATCAAGTCGTAGCCCCTACCATGGTAACTACTTGTAAGTGAGATAATATACTTGGTATGTATTCTTTTACTAATATGTTGTTAAAAAGGAATGGAAGATGATTAGTTAAATGTTTAGATGAACTTAAATTGATAAGAAAATATTTAATTAAGAAGGGAAGTTAGATATAAGGTAATGTTATAAGAAATAAGTTAGCTGAAACTGAGAAATTATTTGAGAAAAGTTCTGATATAATCCAATGTGTTACTTCTAAGGAAATAAAGCCTAAATCTCTACATTCATAGCTTCAATAAGCGATGAAATAAAGTCATACTACTCAGAAATTATCAATTTATGTTCTAAGCCTGCATGTCATACGAGTAGTAGTGACAGTGATTCTAGCGAGACGTGTTCGAATCCTGAACTAAAAATAGAGTTCGATTTGAAAACAGCGTGTAGTTTAATTCCTGTTATGAACAATAATGAAAACAGCATTAAAAGGTATCATTGACTCTATAGAAATATATTCGGATATGTTGTCATCATCAGGTCAAAAATTACTTATTACATTTGTTTTAAAAAGTAGGGCTGTCCAGAACGCTAAATTACGTATGTTACCCGAATACAGTTCTACAAAAGACTTAATTAGGATTTAAAAAACAAATTATTGGTAAAGAAAAGTCCTACTGCAATACAATCACGGCTGCAAACTGTATCTCAAGGATATCGCACTATAGAACAGTTTGGAACCGAGATAGAGAACTTATTTGCAGATTTAATTAATAGCTCAGGCAGACGGCGATACTGACAAATACGAAATTTTAAAACCTTTAATGAGCGATTCGCAATACAACGTTTTTCTGACGGTCTAAGAAGTTCAAGACTGAGTACGATTATTGCAGCACGCAACTACAAACACCTAAACGAGGCGATTCAAGCTTGCGAAAGATGAAGAGCAGTCACTGCATCTTCATCGCGAGGTGAGGATGTCATGCATTTCTCCACTCGTGGAAGAGGTAAGTCACGTTCTCATTTGAATTCTTCTCAAATAGTAATTACCAATAATAACAATGATTTTGATGTTTTAAATAAACCAAGTGATAGATCGTCAATGTCTCTTCAACACAAATGACGCCTGTATAAAGAGACATTCGTTCCTTTATAAGCGGGTGTCTACCACACTACTTATTTTTCTTATACTCATAAGATGAATTGATCTTGTCTTTTAGTGTACACAATATTTTATTAATTCTTAATTTAAGGTCAAAATACATTTATTGCTGTATACCCCCAGAGACCTTGTCGGACCATCTATACATCAGGTATGAGGTCTCCACACATCCGGCGGTGCCGTTAGCCCCTGGTCCAACCTCTCGCGAGGGGCGACCGCGGTGGCAACTATGGCGCCTCGACAAGGAGTTGTTGGAGGAGGCTGCGATAGTGCAATCCTGGCTGCCCTCGCAGGCGGCGGGTAACACCGGACTCAGGAGGAGGAAGACCGTCTGTACCGCGCCTACGTCGAGGCGCGTACGGCGCTGCAGGAGGCGATCGGTCGTGCGAAAGGCGAGTCGCACGACCGGATGGCTCGAGGGAATCGACGCGGACCCTTATGGGACCCCGTACCGGCATGGTGCGGGGTAAACTCCGGTCTGGGCTCCACCCGTGACTCAGTCACTCCAACGGACGTTCTCCGTGGAGTGCTGACGTCGTTGTTCCCGCAGCGGGGCCAGCTTTACAGCACCAGCGATGGCCCGCTCTGCAGCGCCCGAGGAGGAAGAAAGAGAGTGTCGCACCACCCGTGGAGGAGGAGGAGCTCGAAGAGGCGGTTCGCCGATCTCGCGTCAAGAGCACTCCCCCAGGCCTGGACGGCGTCCCTGGCCGAGCGCTAACTCTGGCTCTCCCCTTTTTAGAGACCAGAGTAAGAGGGCTATTCACTGCCTGTCTGGCTCAAGCCATAATTCCACAGAGGTGGAAGACAGGTAGGTTGGTCCTCATTCGCAAGGTGGGGCGCCCGGCGGATTCTACGTCCGCCTACAGGCCAATCGTGCTCTTGAGCGAGATCGCCAAGCTCTTCGAGCGCGTAGTAGCGAGGAGGCTGCTACGCCACCTGGAGGAGTCAGGCCCGGATCTCTCGGACCTGCAGTATGGCTTTCGTCGTGTTCGTTCGACGATGGATGCCATACTGAAGGTGAAGTCCCATGCGCAGGACGCAGTGGCTCAGGGCGGCGGGGTACTGGCGGTGTCTATTGACATCGCCAACGCCTTTAACTCCTTGCCCTGGCCCTGCATCGAGGAGGCACTGTTATATCATCGTGTGCCTCCATACCTGCGCCGCGTCATCGGGGCTTACCTGTCCGGGAGGTCTGTGGCCTTTCCCGCTCCAGGTGGAAGGTGGGAGGAGATGGAGGTTTCGTGCGGTGTTCCACAGGGTTCGGTTCTGGGTCCGCGCCTGTGGAACATCGGCTACGACTGGGTGCTGCGGGGCAGCACCCTTCGAGGAGTGAGCGTCGTCTGCTACGCCGACGATACCCTCGTTGTTGGCGCAGCAGAGGACTTTCCGGGAGGCGGCGGTTCTCGCCACGGCCGGAGCGGCCGTGGTGATCGGGAGAATTCGTCGTCTCGGTTTGGAGGTCGCCCTCGACATGTCCGAGGCGCTCTATTTTCATGCTCCGCGAAAGGGCCCACCATCTGGGGCCCACATCGTCGTCGGCGGTGTCACAATAACCGTCGCGCGGAGTATGAAATACCTCGGGCTTGTCCTGGATGGACGGTGGAGTTTTCGGGGCCACTTCTCCATCTTGGCCCCGAAACTTCTGAGGACAGGACAAGGGAGTTGCTGGACCTTCTACTGGGCGCGTCCCCCGGGTGGCGGATAGGGGAAACCACTCGCACTTGCGGGCGAGTGGACCGGACTTGTCCGGCGCGGACCAAAACCAGCAGGCATGGGCGTGCCTTTAGTCCTTCGTTAAGGACACGGCCTAGGGGAGCACACCCCGACAGAAAAGCAAAAACAACCAACATGGCAGATTGTAATAAAATAATATTACCCCAGGCCGGTAAAGCCCGCGAGGGACAATCCGGCCGTGCTACGGCACGCAAGCCCGTCTATTCTGGGGGGGGGCAAACCAGTCTGTTGTGTTGTGGGTGAGGAGCCCGAGAAGGGCGGAGTTGGTGGTGAGGGGCCCGAGAAGGGCGGAGTTGTTGGTGTAGTTGGAGTTGGTGTTGTTGGTGGAGTCGAGCCTGGTAAGGGCGAGGAGGTTGCTGTGTCCAGTGGGGGCGGCGACAGTTGTAGTGTAGGCGTAGCGTCAGGCAAGGCAATGGAAGACCGGAGATTGTCTGTGTCGAGTGGCGCGGCGGAGAGCGAGGCTGGGGTTGTGTGGAAGGAGCCAAAGGTGGTTCTGACCCGGCTGAGTGTCGAGGAGTTGGAGTCCAGACGTCCACCGGTCTCGTCGTCCGGTAGACTGTGGGGAGCGTCGGAGTCGGAGGCCGAAAGTTTTGTGTCGGTGGGCTCCCAGAGGGACAACACTAGGTCGTTGTACCTCAAGGAACGAAGAAAGAGGCCCCGTAACCTGAGTGACCATTCTGGGTCGTCCGGGGAAGGGGGATCGGATCGGCCGGCGCCAAAAATAGCGGCCGTTAAGAAGGGGCGTGGTCGGCCTGTAACAGCAAAGGCCAAAGCCAGTCTAGAGGAGAGGCGGCTTACGAAGGACCACGAGAATGGGGTTGCCGAGCGCACAGCAGGTGTCCAGAGGGCAAATTCGACGCTCTCGGATATGTCTGTCCAGTCGGATTTGGAGACGGATTTGGAGGAGTTGATGTTGGCAGGTGACCTCCAAGGACGCATATCGGACAGCCTGGATATCATAAAGAAGGTTGCCAGTCGATCAGGCAACCTAAACTGCTCATTCATCAAGGCCCTGAAGGAGGCGGTGAGATCGATATCCATGGCTGTGGACGTGCTTGCTCAGCGCACGGCAACCGAGGAGGTGGCCCAATTGCGTGCGCATAACAAAAAGTTACGCAACGACCTGGCCGACGTGAAAAAAGAGGTCAGTCTTTTACGGGCTGACCTCCAAGAACACGCGAAACGTCCGCGGTCAATCTTCCGGCGCTCAACCAGCGTGTCCCGACGAGCTCAAGCGCTCGATAATGATGGAAGTCGGGACTATGGTGAGTGTCCGGATAGAAGGGCTGGAGAACCGGCTTTTGCCGGAGAAGAGTCTGCGTCCCCCGCTTGCGTCTAGGGGGCCGCAAAAGGAGGTGGCTAAAGCGTCGGCGAGCGTGAAGGCAGTCACAGCAGAGGCCTCACCTCCGGCGAAACCTGCCCCTGCCAAAGCCCAGGAACCCGTGAAGGATAAGGGTAAGGGCAAAGGTAAGGGCAAGAAGAGCACAGGAGCCCCGGCGGTAGAAAAACCGCAGCCACTTCCTCCTGCCCCGGCTAATCTGTCAGAGGGGTGGACCGAAGTGGTCAAGAAGGGGAAGAAGGCGAAGGTCGCTCCTTGGCAGCAGCCGCGTGAGCTGCAGCAGCCGCACCAGAAGGTGAAGGTGAAGGCGAAGGCAAAGGTGCCTAAGCTGAGGAAGCCAAGATCTGCTGTGGTGGCGTTAAAACTCCAACCAGACGCAATAGAGAAAAACGTTACCTACAGTCAGGTCTTAACCCAGGTCAAGGGGAAGATCGTCCTCGAAGACCTGGGTATCTCGGATATGAGATTCCGAGTGGCTTCAACTGGTGCGAGGCTGCTGGAACTCCCTGGGGCAAATTCGGCAGAGAAGGCGGAGGTTCTCGCGGAGCGGCTACGTGGCGTACTGGATCCTAATCAGGTCCTGGTCACTAGGCCTACCAAATGCGCGGAAGTCCGTGTCACTGGGTTAGACGACTCAGTGACATCGGAGGAGGTGGCGCAGGCGGTCAGCAGGGTTGGAGGATGCGGCGTCGGCTTGATAAAAGTTGGTGAGGTGCGGCGCGACAGGGCAGGTGTTGGGACTGCGTGGGTTCGGTGCCCAGTTGCAGCTGCCAAGGCGGTGTGTGCCAATCGACTGTTAGTGGGGTTCGTGTCAGCGCGTGTGACACTTCTGCAGCCACGTGTAATGCGGTGCTTCCGCTGTCATGAGGTGGGGCATGTGGCTGAAAAGTGTCACGGTGACACGGACCGGAGCACTCACTGTTTTAGGTGTGGGCGTCCCGGGCACAAACAAACTACGTGCTCGGACCCACCACACTGCCCGGTGTGTGAGGCAACGCAACGACCTGCTGGTCATCTGGGGGAACTGCGGCCTGCGCTAAAGTTTGTGCGCAGCATAAAAAGAAGCGCAGAGGAGGAAGGGGTGTGGCTAAGCAGAAAGACAAGAGCCCACCTGAAGCCCCGTTGCAGGGCGAGACGTCACAGCCGATGGAGGACCAATAATGGCCCTCCAGATCCTGCAGGCGAAAATCAACCACTGTGCCCGGGCCCAAGACTTATTGGTCCAAAGCCTGGTGCAGTGGTCGATTCAGGTGGCGATCGTTGCGGAGCCCTACAGCGTACCAGCGAGGGACAATTGGGTCGCTGACAGCACCGGGGTGGTGGCTATTGCCACTCAGGTGGCCGCGGGGTCCCCGCCCTTCTCGCGTATTGAGAGGGGTGCGGGATGCGTCGCGGCAACTGTCGGTGACCTCGTTGTGGTAGGCGTCTACTTCTCCCCCAATCGAGCTTTATACGAGTTCGAGGATTTTTTGATCCGGTTGGGAGAGATGGTGGACCGCCATCGTCCGGCTGACGTTTTGGTCGCAGGTGACCTCAACGCCAAGTCGGACATGTGGGGCTCTGCAAAGACGAGCGCGCGTGGTGCGACACTCTCCGAGTGGGTAGTTGCCTCCGGATTGTCTATCCTCAACAGGGGGACGGCCCATACGTGCGTGCGACGGCTGGGGGGGTCCATCGTGGACGTCTCGTTCGCGACCCCGGCCTTAGCGCGTAACGTGAGGGGCTGGCGAGTGCTGTATGATGTGGAGACTCTGTCGAACCATCTATACATCCGATACGAGGTCTCTGCACATCTGGCGGTGCCGTCGGCTCCGGGTCCAACCTCTCGCGAGGGCGGACCGCGGTGGCAACTGTGGCGCCTCTACAAGGAGTTGTTGGAGGAGGCTGCGATAGTGCAATCCTGGCTGCCTCAGGGAACGGTGTCCGTGGAAGACGCTGCGAACTGGGCGCAGGGGGCTATGACGCGTGTCTGTGACGCGTCTATGCCCCGCTCCAGAGGCCGCCCTTCGTGGCGGCACGTGTACTGGTGGTCGGGCGAGATCGCTCAATTGCGCACATCCTGCATTGAGGCGAGACGCCAGTACACCCACTATCGCAGACAGCGGGTACACCGGACGCAGGAGGAAGAGGACAGGTTGTACCTCGCCTATGTCGAGGCGCGAACGGCGCTGCAGGAGGAAATCGGTCGTGCGAAAGGCGAATCGCACGACCGGATGATCGCGGGGATCGACGCGGACCCTTATGGGACCCCGTACCGCATGGTGCGGGGTAAACTCCGGTCATGGGCTCCACCCGTGACTCAGTCACTCCGACCGGACGTTCTCCGTGGAGTGCTGACGTCGTTGTTCCCGCAGCGGGCCGGCTTTTCTGCACCTGCCATGGCCCGCCCTGCAGCGCCCGAGGAGGAAGAGAGTGTCGCACCACCCGTGGAGGAGGAGCAGCTCGAAGAGGCGGTCCGCCGATCTCGAGTCAAGAGCACCGCACCTGGCCTGGACGGCGTCCCTGGCCGAGCGCTCACTCTGGCTCTCCCCTTTTTGGAGACCAGGGTCAGAGGACTCTTCACTGCCTGTCTGGCTCAAGCCTTAATCCCACAGCGGTGGAAGACAGGCAGGTTGGTCCTCATACGCAAGGAGGGGCCCCCGGCAGATTCTACGTCCGCCTACAGGCCAATCGTGCTCTTGAGCGAGATCGCCAAGCTCTTCGAGCGCCATGCGCATGCGCAGGACGCAGTGGCTCAGGGCGACGGAGTGCTGACGGTGTCTATTGACATCGCCAACGCTTTTAACTCCCTGCCCTGGCCCTGCATCGAGGAGGCACTGTTATTTCATCGTGTGCCTCCATACCTGCCGCGTCATCGGGGCTTACCTGTCCGGGAGGTCTGTGACCTTTCCTGCTCCAGGTGGAAGGTAGGAGGAATGGGAGGTGTCGTGCGGTGTTCCACAGGGGTCAGTTCTTGGTCCGCTCCTGTGGAACATCGGGTACGACTGGGTGCTGCGGGGCAGCACCCTCCAAGGAGTGAGCGTCGTCTGCTACGCCGACGATACCCTCGTGTTGGCGCAGCAGAGGACGTTCAGGGAGGCGGCGGTCCTCGCCACGGCCGGAGCGGCTGAGGTGATCGGGAGGATCCGTCGTCTCGGGTTGGAGGTCGCCCTCGAGGCATTATACTTCCGAGGCATTATACTTCCATGCTCCGCGGAAGGGCCCACCAGTTGGGGCCCACATCGTGGTAGGCGGCGTCACCATCAGCGTCGCGCGGAGCATGAAGTACCTCGGACTCGTCCTGGATGGACGGTGGAGTTTCCGGGGCCACTTTACCATCTTGGCCCCGAAACTGTTGAGGACAGCGGCGGCTCTGGCGCGCCTTTTGCCCAACGTCAGTGGGCCGGGCGTGTCGAGTCGTCGGCTGTACACCGGAGTGGTCAGGTCGATGGCGCTCTACGGTGCCCCCGTTTGGGCGGACGCCTTGGATCGGCACAACGTCACCCTGCTGCGGCGTGCGCAGAGGGTGATGGCCATCCGGGTGATTCGGGGGTACCGGACCATCTCCGGTGAGGCGGCGTGCGTGCTGGCTGGAGTCCTGCCGTGGGACCTAGACGCTGTGGCTCTTGCGTCGGTCTATTGCCGGCGCAGGGAAGGTCTGGCTGAGGGGCTCGCGGCAGAGCCAGCACTGCAGGAGGAGGAGCGCAGTAGGGCGCTGGAAGTGTGGGAGTCCCGGCTGGCAACACCAACCGCCGGCCGGTCGACGATCGAGGCAGTTCGTCCGGTGTTCCGCCAGTGGTTAGCGCGGCGTCACGGCGTCCTAACCTTCCGCACCACGCAGGTACTCTCGGGGCATGGATGTTTCGGGAAATACCTGTGTGGGATCGCTGGGAGGGAGCCCGACGCTCGCTGCCACCACTGCGACGACTGCCTCGAGGAGACGGCCCAGCACACGCTGGAGGTGTGTCCAGCCTGGGCGTCTCAACGCCGCGCTTTGCGCGGCGTCGTTGGGGACGACCTCTCGCTGCCCACCATGTTGAAAGCCATGGTGGGCAGCGAGGCGTCGTGGGACTCGGTCGTATCCTTCTGCGATGCAGTAATGCTCGCGAAGGAGGCGGCGGAGCGGGCGAGGGAGGAATCTTCCGAACTCGCCATCCGTCGCAAACGGCCGGGTCGCCGGAGGGCGGCACACGACCGTCGCCTTCCGCCCTAACATCGGCCAGAGGGCGGTCAGAGTGGGGCTTTCTGACCGCCTACTCCCCTGGCCCGAGTAGGTGCGCGTGGTAGCTCTGCGCGCTACTCAGAGCAGGCCGTCGGGTGTGCACCACTCCCACCCCTCAACTCCAACGGCGAGCCTTGCAGGCGCCCGCCGCCCAGGTCCACGGACGATTGGGACCAGTGCCCGAGACCTGGGCTAGTGGCGGGAGAGGAGCACCGTCAGGTTTTAGTGGGTAAACGGTGGCGTTACCATCTTGCCAAACCGGAGTCCCACATAACCGCGTCTGGGATCCCACCCCGGGCGGGTATCCGTAACGGATTCCCTGACATAAAAAAAAAAAAAAAAAATAAAGGCCTATGTCACAGGACAACCTGACCAAAATAATATATAAATACAAAAAATAATATCACAAAAACCAAACAAAAACTTAAAAAAAAATGATAAAATAAGACAAATATAAACATAACTAATATTTAGATAAATAAAAAAAAATATATGTACGATTATAAATAGATTTTAGTCAGTTATTTTTATCTGTTTAGTTGTAAATTTTCATCTAAGTTTTTTTTTATGTATTGTTTCTTTAAGTTCATATTAATAATAAAAATGTTGTATATGTAGTATAAGGATACTATTATAATTGGTCAGAGAATAAAGGCTATTTTTATTTTATATAATGAATATTGAATATTGAAGCCCCTTCATGTCTTCAATACTCACCTAAGTAAGACCCCTTCATGTTCTTACTCAGGTCAAAATACATAACATTAAACTTAATTATGAATATTGAAGCCACTTCATGTCTTCAATATTCGAAAAATATATAAACATCATCATCTTATCATAATACAAAAAATAGTGAAATAACATGTGCATACATTATATACATTCGTACATGATAACAATCATAATAAAATTGAGCTAAATTTTAATGTCAAATAAGCTAAGACATTGACAATAATAAATGTTTTATGCTTACAATGTGCGGTAGAAAACTAAGGTAATAAAATTAAAAATAAATACACACAACAATGATACAATAATGAAGACTATGACAAAAAAGGAAAAAAAATATTAAAAAAAATAAGTAAATAAACATCAATCTTATAATATAAAAAAAAAAGTGGAATAACAAGTGCATATAATGTATATTATATACACTGATACATGTAGTTATTTACATATATCATCTTATAGTACTTTATAGTCTTAGTTATTATTACTAGGTTTCACTGTACAGCTATTTAAATATTTTACCGTTAATACCTTAAGATCGGACGCGGATGTTATCTTCACTCGGGTTTTGTCAGGAAGAAGCACTATGATAACACCATCCGCAGTCCAACACTTTTTAATACCGAAGTGACTACGAGCAGCTACAAAAGTTTCTTGACGACACTTCGGTAAATTCGGTAACAGTTATTTTCGAGCTCTTCAAAGATGTTTTAGCCTTCCACACTTTGGATCGAAAGTGCACATTGGTAAATCTAACCAGAATAGGCCGTGTGGTGTTCTTTTTGTTGCCTAGTCTATGACAGACTTCAATCATATCTGATTTCGCATCCGACAACTTCATTTGGTTGTTTAATATCGAGTTAATTTTTATGCACACATCCTCATCTTTGTCTTCTTTAACGCCGTGAAAGAGGAGAAGTTTTCTCCGGGACTGGGTTTCTATGCGGTCCTAGCCAAGAGCAACCAGTTCCACCTGAGACTTGAGCAAACTTAGTGATTTCCATACAAACGATTTAAATGTATAGAAATCCGATGCCAACGACTTCACAGTGGGGTTTGGGGCAGCAGCACCAGGCTGTGGCAGGTTTTTTTCAAACTCGCTCATTCGGCTGTTAAACACGGAAGAGAAGCTCCTCCATACTTTTAATAAGTTGTTCAACTGGAGTGTCCATTATAATTGTAGGAAAGTGGGTCAGAAAAGGTGTTTAAAGTCAACTTATACAGGCACTTATAGCACTTAAATATATGTTTTTAATAAAATTATAGAAACGAAACAGCTGAGCACATAAATAAACGTCTTTACGCTTTCACGTCTACCCGCAAAAAAATATATAGAAATTTTATTATTTCTAAAAGGGGGCAAACTAATAGGAGGACCGTCGGATCGGAGGTTTTGTCTTCGCTCATGCACATCTACAACATTAGAGGAATTGTGGATGCATTAGCGACCTTGAGGATGAAGAAGAGAGAAGGATGAGATAGAGAGATCTGGCTTACATGTCATTGAACCGGAACTCATCATTCTATTTTGGCTTTGTTGTGTACTCCCTTATGCACTGGCTCGTCAACCTACGATGTGCGCAGGCGCCGCGTCCGCTCTCGCCGGTGGCTCGCGCGATAATGACTACGCGCGCCCCGCCACACCGTAAGCTCGAGACAGTGTTTATATCTATACTATAGATATAGCCTAATACAAACACTACATCCCTTTCTTATCAAAAACTTTATTAATATGAACTTAGTAAGTATACATATTTGAATCATGACTTTTTGATTTAGTTAATCATACTAGAAGTATCTATAAATCATAATTAAATCATTTTGAATCCCAGCAATTTACTGTCTTTCATTTACCCCAGAGTTAACAGTTTCATCTTCCTGATCTTCACCTACAGCTTTCCATTGCCCTTCTATTCTCTTTAAATGTAATATATTCCTTCTAAGTGTTTGTCCAGTTTCTTCATTTCTGATTGTTACGTCTCCATTCTTCATATTCTCCACAATGTGTGGTGTAGGATTATAATTTAAAGTAAGTTTATTTGTTTTATTAAATTCTTTAACATACACCTTGTCTCCTTCATTTAAATCTGTATCCCGAGCATTCCTCGTCTTATCACTGTAATCCTTTCCTTTTTCCTTTCGTTCCTTGTCCTTGTCCCTGATCTCTGTATCATCAATTTTACTACCTATGTCTTGAAACGTTGGAATCTTATCTCTGTTTAATCTTTTGAAAAATAATTCTGTAGGTGTTTTTCCAGTCACAGAATGAGATGTTGAATTATACATCATGAGATATTTATTTAGACATTCTTGTAAGTCTTTTTTTTCGAGTTTCCCAATCTTTAAGCGCTTCAATATGTCCCGATTTTGCCTTTCAACTTCACCATTTTGCTGAGGCCAGTAAGGGATAATATGAAATAACAGTATGTTGCAATCTTTGCAAAATGTTTTAAATTCTTCACTAACAAACTGTCGTCCGTTGTCGGCTGTGATAGATGAAGGATAGCCTAATCGGCTAAATATTTCTTTCAATAATCTAATTATAACAGCGCTAGTAATGATTTTAGTGATTTTCACTTCCTTATAACGGCTGTAATAATCGACTACCACTAAAAGATAGTCACCACTTGGTAATGGACCGAGTAGGTCCATGGCTATGTCTACCCAAGGCGCTTCCGGTAGTTCGCGACGCTTCATAGGTGCAGGTGGATTTGGTAAACTAACTAACGTGCAACTCTTACAACTCCTCACTAAGTTTTCCGCATCTTTATCTATTCTCGGCCACCATACTTTGCATCTCAAACGGCCCTTCATTGCCACAATCCCTGGATGCCCCTCATGCGCAGCGTCTAAAACACTTCTCCGAAGCATAGATGGTATGACTAGCTTGTTACCTCTTAAAAGAATATTTTCAAAGAAACATAATTCATTTCCAAATATTTTATACCCTTTTATACTCTCGTCCCATTCATTCTCGTAAATACCTTTTTTTACCTTTAGTATTTCTGTATCCGTCTCTGAGTGCATTTTAATCTCAGCCATGGAAACTGCACGAGGTCTTGCATTTTCCACGATTTGACTAACATGCTCATCACTTTCAGTCTTCCGGTAATTTGCATATTTGCATAAACGTGATAACGAATCTGCTATATTCAACTTACCCGGCTTATATTTAATATTACATCGGTAAGCTTGAAGTCTTAACACCCATCGCTCTATTCTAGCGCATGGTTTTGATTTTGCTCCAAATAAAACTTCCAATGGCTTATGATCCGTGATGAGGTCAAACTCTTTACCAAACAAAAACACATTGAAGTGTTCTACAGCCCAAACCAAGGCAAGAGCCTCTTTTTCAGTTTGACTATATCTTCGTTCACAATCTGTCAATGTACGGTTCCCATAAGCAATAATCCTAGGACCTTTAGAGTCAATTTGTACCAAGACTGCACCTAGTCCGACCGGGCTAGCATCGGCTATGACTTGAGTTTTATCATTAACATCGTAGTAACCAAGTGTCTGAATATTCGCTAACGTGTCTTTTAATGCGTTAAAAGCATGATCCTGTTCAACTGTCCAATACTCTTCTATGTTTGCATTTTTACCAAACTTCTGCCTCAATAGCCGTTTTAAATGGTTCAGTTATCGTAGCCATATTAGGAATCCATTTATTAATGAAATTTACAAGACCTAAAAAACTTTGCAACTCTTCTACGGTTTTCGGAACCCTAAAATGAGCTACACTCTCTATATACTTATGTAATGGCCTGATACCGTCCGAGGTTAATTCATGACCCAAAAAACTGACCTTCTTGACCTTATATAAACATTTGTCATTGTTAAGGAGAACATTATTTTCTCTTAGTACTTGCAACACTTCTTGAAGACGCAAATCGTGTTCTTGCTCTGTCCGACCATAAATCAGAATATCGTCGATGAAGTTTATAGCACCATCACATTTTAGAAGCATTTTTTCCAGTATTTTTTGAAATATCTCCGGTGCACAGGTAATACCGAACATAAGGCGCTTATATCGGTAAAGACCTTTGGAACTGATGAAAGTTGTGATGTGTCTCGAGTCTGGATGGAGTTCCAGTTGGTGGAACGCGTTCTTAATATCTAGCATAGTAAAGTATTTAGCTTTTCTAATCTTTGGCAAAAGATGATCCATAGAAGGTAATGGATGGTTCTCAGGCATAATAGCCATATTGGCACGCCTCATATCTACACATAAACGCAATTCTCCATTATCTTTTAATATGGGAACTATAGGAGAGATCCATCTCGATGGTTCATGAACCTCTTCTATTATGTCACTTTCTAATAAGTCCTTGATTTTCATTTCAATCTTTTCTTCTATTGGTATAGGTATTCGCCGATACGGCTGAGAAACAGGTTTTTGTGAGTCATCAATTGGTATCTGGATCAATATGTCTTTAAATTTTGGAAACGGCTTATTTATTATTTGATTGATGTCGACACCTAGCTTCAATACACCGAGATTTATAGCACTATCTTTACCTAGCAAGTTTCTGGATCCATTTGCAATAACATAGAGATGTGCGGTCTCCTCGCGATTATTTACCTTAATCGTTGTCTTGAATGACCCTAAAATATTTAACGGAGTTTTACTGCCGTATGCCAAAAGAGTTTTCTCAGGATTTTTGTTTTGGCTTAAGCATGTCACTCCTTTCTCTTTTAACATTGTCCATGTCTGATCTGCAATTAGATTATACTTTGACCCCGAATCGATTAACATCCTTGTTTTTATACCACCAACATCACATTCTATTTCCGCATTGTTGTTGATATTAAAAACGTAGTCAACTTTTCCTTCTTCCGTCACATTATTAATTTCTTTTTGTTTCTTCCATTGTTTCGATAGTCTTCCTTCTTTTTGTGTATCGTTTTCTTCTATTTTCCTCTTCCTTTGTAGTTGTGACTTGCAATATTGTCGAAAATGACCTAATTTACCGCAAAAATGACAACTTTTCCTTATCGCTGGGCAGTTTTTCGCATCTGAGGAGTGTTTATAGTTACCACACCTGCCACACGCTTTGTCTGGAATATTCTTGAATTTTTGAAAGTTAAATCTCGAAGTATTTTTATTTCCTCCGGTAAAAGTAAGGGCGTTAACGTCATTGTTCTTATTGTGCTGTCCATATTCTTCTAATTGTCTATTAACAACTTCAAGTGTATTAGCTTCCGTTATTATCTTATCTAATGTTATACTGTCACCTATTGTTAATATCTTCTTCCTTAAATCTGTCGATATACATTTCTCTGTAACTTGGTCTATCAAATGCTCTTCAGGTTTATCAAATTGACATTTTTCCGCCTGGTTCCTCAACCTTACAATAAACTTTTCAAATTTCTCTCCCTCTTCTTGCCTAATCAGGCGGAAGACATGTCTTTCGTAAACCTTGCTCTGTTTCGGAGTAAAATAATCATTAAGCTTCTGTATCGCTATTTCGAAAACATTATTATTGTTATTCGGTTCCGCGTTAGCCCCTGGTAGGTTATAGAATATTTCTTGTAGGCTTGGTCCACCAAGCAATAATAGTGTCGCTCTTTTCTTTACTGGTGTCGTTATATCCGTTGCCTCTAAGTAAATATTTAAAGACCGTTTCCACTTTTCCCATCGCTGTCCTAATGATCCATTATCGCCCTCTAAATCAAGTCTCTCTAATGATGGTAGGTTGGTAGACATTATGATGAGTAGTTGGGGCGTCCTGTAAATAACAGAAAATAATCGAATTCAGGTACCTTAGTACCAATTATTTCCAATTTAATGGGGGTACATTTGTACCAAATATTTCCAATTTAATGGGGGTACATTTGTACCAAATATTTCCAATTTAATGGGGGTACATTTGTACCAAATATTTCCAATTTAATGGGGGTACATTTGTACCAAATATTTCCAATTTAATGGGGGTACATTTGTACCAAATATTTCCAATTTAATGGGGGTACATTTGTACCAAACATTTCCAATTTAATGGGGGTACATTTGTACCAAGTATTTCCAATTTAATGGAGGTACTTTTGTACCAAATATTCACAATTTATTAAGGATTTATACTATACAAAACCAAATAAGTAGGATCAACCAAAATAACTCCTTTACAACTATAAAGTCACTTAACAATATATCTGTTTGTATTACAACCATATTTTAATTTAATAAATTTAAAAACACATTCCTTAGTGTAATAACACTTTAAATATGTTTAAAAGTATTTAATAACACTTTAAATATGTTTAAAAGTATTTAATAACACTTTAAATTAGTTTAAAAGTATTTAATAAACTCTTATATTAGAATTATATTGTAATGATACTGTTTCCGGATAATCTTGATAAAATATTATGTAAACTACAAATTAAATAGCTCACCATAGTATAGGAGTATTTGTTTTATAATATATTTACTACAAAAAAAACAAATAAATATAAGGCATGTATAAATATAAAAACAAAAATGCATAATTTACTAACATCACTATAACCGACAATGAGATTATCATTTTATTCTTTAATAACAAATGGTTGTCCTCTCTAGATAAATATAACTCATCGATCGATTACCTTACATTGAGGAATTATATTTACGTAGCTTATTAAACTTCAACGAGTATTAAACAATGAAATTAAAACATCACTAACAATTCAAACTTTACCATATTACCTACATTTATTTTAAATTATGATATATATTTCAGCCAACAATCTATGGACATAAAACATTTCTAATAATTAACTCGTTTATCGATATTTATTTTAATTTTGTTAAGAATGACATATTATTACTTTGGTAAATGATTTAACTAATAGTGTTACTTTGAAGTAAACAACAAAACAAGTTTGCTAAAAACCATTGCTTAAATTGATTACCCTACATTTTCTTCTTTTTTTTTTTTTTTTAATTTATAGTAAAATTGTTTGACGGACCTTTAACCTCGTCGCCACTTGTTGTGTACTCCCTTATGCACTGGCTCGTCAACCTACGATGTGCGCAGGCGCCGCGTCCGCTCTCGCCGGTGGCTCGCGCGATAATGACTACGCGCGCCCCGCCACACCGTAAGCTCGAGACAGTGTTTATATCTATACTATAGATATAGCCTAATACAAACACTACAGGCTTGTTTAATATAGACGTGATAGTGTAGTGTTGATTTGGTAGAAATTTAAAGTCCACTTACATGTGTTATAATGTATATTTCAACACCACTTTAAAAGTACAATTACAGGTTTAATATTGCACAATAGTTAATGAAATAGTTTTATACACCACGAAATAATAATACAATAAATAATTAAGCACAAGTATAAACTGATAATAAGCGGAGAACAAAGAAAACAAGGGAATAACAGTGAGCGTTTGCCTTAAATATTAGTCGCTATGCCGGTGAAAGGATTTGCAACTACCGGCGGCTTCCGAATATTATTTATATATTAAATGCTAATACGTACGTAAATATGATATTGTAATATGTGTTGTATATAAATATAGGTAATAAGTAAATAATAAAATGTAAACGATAAATAAATAAGGTATTATAATTTGTAGTAAATAAATAAACGTACAAATAAAATGTACTAAATAAACAATAATTAAATAGTTCCCTAGAATAGTGGTCGCGAGCCATTTGAATAGACCCAAACAACTAGCTAAGATTATACATATTAAAAGTTACTCTTAGATACGGCATTTCGGGACGTGGAAGTAGAGGACAACGGTAGCTCTAATCCCGGTCTTGAAAATAGTTGTGCCTTGCTCTTGGGGATCGGTCTATTATCTCAGTTGACAATTCATTTGATATAGTGTTAATAGTACAAACCCTTTTATTGCACCGTGTTGTATCGTAGACATTGTAATTCTACATGATAATAATCTCGTGAAGACAATAACGTGTAAAAGTTTATTAAATAAAACTTAAACTACTACTTCCAAACCTTGAAAAATATTTCTGTTAGAAGATACGTTTTTTATTTACATTGTTTTAGCGACCTTCCCACAACTAATCGCGTTTATAGGTCTTCGTGGCGCAGTGGGATAGCGTCTGACTGTAAACGACCGGTTGTCGATTCGATTCCCACAGAAGACGTTTAAATATTTAATATTTCCCTTTTCTTAGCTCTGGTGTTGGGGCAACAGCGCGGCGTCAAGTATGGCCATGCCTCCGAATTTGGCGGAAAGTGGGGAACGGACTGTCTTAACACTAGGTTCCCTACCTACCGAAAAAAACGAAAACGAAACAAACATATATAATAAGAACGAAAAATTATATATAATAAAATCAACGTAATCATAATAATTCAAATGCACATGTAATTTTTAAAGCATAAAAATGTACATTTTTTTACATATTATACAAATTTTATGACGTCATCAGCAGTTTCGGCTTCGGTTTAGGTTTCGGCTCTGACTTCAGTTTCGGCCGAAGGTTCGTTTTCGGTTTCGGTTTCGGTTGAAAATTCAGTTTCGGTCGGATACTAAATAAAACATAATAACATAATATTTGACACGTAAAGACCAGCATTGGTGAAATCTGTAGTTACAGTCTGGCGACCTATTTATGTATTCGTTTGTATTTATTTTAAGAAATAGTTATTTAGAAATAACGATTATAATAAAAAAATATAGAATAAATAAAAATTATTGTAAAAGAAAAGTCTCCACAGTCAATTTTCATAGAAGTTGGTAGTAAGTTTGTTGTACAACTTTAACAAACATTTATGATAAGTCACTTCCGTTAAAAGAAATAAATCAAATAACATTATAATAAATGGTTCAATATTCCATATTAATGTTCTAACGAATTTTCCAATACTTTAAATAATTTATTTTACACAAAATACAAATAGTTTAGTAAACAAGCTTCATCTTTTACCAGTATAGTTTTAAACATGGCGCCACTTTACAGGATGCAAAACATATAATTTTGATACTTTTCAATTTAAATGTTTTATACTTTAAATAATTAAACAATAAATCATTTTTTTTAATATCATCAAACCAAACTGTCAAAACAGTGTCCACCAGATGTTGGATTCTAATATATAAGTTTTGCTATTATAAATAATCATTTAAATAAAAATGTGATTAAAAAAATATTGAGCCCATTTGACTTTGAATCATCAGGCCTGTAAATAATATTAAAGTTACTCTGGTTGTTCAGATTTATTGTGTGGTAACAGAAATGTCAATTCTTATGTAGTACCTGAAATTCGTTATTTTATTACTGACGTAGGTTACGGTATATTTAGTAATATTATTGATGTTGCAAAAAAAAATAAATTAATGAGAACATAATTTATTGAAGCGAGGTACATAAGTTTAATAATAAGCGAAACTTAAAGTTACTAACAATTACCACGGGATATATTGATACAGAAACAAAAACGAATTAAGAACAAATAATTTTTTTTACACATTTATTTCTTAATAAGACAAGCCACTTGAGAACAATATTTAACATATAAAATTGTCATTGCAAAGAAGGCAATGTACCGAAAGCTCACAAGATTCTTTTTTATATTATTTTAAATACTCAATTGAAGCTTTGTAAAAAAAATCTTGCTTAACAATTTAATTGAAATACTTCCTTTGAACGAATAAACATATGGTTAGTAATGTTGCTTATATTGTGGTAATAGAAATCTAAAAGTTAAATTAATTATGTTTGCCAATCACGCAAAAAGTACTGAATGAAGAATGGAAATGAATGAATTTTGACATGGTGGTAGCGTATAGTCCAAAGGTATATAGGATAGATTATTAGATTAGAGTGATAGATTACTAGGTTATTAGATTACATAGATTATTATTAGATAAGGTATAGGATAGATTTTTATCCCGTTATTTGTGATAGTATTTTTGGAAAAAAATTAAAAAAATGTAAATAAGTATTTTTTTTATACACTGATATCTATACATATAGGGTATACATATAGAATAGATTATTAGATTAGAGTGATAGATTATTAGATTACATAGATTATTATTAGATTAGATATAGCATATATTTTTTTTGATAGTATTTTTGGCAAAAAAAAAAAAATCTATACAAGTAATTTTTTTTTATACACTGATATCTACTGAATGGAAATAAAAGATTTTTTGCATAGAATTAACTTAGTTAGAGGCAAGAGAAAACTGTGGGATAGGTTATACCCTGGTATTCAATTGAATTTCCGCAAAAAAAAAAAACTGGCAGTCAAATTGTGTTAATTATTCACAAATGAAGCATGAAATATCGTTATTGCAAAAAAATAAATATGCATATATTTATTGTAAAAAAAAAATGGTGATATTTGTAAGAAAAAGTTTTTTATATATACATTTTACTTTTAATATCATACTCAGTGCATCATAGCTTTTGACGCTTTAATGTTCAGGCCAGTTCTTAAATTATGGCGTTTCGAACGTGCCAGTAGAGCACAAATCACTTTGCCAATGTCACGTTGAATGGAAAACACACGGACGCTTTAATGGTTCATCAGCTGTCATTACGTTTGTAACGAACTATCTTCATTTGAACAATTTGTGAAAAAATGTTAATTTATTAAAGGTATGACTTAAATATTGATTTCAAAATTACCTCAAACATGAAATGTTCTATTCAGTCTGTATCATTAAAAAAATATTAATTTTATGTGTGTGAAAAAGTGGAGACTCTTCGTAGGCCTGAGACAATAAATTTAGTGAACTGGTGGTAGACGAAGAAACATATTTATTATATGATATGATTTATGCAATATTGCAAAATTTACTTAAAAGCAATATTTGTAATTTAAAATACGGGCAGCCGAAGATACGAATAAACTATAGTATAATTTATGCAGGCGAAGCCGCAAGCGTATCGTTAGTGTATAGTGTGACTCATTTTACAAGGGATGTATCTGATATACCTATAGGATAGGGACTCTAAAAGACAGTTACTGTTTTTTACATAATTAAATTGTGCGTTCCACGACAACTTGTTGCCTAGATGTTTTTTTTATGAGTATTGATAAACTGAATTTAAAAAGAAAACTTTAGCCTACTTGCAGAGTATTCTTGTTATTTTGAAAACACTTCAATTATGTAGAGATTAAAAAAAACTGTTTAGAAAAAATGGTAAATAAAATAAAATTATTAGCAAAAATAAATGCACTACTATTCTGAAATGGGTCGTATCAACGGGTAGTGGAGGCAAACAGTGAAAATTAATCAGTAACGCAGGTTATGTTTATTTCTTAAGTCTATTTTACGTTTATTGATTTGATAAAGTGCATGACTTGTTCATAATAAAAATCTATAGGAACTAACGAAGATTTACTAAATTGATAGCAAACTATTTAATATTTTATATATCTAAGTGTGTGAATAAACCTCTAAAATATTATAAAGCTTCACATAAATGCTAAAAGAAATATTAACAAGGTTAAACATTCAAAAAATCAACATTTTTTCTTAATTTAGCTTCAAGCTTTTTTCCGGATAGCAGGGTAGGCGGAGAGCCTGGTATTATACACTTTGTTCAGCACTTCTTGCCCCCAATCAGATGTTGAATAGTTAGTAATTATGTCTTACCAGAGCGGAGAAATGAAAATAATTTAAATAATATATGTAACGAGATGATGGGGACGACTTCGTCGGGGGCTGTCATACTTTAAGTTTGCACAAACCCTTTCATAAGTTTTCATGTTATAAAAACAGGTTTGGCAAAAAAATTAAAATATTAACATGAATTTACAGTTTTGATAACTAGTATTCCTTTTGAAAACTTTAAGAACGAAATCTATACTGTTAGCTACCATATTTAAAATAGAGATTGCAACTGGCAGCCCCCGACGAAGTCTTCCCCATCATCTCGTTACATATATTCTTTCAGGCGGGTGATTTCTAGTTATTTTATTCTTTTTCAATTACAATTAAACCGTCGTGGGTTTTTTCAAAATTTTTAATTTTGCTTTTTATTTTAAACTTTTTAAAGTGAATAGATACACATTATATATCATTACATAATATCGAAATGCTTTATATTAATCTTCATGTAAATCCAAAAGAAATTATAAGCCCAATGCATGCTGGTTATCAAATGCTTATTGCAGCGCCTGGCAGATTGTCACCGTAACATTTCCACGAAACTTAAATCTAACCAAATCAGTGAAAATCACTAAGCCCACTAGTAGTTTTGATTTTGAACAAACTAATGCTTACTGCAGCGCCCCCTGATGAGTGGTCACCATAAAACATATATCACCATAAAACATATATCATATCTTTCTATTCCAGCTCCAGAACACGCGCCATCTTCCGCAGAATGCACCGCAGTGTCGTCAACTTCACTACGAGTTGGTTGGCAGCCGATAGCTATACACGGTCAGGGAAGCTTCTTGATTGGATATATGATATTATAATCGACTAAAGGTATTTATATTTTTTGTTATATAATATAGTTTGATTACAATGAGATTTACATATATACTTGAGGTTAATTAGAAATATAATTAATTATAGAGACTAGGCGCAGTGGGGTGACAATAACAGAGTGTGTGACACTATGTTCTTTCCGAATCTGTTACGTTATAAAAAACAAACAAGGAAGATAAATGTTACAAGCATTATAAAGGAACATTTTAACATCAATATATTATATTGAGCGTCATTGTTATAGGTTGAGAATAAAAATAGTAAGACAAGAAAAAAGAAAGAGAAAGTAAACAAAGGCAAAGTAAAATAACATATTTATACATAAAATTAAAGAAAAAAATAATAATAATAATAAAAAATTGAAAAAGTTACATACTATTATAAGACATGAAGGTTTACTAAGTAAAAAAAAAAATAGTGCTATCTGTGCCTTTCATTACTTTATAATCTATGCTCAACAATCACAGCTAAATAAACGTGAAGTAAATGTAAACAACAAATAAATAATATTATTCCTTTTCTATAGTATAAATCTCTCACTCAAAACATATCATCATCACATCATCTATACGCTGATGACTTACAGATATATACAACCGTAGCCGCGAATGACATCTCCAGCGGAATTGCTAAAATTAACTCCGACTTACAATTAATTAGCACCTGGTGTAAATCCTTTGGGTTATCTGTAAATCCGAGTAAGTCTCAAGTATGTATATTTGGTAACTCTAAGCAACTATCTAAGATCCATTTACCTCTACCTCCAGTTTCTTTTGATGGTGTTTGCTTGGAGTTTAGTGCGAGTGTCAAGAATTTGGGAATCAGGATGGACAGTGCATTTACCTGGTCACCTCACGTTTCTGAGCTTAGTCGAAAGATATTTTCCGCCATAGGTGGATTGAGAAGGTGGAAGAATCTCCTGCCCGTAAAGACCAAAATATCCCTAGCCCATACTCTTCTCCTTCCTATCCTAGATTATGCAGATTCTTGCTATTTGGATTTGTCTCAACAACTGCTTGAGCGTCTGCAAAATATTGTTATAAGATTTATCTTCGGACTAAGAAAGTACGACCACATCTCTCAATACCGTACTCAATTAAAATGGTTAACAATAAATCACAGACGTCATCTACATTCCCTCACTCTCCTTTATACCATTCTTTACCATCCCTCTACTCCCTCGTACCTCAAGGAACGGTTTAAGTTCTTGGGGGCGAACACACTTCACACTCAACACCTCCGATCCCGTAATAACAACTTCCTTGAAATACCTTTGTCCCGTACGAAATGCTATGGCGACTCTTTTACTGTGAAGACAGTAAAACTTTGGAATGAGCTTCCACTAAATATAAGACAGTCGCAGTCTGTTGGTATATTTAAACGGCGTCTTAAACAGCACTTCCTTGAGCAAACTGACATGTATGTATGTATGTATGCATGTATGCATGTATGCATGTATGCATGTATGCATGTATGCATGTATGCATGTATGCATGTATGCATGTATGCATGTATGCATGTATGCATGTATGCATGTATGCATGTATGCATGTATGCATGTATGCATGTATGCATGTATGCATGTATGCATGTATGCATGTATGCATGTATGCATGTATGCATGTTTTTTTTTTTTTTTTTTTTTTTTTTTTTTTTTTTTTTTTTTATTTCGAGGGAAAAAAATACGCTTCCGTATCGTAAGGACTGGATCTATTACCTTGTATGTCGGACTCGCCCGTGGGTGGCCTCTACCGACTAAAAAAACCCTCAGACGTCAATACGTCCTATCCCCCGTGGTATGGCCGCGAGGCATTACTTCACGAGGGGACGACTAGCAAAGGCTTTTCCATCTTGGCTTATACTTTTAAGTTACAGCTTTTCGGACCTGTTCTTTGCTACGTAGGTCTTTTAATACGTACTTTACATAGTCGCCCGTTTCTTCCCAGGCCGATGTAGACGAAAGCATCACCTCGATGAGATTTTCAGGGCAGACGATTTTGCCAACTTTGGTGTTCCAGGCATCTCGAGCCTCTTCATAGGTGGGACATTCAAAGAATATATGCTCAGCATTCTCGTTTTTGCCTCTGCAGCTTGGACATTCTGGGGAGTCTTCATGTTTAAACCGGTGCAAGTACTCTCGGTAGCAGCCGTGACCAGAAAGCATCTGAGTGATATAGTAGTTAACTTCTCCATGTTTACGGTTAACCCATGGTTCAAGTTTAGGTATCAGACGGTGAGTCCACCTACCCTTGGTTGAGGTATCCCATGCCAATTGCCATCTTTCAACGCTTTTCTGTCTTTCATCCGTTTTCACTGTGCAAGTGAGGTCTCTGTAGTCTCTGGTGCGTTCGTATTGGTTCTTTCGTTCATCAGCCAAGATTTCTATTGGAGTCATTCCGGCAATGACGCATACTGCTTCTACAGACACAGTACGAAATGCGCTAGCTACGCGGAGTGCACTTATTCTATACACTGAAGCAATCCTGCGTCTTGCTTCTTGTTTTCTAAGTGCATCAGACCAGAGTGGGGCGCCATATAGAAGGACTGATGTGACCACGAATGACAGTAGTCGTCTTCTATTTTGTTTAGGACCTCCTACATTGGGCATGAGTCGAGCGAGTGTTGTTGAAACTGCCGCTCCTTTCGCTGCGGAATATTCTATATGTTTTTTGAGATTTATACGCGAATCGATCATTATGCCTAGGTAACGAATATATGGCTGGGTCTTGATCTCATAGTTGGCTATTCTGAGTGAGATTGTTTCTACTTGCTTTCTACTAGAGATTAGTACCGCCTCAGTTTTATGTTCAGCCAGCTTTAGTCCAGCAGAGTTCATCCATCTTCGGATCGTTTCAAACGTCTTGTCAAATGTCCAATTTATTTCTTCCAAATGCTTACCTACTATGACCACTGCCAGATCGTCGGCAAATGCCACTAATTGTGCTTCAGGTGGAACGTCGCATTTGAGCACCCCGTCATACATAACATTCCACAATAAGGGACCCAGTACAGAACCTTGCGGTACCCCCCCAGAGATCTTATATTCTCTCGGTCCGTCTTCAGTATTGTATATAAGGACTCTATCCGAGAAGTAGCTGGCTACTATGTTGCACAGGTAGTTGGGCACTTTCATCTTTAAGAGGGCATTCAATATTACGTCCCATTTCGCTGTATTGAAAGCATTTTTTATATCTAGGGTTGCAACTAGGCAGTACTTTTTGGAGCCTCCTTTCCATCTAGTTCCTGCTATTGCTCTTCTGGCAGTATTTATGACTAGGCTGACAGCATCTAGACATGATTTTCCCTTTCTAAAGCCGAATTGGTGATCTGATAGAAGTGGTTCGACCGCTGCTTCTATCCTTCCATGAATTATTCTCTCTAGGATCTTTCCAGCTGTGTCTAACATACACAAAGGACGGTATGAAGCCGTCTTCATACCGTCCTTTGTGTATGTTAGACACAGCTGGAAAGATCCTAGAGAGAATAATGGCTCATTCAGGGGTTTGTTTCCTTTCGGAAGAAGTACCAATCTTTGCCGTTTCCACATAGAGGGAAAGGTACCTTCCTGGAGGCAGGAGTTGTAGGTATCTATAAAAACCTTGGGTATTGTTTTGACCGCTACTTTTAACGCTATGTTAGGGATACAGTCAGGTCCAGGTGCTTTGGTATTACCAATTCTATCACAGGCGCCTATCAACTCTGTTTCAGTTACTGGTAATATCTCCTCGTAAGCGTGCTCCACCCTGTTGAATTTATACTTTTTTGGTTGGGGGAACAACGTGGTGACAATATTTTTCATCACGATTGGGTCTGTTAGTGACAATAAGCGACGGTTCTTCAGTTTTTTCATTACTGTTTTGTAGGGTCTACCCCAGGGGTCAACTTCTATGTCCTCCAACATTTTTTTCCAACAACTCCTTTTACTTTCTTTAATCGCTTTGTTTAACAACAAGCGTGCCTCTTTGTACTTCTTATATAGCCGCTCGAAGTGCGGTGTCTTTCTACATCGTTGAGAAAGTCTTCTAGTTCGGATGCATTTTTTCCGCAGTTGAGCAATGTTATCATTCCACCAGTAAACCGGCGGTAGGTGGCTCGTATTTCTTTTCCGCGGCATTGTTTCGTCGCAAGCAGCTGCAATCCTCTTGACAATGTGTGTCGCCTTTTCCGAAGCATCCATTATTGGAATAGTTGGGTCGTCGTCAAGTGCTATTTGGAAAAGTTTAGTGTCAAATGTGCTGACTCTCCAGCCACCTGCATTAGACTGTACCTTTAGTGTATTTAATTTTTGTTTTTGGTATGATACTTCCCAACATAAAGCCCGATGATCGCTTGCAGTATAAACTGCGGCAACATTCCATGAAGTGTTTCCTTTTGCAATGACGCTGCTTACAAATGTGACATCGACAATGGAGCTTGCTTCACCTCTGGTAAATGTGGGTTCATTACCAGTATTGAGCAGGACTACGTCGAGGGTGGACATTGCCTCTATCAGTGCACCTCCTTTGGCATTCGTGGATTTGCTGCCCCAGTCAGTGGCCCAGGCGTTGAAGTCACCAGCTATCGCTACTGGAAAATTCTTTTGTATGTCTTCGACTAGTTCGTCAAGGAAGACGTTAAATTCTTCCAGGGATAGGCTAGGTGGGGCATAGCAGCTGTAGAAGTTAATTCCATCTACCTTGGCTTTCACGTAACCGTTAGTGGTGTGGTTATTCGTGTTTGTGAATGACTTTGTACCGCAAGTCCATATAGCCACTTTCCCATCTATGTTAGAGATCCAGGATCCATTGTCTAGGTGTTTATAAGGCTCTGAGATTAAGACGAGGTCCAACTTAAGTTCCCGTGTCGTCTGCATTAGCAAATCATGTGCAGCCTCACAGTGATTGAGGTTAACTTGCATTACCTTAAGCATTGCACTGGTTTTCTTACCTCCTGGAGTGCTTTCCTAAAGATAGGACATTGCCCGGAGCCTGCAACATGCGCACCGTTCCCAGCATCTCTACTCTCAAAGCAGAGGACACATTTAGCTTCATTGACACACTGAACAATTTTATGTCCGCTTTCCCCACATCTAATGCAACATTTGGTTCTATCCACCTTGTTACTACAGTTGCTCGCCAGGTGGCCATAATGCCAACATCTGAAGCATTTAGTTGGTTTTTGTACCCCACGAATCCGACAATTAACCCAACCTATTTTAATTTTACTATGTTCTAGAACTTTTTTGGCTAGTTTCGAATCTAATCTTACAGATGCCGTGATAGTTCCGCCATACGCCTTGCGCATACCCTTAATAACATCGGGAGTAACATCATGGTCCTCACCAGCCACCTTCTTCTGAATTGCTTCTAGGATCTCTTCCTTTGTTGTTGTTTCTTCCAGATCTTTTATTTCCAGGTCTTGCTCAGGTACTTTGCTAACCACTAATGCTTCCTGGCCTAGAAGGTCAGTTATCGTTTTCCGTAACTGTGGGGCTTTATCTGTATCCTTCCTTGTCAGGATAAGAAGCATATCTCCTGTAGCTGTTCTCCGGATTTTGTCCACGCATTGGCTAATCTGGTTTGCTGAAGGATCTTGCTTCACCCGCTTCAGTATGTTAGCATATTGCTCCTTCTCTCTTGGACGAATTATGAGGGCATTGGCTCTTTCTCTATTGGGAGGTCCCTTTTTCCTACTGCTTTTCTTTTTAACTTCCGTCCACTCTAATTCCGATTCTACGTTTTGATCTATAGTTTCATCTTTTATCATCTTTTCCTGCCTTCTTATTTTTGTTACCTTGGTTGGCTCGTCGGTGAACGCAGTTCTTTTCTCTTTGCTTTCCGTACTTTCCTGCTTTTAGGTGTTAGCAATTTGCTTCTCTCGTCCACTTCCGTATCCTTCGCTGTTGTCTCAGAGTATGATCTTATAAGCGTTGGTGAAGTTTGCACCTCTACTGTAGAGACTGGGAGATCGTCCTTCTCCAATTCTTCGGTGATTCTCTTGAAAGAGCTGCCTAGTGAGGCTACGTACTTTCGGATTTCTCCGTGTACATTCATTTTTCCCTTTATAAATTCAGCTAGGGCCTTGATAAGTTGTTCATGGCGTTCTAATGCCTTCTTAACTCCCTTCTCATCTTCATTTTTTAAGTTGTTTTTTATATTACCATCCATACTGTTCCCACGAGAACCTAGGGAAATAATCAGTCCGCTCCGGCAGAGCCCCGGTTGCCGGAGTAAGGCCACTAAATACGCCTGAGGTTGGACCTGGTATCCTCAGGGGAGCGCTTGCGACGTCACTATACCCCGACGCCTTCCAGTCCTCGGCACGCTAGACCTTAACATTAGGGTTTGTGTTTCGTCCGCGGGAGCTATTTTATTTCACCCCTACCCTGTGTCGCAAAATGCGAGCCTCGGGAATTCCCCAATCCGCACGTGGGGACGCGCCCGGTAGCAGTACACCTCTGCCCCGGGTGTATGTATGTATGTATGTATGTATGTATGTTTTTTTTTTTTTTTTTTTTTTTATTTCGAGGGAAAAAATACGCTTCCGTATCATAAGGACTTGATCTGCTGCCTTGTATGTCGGACTCGCCCGTGGGTGGCCTCTACCGACTAAAAAAAACCCTCAGACGTCATTACGTCCTATCCCCCGTGGTATGGCCGCGAGGCATTACTTCACGAGGGGACGACTAGCAAAGGCTATTCCATCTTGGCTTATTTACTTTAAGTTACAGCTTTTCGGACCTGTTCTTTGCTACGTAGGTCTTTTAGCACGTACTTCACATATTCACTCGTTTCTTCCCAGGCCGATGTAGACGAAAGCATCACCTCAATTACATTTTCAGGGCAGACGGCTTTGCCAACTCTGGCATTCCAGGCATGTCGAGCCTCTTCGTAGGTGGGACATTCGAAAAATACATGTTCAGCATTTTCGTTCTTACCACTGCAGCTTGGACATTCTGGTGAGTCTTCGTATTTAAACCGATGCAGGTACTCTCGGTAGCAGCCATGACCAGAAAGACTTTGAGTGAGATAATAGTTAACCTCGCCATTTCTGCGGTTCACCCATGGTTCAAGGTTTGGTATGAGGCGGTGAGTCCATCTTCCTTTGGCTGAAGTATCCCATGCCAATTGCCATCTTTCAATGCTTTTCCGTCTTTCTTCGATTTTCAATTGTGTCAAAGTCAGGTCTCGGTTGGCTTTGATGCGTTGGTACAGATTTTTCCGTTCTTCGGCCAGGATTTCAATTGGGGCCATTCCGGAGATTGCACATACCGTTTCCGTCGACACAGTGCGGAATGCGCTAGCTACGCGAAGAGCACTTATTCTGTACACAGACGCAATTTTGCGTCTCGCTCCTTGTTTTTTGAGAGTATCTGACCATAATGGGGCGCCATATAGGAGCACTGATGTGACCACAGATTGCAATAGTCTCCGCCTTTTCTGTTTAGGACCTCCCACGTTGGGCATAAGCCGGGCCAAGGTTGTTGAAGTCATCGCTCCTTTTGCTGCAGTATATTCTGCATGCTTTTTGAAATTGAGACGCGAGTCGATCATTATACCTAGGTAGCGCATAAACGGCTGCGTCGTAATCTCATAATTACCGACTCTCAGTGAGATTGTCTCTATATGCTTTCTACTAGTGATCAGTACAGCCTCGGTCTTATTCTCGGCCAGTTGTAGTCCAGCAAAGTTCATCCACTTTCGAATAGTTTGGAAAGTCTTGTCAAAGATCCAATTTAGTTCTTCCAAGTGTTTAGCTACAATTACCACTGCCAGATCGTCAGCGAAAGCAACAAGTCGCGCTTCACTAGGAACTTCACATTTGAGCAGTCCATCATACATTATGTTCCACAACAGGGGGCCTAGTACGGAACCTTGCGGTACCCCTCCAGAGATCTTGTATTCTTTTGTTCCATCTTCGGTATCATATATGAGGACTCTATCCGTGAAGTAACTGGCTACTATATTGCACAGGTAATCAGGGACCTTAAAGTTTAAGAGGGCATTCATTATTATATCCCATCTCGCTGTATTGAAGGCATTTTTGATATCGAAGGTTGCAACTAGGCAGTACTTCTTGGAGCCTCCTTTCCATCTGGATTCTGCTATCGCCTCCTTAGCAATGTTTATTACTAAGTCGACAGCGTCTACTGTGGATTTTCCTTTTCTAAAGCCATATTGGCAATCTGACAGGAGTGGTTCAACTGCGGCTTCCAGTCTTCCGTGGATTTTCCTCTCTAGAATTTTTCCAGCTGTATCCAGCATACACAAGGGGCGATATGATGATGGTTCATTTAACGATTTAGTTCCTTTCGGTAGTAGTACCAGTCTTTGACGTTTCCAGATTGAGGGGAAAATACCTTCTTGGAGACACGAACTGTAGGTGTCTATAAACAGTTTAGGTCTTGTTTTCACTGCTTCTTTTAGTGATATGTTGGGAATGCCGTCCAATCCCGGTGCTTTTGTATTTCCTACTCTATCACAGGCGTCTATTAGTTCTTTCTCAGGCACCGGCGATATTAATTCATTGGCATTATGTGACACGTTGCATTTGAATTTAGCTTGTTGTGGGAAAAGCGTTGTGACGATTTTCTTCATCAAGATCAGATCAGTTGGTGATGAGAAGTGAATGCCCTTTAGCTTCTTCATGACGACTTTGTAAGGTCTGCCCCAGGGATCAATTTCTACATCTTCCAGCATTTTCATCCACGAATTTCTTTTGCTCTCTTTGATGGCTTTGTTTAGAATCAAACGCGTCTCCTTGTATTTTTTATATAGCTGCTCGAAGTGTGGCGTTTTTCTGCCCCTTTGAGATAGTCTCCTTGTACGTATACATTTTTTTCGTAGTTGCGCAATTTTATCGTTCCACCGGTAGACTGGTGGTAGGCGGCTCATATTCCGTTTACGCGGCATTGTTTCGTCGCAGGCTGCTGTAATCCTCCTAATCAAGTTTGCTGCCTTTTTCGCCGCATCTATTGTTGGAAGGTCCTGATCATCAAGGGCTAGCTGGAAGAGTTGCGCATCAAATGAGGTGACTTTCCAGCCACGTGCATGCGATTTTTTCTTCAATATATTTTGTTCCTTGATGTGATACCCTCCAACAAAGAGCTCGATGATCACTTGCGGTGTAGACTTCAGAAACATTCCATGACGTGTTCTCCTTTGCGAGGATACTACTTACAAATGTAAGATCGATAATTGAACTTGAATCCCCCCTAGTAAATGTAGGTTCGTCACCCGTGTTTAGTAAGACTACATCGATGGTCGACATGGCCTCTATGAGTGCGCACCCTTTGGCGTTTGTCGTTTTGCTGCCCCACTCCGTTGCCCAGGCGTTGAAATCACCTCCTATTGCTACTGGGAAGGTTTTTTGTACATCATTTACTAGTACATCAAAGAAAATATTAAAGTCTTCTAGTGATAGGCTCGGCGGAGTATAGCAGCTATAGAAGTTGATCCCATCTACCTTGGCCTTTACGAGTCCGTTGGTGATTTGATTATCTATGCTTTGGAATGATTTCATACCGCAGGCCCATATCACCACTTTCCCATCTGTACTAGAGAGCCACGATCCACTCTCTAAATGTTTGTAGGGCTCTGAGATCAAAACAAGGTCTAACTTCAGTTCCCGCGTCGTCTGCATTAGCAAGTCTTGTGCTGCCTCACAGTGATTAAGATTAATTTGCATCACCTTAAGCATTGTATCGGATTTTTACCGCCTGGAGTGCTTTTCTAAAGACTGGGCATTTCCCGGAACCTGCAACATGCGTGCCGCCCCCGGATTCTCCGCTTTCCAAGCAGAGTACGCATTTGGCTTCATTGACACATTCAGCAATTTTGTGACCGCTTTCCCCGCATTTAATGCAACATTTACCTCTGTTCATTATGTTGCTACATTTGTTCGCAAGGTGGCCATAGTGCCAACAACGAAAGCATTTAGTTGGTTTTTGTACACTACGGATTCGACAATTAACCCAGCCTATCTTGATTTTGGAAAAATCGAGAAGTTTTTGGCTAGCTTAGAGCTTACCCTGACACATGCCGTAACAGTTCCTCCATATGCCTTGCGTATACCCTTGATGGCATCAAGAGTAACTTCATGGGTTTCTTCTACTGCCTTCTGAATTCCTTCTAGAATTTCTTCTTTAGTTGTAGTTTCTTCTAGATCTTTAATTTCCAGGTCTTCTTCAGGTACTTTGCTTACGACCGATGCTTCCTGGCCAAGAAGGTCGGTTATCGTTTTTTGTAATTGTGGGGCTTTGTCTGTATCCTTCCTTGTCAGGATGATAAGCATATCTCCTGCAGTGGTTCTCCGAATTTTGTCTACGCATTGACTAATTTGGTTTGCTGATGGATCTTGCTTTACCCGTTTTAATATATCAGCGTATTGCTCCTTTTCTCTAGGACGAATTATGAGAGCATTAGCTCTTTCTCTTTTAGATGTTTCCTTTTTTCTATTTCTTTTCTTTTTAACCTCTGTCCATTCTAATTCGGATTCCGCGACATGCTCTACAGCTAATGTATTTGTCTCTTTTCTTCTTATTTTTGTTACCTTATTAGGTTCTTCAGGTGAGGTTCGCTCTTTTCTCTTAGCTTTGCGAATTTTCCTACTCTTAGGTGTTAACACTTTGTTGCTCTCATCCACTTCGGTATCCTTCGCTGTTGTCTCAGAATACGTTCTTATAAGTGACGGTGAGGTTTGTACCTCAACTACAGAGGATGGCGGATTTTTCTTTTCCAATTCTGAAGCAATTTTCTTAAAAGAGCTACCTAGCGAGGCTACATATTTTCGGATTTCTCCGTGCACATTCATTTTCCCTTTTATAAAGTCGGCTAGGGAATTAATAAGCTGTTCGTGGCGTTCTAACGCCTTCTTTACTCCTGTCTCATCTTCGTTTATTAAATTGTTTTTTAGTTTACTATCCATACTGTTCCCACGAGAACCTAGGGAAATAATCAGTCCGCTCCGGCAGAGCCCCGGTTGCCGGAGTAAGGCCACTAAATACGCCTGAGGTTGGACCTGGTATCCTCAGGGGAGCGCTTGCGACGTCACTATACCCCGACGCCTTCCAGTCCTCGGCACGCTAGACCTTAACATTAGGGTTTGTGTTTCGTCCGCGGGAGCTATTTTATTTCACCCCTACCCTGTGTCGCAAAATGCGAACCTCGGGAATTCCCCAATCCGCACGTGGGGACGCGCCCGGTAGCAGTACACCTCTGCCCCGGGTGTATGTATGTATGTATGTATGTATGTATGTATGTATGTATGTATGTATGTATGTATGTATGTATGTATGTATGTATGTATGTATGTATGTATGTATGTATCTATGTTCATATTAATAATAAAAATGTTGTATATGTAGTATAAGGATACTATTATTTGTTTCGTGTCAATATCCGGAATCCATCTTGAGTCAAGCACCAGTCTTTTTGCCCATTTGCCAGCTTTTCGCTTCCTCTCCGTTACTAGCGCCCTCTATACTTACGTTTTTTGGCGCCAAGTGACTAGCGCACCCGGTGGCACCGCAAATTATCGTCATTATAGCGTCAGTTTTCGCCCAGTTCAGTTGTCAGTGATAATTACCTTAGCGACAATAACGAATTTCATTTTTAAATTTTAATTGTGTTTTTTCCTCTTCGTTTTTATAATGGAGCATAATAAAGAGTTCGTGTCGGAAAACGTTAGTGAAGTCTCAATATCTCATAAGCGGGATCGCGCTCCGTCATCGTGTTCGCAAGAGAGTGAAAGTGATTCTTCTGAATGCAGTGAACCTAGCCCGAAGAGATGCAGAACTAAGGAGGACTCTCAAACGGTGAGTTATGCACATTTTGAATTTTATCGCAACAAGTTGCATTTTTAACTAACCTTATAACAAAAAAACAACGATGGAGGTAATACTGTGTTAAATGGGAACAAAGAATCGCATGTTGCTTTAAGTGATTTAAATCTAAGACGACCGGAAGATACGAGTAAAAATAATAAACTTCAGATTTTGTCGGAAACTAGTACGTCAGTAAAAGACCGGTTTACCCTAAAACAAGTGACTTATTTCTTAAAAAATTAGGAGAATTACAGCGGTTTGAAAGTGATGATTGGAATTCAGTTCGATTTACGGATTCACAAAAGAAATATTTAACTACCCCCGGCTTTGTTGACGTAAATTCCCCCTAGTTCTGTATCGCTTTTTAAAGATGATGCAATCGAAAGCTACCTTCGTAAATGTGGCGGGTTAGACAAATTAACTATGCCGTCAAGAGTAACCCCACAGAATTTAAAGGATGGTTTTTACAGAAATAAGAAACTACCGACAAATAGAACAAATAACAATCGGTTTTTTCAGGAAGAAGGTTGCTCAAGTTCAAAGAAACCCGCCCCCAGAGGGCCACGCCAGAACAAAAGCAGATCGAACAACCACAAGGTTAAACCAAACAATAAACAATCGCGAGGTTCCTATAAAAGTAAGCCTCGGGCATGACTACAGGCAATTTCGAGGCGGCTGTCTAAGACAATTTATAGATGCTTGGAGCAATTTGGGTGCACCGGACAAAATATGCCGTCTACTAAATGGAGCACGCATACCTTTCGTGCTGAAACCGCCGCTAATTTATCCAAGCATCTCAACTATGAAATGTTACAGAACCAAAACGTCGAAGGATATGACTATGCAAATAGAAGACATGTTACAGACTGGTGTACTAGAACTCGCGGAACAGAATCCCAGTTTCCTATCAACATTTTTTCTAGTGCCCAAGTCGGATCAGACTTTTCGACCTATCTTCAATCTGAAAAGACTAAACCAGTTTGTAATCGCCAAGCCCTTTCAACTCTTCAACCATTTCGAAGTGCCAAAGTTTCTGCAGCGCCAAGACTGGATGGTCAAATTAGATTTGAGCCAAGCATACTTTCACGTCACGATTGCAGAACAACATCGCCGATTCTTGAGGGTAAATTATCATCAAAGCCCAAGCCAGCACCAGCTACTTCAAATGACTTGCTTACCGTTTGGCCTGTCATCGGCTCCAAGGACGTTTGCAACGATAACGAAACAAATTGGATTGCAGAACTTCTGAGGAGTCACAGAATTCGGTGCGTAGTATATTTAGACGACTTTCTTCTAGCAAACCAATCGAAACAACAGTTGCAGGAAGACATCGCGTTTGTATTGAATATTCTATATCTTCTGGGCTGGACAATCAATTGGGGGAAGTCTGTCCTTGCTCCGACTCAATGCCTCGAGTTTCTCGGCATAACATGGGACACAAAACGCAACGCAAAGTCCCTGTCGGAGCTGAAGCGCTTAACGCTTCGCAAAGCACTTCAACATCAGCTACAAAAAAGCGAATGGTCTCTAAAACAATATCAAACACTAATGGGGAGACTCAACTTCGCAACCTTCGTGACTCCGAGAGGTCGGCTTCATTTTCGTACACTGCAATTCTACAGTCGGCAGCTACCGAAGACACATCCATATCGAAAAAGATTAATTCCCCTTCCGGTTCGGTTAGAAATGGAGTGGTGGTACCAAGCGATAGGGAAATCCATGCCGATTCACTTGGATTTAGTAACTCACCTATTGACGACGGATGCATCCGACATAGGCTGGGGTGCCCAGCTCAGCGAAGAAAATATCGTAGGAAGCTGGACAAGCGCACAAAAAGCCTGGCATGCCAACAGGAAAGAAATGTTCGCTGTTGATGCTGTCATACAACAGAAACACTGTCAGCTCCAGAATGCTCGGGTTCTACTACAGACCGACAATCGGACAGTAGTGTCGTATTTAAACAAGGAAGGAGGAACAAAATCAAAGAAACTCTTTCAACAGACCCGGGAACTTCTTGCGATTTTAGACAAACGAAACATTCATTTCATCGCACAGTATTTCCCAGGCAGATACAATACAGAAGTGGACGCGCTATCCAGAAACAAGTCTTGTCCAGAATGGCATCTCAAAAAGACTGCTACGCAACGGATCTTTCAGATGTGGGGCACTCCAGAGATAGACTTGTTCGCATCGAAAACAGCACACGTGGTACCGACTTTACCTATGGTTAAAATTCGAGATGAACCAATTGAAAGAGTAACAGAAGCACGTAATCTTGGCGTTCTCATGGACGAATACCTTAGATTTGAAAAACACATCCACAATACAGTTAAGAGTTGCTTCTATCGTCTAAAAGTTTTGTACCGAATAAGAAAGTTTTTAAAAGTAAATGTAAGAATCCGCTTATGTGACGCATTAGTATTGTCCAAATTAAATTACGCCGATGTAGTGGTAGGCCCAAGACTATTGCAACGTACGAAAAACTTAATCCAAAAGGTGCAAAATGCTTGTGCAAGATATTGCTTCGAAATACCTCCACGTACGCATGTCACACAATATTTAAATAACGCAGGAATTATGAGAATGGAGTACCGTAGGCAACTGCATTTTGTGACGCTTTTATTTGGGGTAATTAAGTTTAAACTTCCACCATACCTTTATCACAAGCTTCGTTGGGCGCATGATACGAACACATACGCAACTAGATCGAAATCATATTTACTTCTCATGCCTCTTCATAGAACGGCCGCCTTCCGTGGTAGTTTTCGATATGCCGCCACCAAGTGCTGGAACAACCTTCCACCGCCATTGAGGAACCTAAATATAATTCATAACTTTAGAAACAAATACAGAAAAATTCTTCTTGATAAACAAAAGCATCATAGCAATTGATTTATTCACCTCAGTTAATTTAAATTTGATATATTTATATCTAAATGTATCTACCTAAATATATAAATATACATGCCTGTGTGTGTATGTGTGTTTATATGTAGTTGTTGTATATATAAATATATGCCGTAACTATAATAATTCTATATCAATTTGTATATGTATATATGTATGTATAAGTATTATAATATATAGTCACATCTACTCACCTTATAGTGCATGTTCCATTAGCAAGGTGGAGTATTGACCGGACTTGGCTAGACTATTTTAATGAAGAGATTTTAACTTCTTATTGACTGTTATATTGTTTAAACGGGAGGTAGTGCAGTAGGGAGTAATAATTTGGATCAACTTGGTGCACGTCCCGACCTGCTTGCGACAGCTTGTCTGTAATGGTAATATGTTCATTGTATTAAAATGCCCACGATAAATACAAATTATCAAAAGTATTATTACGATTTAGATTATACTAAAAGACAACATAAAATAGAATAGTATTTTAATTAGTATATAATTATTCTTACTTACGTAGTTTATTTTTAGTTTTTTCTCCTCATTTAAGAATGCGTAGGTAGGTATGCGCATTTTATTTTTGTATTTTAATCTATTGTGCAACACGCTCGACATCGACTGCCACCGCGAGGCACCTGAGCCGTGAGCGCACCCTAGACTTGTTTTTATATCTGTATATTTTATTTTATTTTTTTACACGTTAAATTGGAGGCTACTGTCAATGTCGTTCGCTTGACGTACAACAATAAGGTGATCACTGAAAATCAGCGCTGTCGTTTCTGGGAATTTCACACATAGATTATTATTTTAAGTGAATAGAAAAATATATATATATATTTTTTATTTTTCCCCTCTGTGTGTGGGATTCCTAAAACGACAGCATATGCTGAGTGCATCTCCTTTTTGTAACATCGTACTGCTGTGTAGGCAGCATTTTGGTTTGAGTTATTTATATTTGTTTTCTAATCTTAATAAGATATTATTTAATTGTATTGTTATTTTATGTTTCTGTTATTTTTTTAATTACTGTTTAAGTAAGTGCTGTCTCATGAAGAAGATGTTTACAAATAAAACTTTTTCTTTCTTTCTTTCTTACTTATGCGTCTCTGGACGTGCACGATCAGGAAGCGCGCCTTCACAATGCATTTTGCCATCATTGGCACTACAACCTAGTTTGGTTGTTCCCACCACCAAATCTAATACCCAAAATTCTGCAACACCTCAATCGAGCAAGAGGACGCTACATATTGATAGCTCCAAAGTGGAAGAAAGTATTTTGGCAGGCGGATGTCCAGCGGCGGGCGCTCCAGCCCCCGTACCTGATTCCAGATCTATCTCTTTGTCTTATAGATACGAGAACAGGGCAACCTCCACCACAGGTGCAGAACCTACATTTAGAGGCATGGCTGATTTTGGGTGGCCAGATATTTTGACTGGTTGGTCAAAACGGGAACAAAAACTTCTCATGTCAAGCTGGAGAAACTCTTCGATAAACACATACAGGCCAGCGTGGCGGAGATGGATACGTTGGTGCGACTCTCAGTCAATAAACTTTAAATATCCTGGTGCTAATGAAGTTGCGCGGTACTTAGCCCATTTACACTGTGATGTAGGTCTTGCATATAGAACTATCCTAGTACATAAATCTGTCATTTTTTTTTCAGTAACAAACAAGCAACTGACGCGTACACATCGGCTCCGCGAAATTAACAAATCAAAATTGCATTGATTGAGCCACGCGCGTGTGAAGTGTCTTGAACAATTTCTCTACCTTCGAATATTTTAAATCTGCGCGTTAAAAACCTGCACACAATCCTGGAAGCTAGACCTAGAACAACTTGTCTTGCCTTGTCACTACACTTAAGGGTAAAGTACTAGCAAGTAACATCTTACGAATCCATCGGCAGAAAATTATATTCTTACCAGCTGAGAAAATCACAGAAAAACAGAGAGAGGTACGAAGGGAAATTATATAATATTTTCTTTTTTTCTTTTAAATAATTAAAAATTAAATAAAACTGCATAACAACAACGCAACAAGAAACCGCTGATACATAGCCTAATGACCCAGTAATTCAATTACCTGCATCAAATAACAAAACAATAGGAGGCAAACAAGGTCAAGGCACTGGCGTCGTACACTCTCGGCGCTTACTCATCAAAAAACTAAACATAGTTATATCCGGCGTCTTTAACTGCTTTGTGAGAATTATCAGCTGCTTTTCATCGGAACATCAGCAAACACTTACGTTTCACGGCACTCGCACATCATCTTCAGCGCGAAGTTACTCAGAACTTGACGGTGTCAGGAAAACCTTAAGCGAGTTTTAATTCAGAAGATTGAAGCATATTTTTTAAGTAGATAAACATACATAAACAAAAGGGGGAAAAAAAAAGTCACAAAATAAGTCCAATTTGTCATCTCCCCGCACTTTGTCCAAACAGGCCATGCATACTTCGGACAGATTGAGGTCTTTTCGGGTTAAACTGAAAGATAAATTCATATCGTCTAAGCCTCTAAGCACACAATCCTGCATCGCGTTGCCAACGGTAGCGGCCCCGAATGAGTCCATGACAGAAAAACCGATTGTGATTGGCGAAGCAGAAGTAGTACCTGGTACCAGTATTGAAGCCTCGCTCCATTCTACCCAAGACAACACGGGTGATTCAGTAGCACTGTCGCGAGCATCTCTTGGGACTATAGACATGGGACGTCGCAGGAGCCTTCTCATAAATTCTGGTAAGAAAATAGGTGTCGAGATGGACATGGCCACGAGGGAAGCTAATGAAATGTTGCTTAAAGCCAAGCAAGTACTAGAGACTCCTGGTATTATGAAAAAAGAGTCGAGAACAATACTGGTGGACTGCTTACAATCACTCTTCGAGATAGTTCTTGCGCTCTCTGACTCTAGGTCAAGGCACAAGTCCAATCTGGAGAAAGAGAGAATGAGAAGTGCCACGGAAATAATAAGAATAGAAAAGGAACAAATAGCAGAGGTACACAGGGAATTAGTGGTTGAAGTAAGAAAAAATAATGAACTTATACAGGAAACTAACAAGATTACCAACCTGATAAGAGACTGGCTGAGCTATGAAACCAGAGAACCTTATGAACAAATAGCCAACATCGAAGGAGTAGCAAAGGTTATTGAGACGCGCCTGAAGACGATGGAAAACGCAATAAGTAAACCATCCAAGACTGTTGCAGTCGACAACCTACAAAGAAATTATGAAAATTTAAAGATTGGTGTGGATAAGATGTCAAACCAGCTGGATGAAATGAGGAGGGTCAGCACAAAGACACAGGAAAGCACAACATCTATCTGGACAAACACACAGGAGACTTTAGATCACCTTAGGGCACAATCAACATCCTCTCAAGATAAGCATACAATAAATGAGCAACTAGCAAAAATAAATAGTGTGGTTGCAGAGATTAAAACGAACCAGAGCAAGAAGGCTGCGCTAAAAAAGGAACCGTTCCCACCTTTGCCCAATCTAATAACAAAAGAACATCTACAACCGATAACGGAAAGACTAGAAGTAGTGTCGTCTGAGATTAAAATGATAAGGCAAGAGAAACCTCCGTTACCAGCTTTAAATGTAACCTTAGACAAAGAAATTGAAGGGGCATACGGTAAAAGGCCATCAACGTACGCTAAAGCAGCAGCAAAACCTTCCTCATCACCAAGACCAAATCATACTCTTATTATATCGTCTACCGAACCAAATAGTACTGGCGATAAGGTAATAGAAAAATTAAGACAAGCTCTTGACACAAAATCTACCGGTGCTAAAGTGGACCAGATAAGAAAAGGTCGTAACCAAAAAGTAATCGTCCGTTGCGGCACTAGAGAGGATCTGGACCTAGTGCATACACGTGTAAGATTAGACAGCAACCTGAGGGCTGAAGTAGCAAAGACCGGTAACCCACTAATTATAGTTCGAGATGTGTTGTCATACCATAAGGACACAGAAATTGTAGAAAATATTATAGCACAGAACAGGCACCTCCTTAACGGTATAGATATGAAAGAGAGCATTATAAAGGTCAAGTACAGAAAACGGGCAAGAAATCCACATGAGTGCCATCCTGTATTAGAGCTCTCGCCGAAAATATATATAAGATTTTTGGAAGCCGAAAAAATTTACATAGGCTTGCAGAGAAGACCTGTCGCCGACCACTCACCATTAGTTCAATGCACTAGATGTTTAGGCTTTGGTCATACAAAGATGTCTGTCGAGAAAAGGATGATCTTTGCAGTCATTGCGGAGAAGCTCATTCTTGGGAAAAGTGTAAAAAAAGAGCCGAGGGGAAGGCCCCACAATGTATCAACTGTGTCGAGTCAAAGGCAAAAGACATAAGTTTAGAGCATAACGCATTTAGTACCGAGTGTAGCGAGCGTGCAAGGTGGGATGCTATCGCACGGTCAAAGATAGCGTATTGCTAAGGGCATGCAGGTGAACAAGTACGGGGGTCCTGACCAATTATGTGACACGAAACAACAAGTGAAATTTATTCAGGTGAACATACATAGAGCCAAGATATCAACATTGGAACTACTACAAGTGGCTAAAGACGAGGGTATAGAGGTAGCTTTAGTACAGGAACCGTATGTAGGTAACAGCGGCACCCTGAAAGACTATCCGGGAACTCGCGTAATACAATGGATCACCGATAGCCAAATGCCAGTAAAGGCTGCAATTATCATCTTCGGAGACCGACTAAAGGTCATCCAGGATTCTCAGCTAGTCACTGAAACTGAAGTCGCGGTCACATTAGTGCCCGGAACCCAAACGATTGGAGTAGTATCCATATATCTAGAGGGGGATAAGAACATCCATCCTTATTTAAACAGGATAAAATACTCGTGCGAAAAACTGAATACAGGGAATATCTTAGTGGCAGGGGACGTGAACGCCTGGAGCCAGTGGTGGGGAAGTGTCAAAGAGGACGAAAGAGGAAGAGACTACAACGCATTTTTAAATGAAATGGGCCTTCATCTCTTAAACGTTGGAGACACGCCGACCTTCGAGACACTCAGAAATGGTAGAATGTACACAAGCATCATAGACGTAACAGCGTGCAGTCAACCATTATTAGGCAAAACCGATAACTGGAAGGTAAACAGTAATCTCATAAGTTCTGACCATAATGCAACCACTTTCACCTTGCGTCTAGGAAGAACCGTAGAAGCTGTGAGACCACCTACAACGCGCAGGTATTTTACAAAAAAAGCAAAATGGTCAGACTTTTCAAAAGTTTTGAAGACCCAATTGATGGATAGGAATATATCCCTTGATTCTATACGGGAAGTGAAAACACCAGCTCAATTAGACGCCATAATAACATCATACACGGATGCAATACATGATGCATGCGGAGAAACCATGTCCCCCGTGGTGGACGTCAGAATTGGAAGCCCTCAAAAGGGACACTCTGAGAAAAAAGAGGCGCATAAGAAATGCAGCTCCTTCGAGGAAAAATTTCGTGATAGAAGAATATATGCAAATCAAAGCGACGTATGCGGCTGAAGTAGAAAGAAGAAGCACGGAGGGATGGAAGGATTTCTGCACGACTCAGGACAAAGAAAGCATGTGGGACAAGATTTATATATGTCGGCGCCGCCTACCGCCACCTATCGGCAGGAGCCCGCAGCAGTCCCATTCAACGCCCATTCAACCAGCCATTCAACCAGTCATGCAACCAGTCATTGCATTCACTCACTCACTCACTCTTTAGTCCTCCTAATTTTTCGGTTAAAATTTAAATATATTCTCTCTTCTGGTCTCTTACGAACAAGTTGTTTCATTAAGCGCGTGATCCTTTGCAATCTTCGAATACAAATCAAATTCATGTCCCAATATTGGACATAAAAAGTGGCGACCGTGACAGGACGCGCTCAAGAATTCCCAGTACCAGAGAGGATCCGCCGTAGCCATCGCCGGGGCCAGCACCAGCACCTCGCAGCATCCAGGCTCGACGCTATCGGGAGCACCTATCCTAGCTACAGAGGATTGGCAACGCAGGAACCTAATCCGTGCAGGCCACATCGTCAGATAAGTGTCCAATCCCACACGCACAATCATTTATTCAAACATCCATCCACATAATCATCCACTTAATCAATCATTTTTCATCCATCTCATCCATATTTCAACTATTAATTTGGCAATCAACTTGACGTATTCAAATCATAACCGTCAAATTCAAATTTCATTGTCACCTCATTCATTCAACAAACGTATTTGCATTAACATAATAAGTTTATATATTTTTTCAAGCACAATTCCTATAATCACAGTATTTTAATCCGTTATTTCTACAATTTATTTTAAACAATTTCGCCATTCACTTCATTTTCACATCATTTCATCTTTATTTAGTATTTCATTTCGAATCATCAATTTAAAATCATCCGCAACCTATATATAAGCCGTTGTAGATTTGAACATACGCAAATATTTAGCAAATACGCCGAATATTTCAGCGGTCCGGACCGAGCGACTGCGCGTGCACTCATAGGCACGGCTGGAGCTACTGTGGGAACAGGTTTTGGTAGCAAACGCGCGGACGGTAAAGTACAGCGAAGACAGAGCGTATGTAGATATTTTGTTATTATTTCATTACAGTTTGTAGTTTTAAATCATGTCTTCTTTAAAAGATTTAATTATTAAACGTAGCAGTGTTAAAGGACGTTTAACTAAGTTTAAAAATTACATACAAAGTCTTACGAAACAATCTAGTTTGAACAATATTGAAGTAGGCGCCTTAAAATTAAAATTAAGCAAATTAGAATCTTTAGCTAGTGAATTTAACGACGTGCAAAGTCAAATAGAATATTTAAGTGCAGATTCGTTAGAGGTCGAATTGGACATACGCGAGGAGATTGAGAGCGATTTCGAAACTTCTATGGCTACTGCTCAAGATATAATATCCAAAAATTCGAAATCAGCGTCATTTGAAGATGCACAAAGTGGTAGTTCTCAACCTCATTGCGTTGAGAACTACCACTTTGTGCATCTTCAAATGACGCTGATTTCGTCATTTGAAGTGGTAGTTCTCAACCTCATTGCGTGCGGGGGAAACCACCTAAATCCCCCCACATGGCGGCCTATAGCAAGTCACAGGGCTTCGTTTTCAAGCAAAATCAGCCAAAGGCAGAACCGGGCCCACCCACATACAAAACATCTAAAGACGACCCTATATTAGTGGTAGCCCGATGCACGGAGGTCGCGCTGGAGCATAAAATACTTCATATGGCACAAGCTATTGTAGATTCCAGCAGACCAAGAAACTTTTTGGAGGATTGGGACGCACCGGATATTCACTGGATCAATGGCGTCCCTGGCTGCGGGAAATCCACCTGGGTGATAAGGAACTTCAGCCCCGACAGTGACGTTATCGCAACTACGACAACTGAGGCGGCCGCGGACCTCAGGAACAAAATTACTTTTAGTTGTGAAAACGACGCAAAAAACAAAGTGCGGACTATCGCCTCAATTTTAGTAAACGGGTTCCAAGATAGGCCTAGAAGACTAATAGTAGATGAGGCCTTGATGAACCACTTTGGGGCGATCGTAATGGCGGCCAAACTAGCAGGAGCCAGCACGCTAACACTGATCGGGGACAATAACCAATTACCATATATAGATAGACTAAATCTATTTAAGATGAATTATGTCGGCCCAAACCTCGTGGCGTCCATCTGCCAAGAGCTCTCAAGAACATACAGGTGCCCACTGGACGTTACCTACGCTCTAAACGTGGTTTACGACGGAATTTTCTCAGCCCTTTCGACGACTCGCTCCCTGAGAAGAAGGAGATATACGGGTGCATCCATCATTGCAGACTCCCCAAATACACTATACCTAGTCCATACACAAGCAGAAAAGGCAGACTTGCTGCACAAGGGGTATGGAAGGGGAGATAACTCACGCACTCTTACAATCAACGAATCTCAGGGACTAACATACGAGTCTGTAGTCATCATTCAGACAAAGACCACCAAGTGTGCCCTACACGACAGCGTGTCACATGCTGTCGTTGCCATCACTAGACACACAGTCAAATGTACGTACTACACCGACGCCGATGAAGACGCAATCGGTAGGTTTATACGACGGGCTAACGAGACTGCCACAGCCGACATAATCGTATACAACATGAAAATGGCCATCTCGTACAGAGACAGCGAGGCTATCACCAAACTCGCAACCAAGTTAAAAGATTCATGTGGCTGACCGAGTAAAAAAGTAAATAAGAAAACAAAATAAGGAAAAGGAATACAATCATCAATTAAGAACAACAAAGGCACGGAGCTGTGTCCGTGGAGAACGAAAACTCATTAAATAAAAAAAAAAAAAAAAAAAAAAAAAAAAAAAAAAAAAAAAAACCTCATTGCGTAGGCGTTAAGTTGCCGTTAATTCAAATTGCTAAATTCAACGGACCGGCTTTCCGTTGGCTTGAATTTCGGGATACATTTAGATCTCTTATCCACAATAACGCTCAAATAAACCCCATTTTCAAATTTCATTATTTAAATTCGTACCTAGAAGGTGACGCAGCGCGTGTCATCACCAGTCTAGAAGTTTGTGAAGCCAACTACCACAAAGCGTGGAGTTTATTATGCGAGCGTTACGATAATAAAAGTCAATTATTGGATATTCACATGAATGCGCTATTTAGTATCGAGCAATTGACTCGCGAATCGGAACACTCTTTGCGTTCGCTTGTTGACCATGTAGGTAAAAACTTACGTGCGTTATCGAGTCTCGGTCAGCCCACAGATCATTGGGATGCATGTATCATTTATTTATTTAGATTAAAATTAGACAATCGTACACGGATGAAGTGGGAAGAGCATCGGAAAACGTTAGGAGAATTCCCTACATTAGAACAATTCACAGGGTTCCTAAAAGAGCGCGCTGATGTTTTAGAATCGTACAATTACGATAAAAACAAACAAGCGTCGGTTAGCACCTCCAAACCTAGCGGTAGTACATCAAACTACAATAAAAATATCACGAAATGCCATAAGTCGTTTTCGTGTACAACGCTGCCTCCCACCAATACCATTAAACAAAATAAATGTTTGTTATGCAAGGGCAATCATTTTATTTACACTTGTCCTTCATTCTTAGCTAAATCTCCTGAGTTAAGGTTAGCTGCAGCTCAAAACCTTAAGCTATTCGTAAATTGTCTCAGAAAAGGTCATAACTCATTTAACTGCACTAAAGTGCCATGTCGCGAGTGTAGGAAGCGACACAACACGCTTCTGCATATACCTAAGGTAGAATCGTCAACAAGTCAACATTCCATAGTTCAGACTGCTCAAGACGAACTAAACGTTCACCTTTCTAGGCAGCCATACACACAAGTCATGCTATCTACTGTCATGATTGACGTAATCAACCCTGTCAACTCAAAGGCCATGACTATTCGCGCACTTTTAGATAGTGGCAGTCAGTCGAGTTTTTTAACTTCGTCGTTAAAACAAAAGTTAGGTTTAACTTCTACACCGACTGATATCAAGGTCGTAGGTATAGGGAACATGACAACAAACAACATCAACGAACGATGCATTGTCTCATTAAAATCGTTACAGAGCGACTTTAATATTACGCTAACGTGTTTTATTATGCCTGAACTAACGGGTAGCATACCAAAGTCGTACATCAATCCAAAACACTTCAAATTACCTTCTCATATCAAACTTGCCGACCCTAATTTCTATAACCCCGCGCCGGTAGATGCATTACTCGGTGCCGATATATTCTGGGCAGTTATAGGCAAAGAGCACAGCTCCCTAGGCATAAACAAACCATTTTTATGTAGTTCACAGTTCGGCTGGATTATTTCCGGTCCTATTTCATTGAATTGTGATCCTAAGCAAACCCATTGCAATTTTTCATCTAATGAAGGTGAGTCGTTAGACAAACAAATTTCTAAATTTTGGGATTTAGAAGATTTGCCACAGCGGTCACTTAACAGTGACACCGAAAGGCTATGCGAGCAACTTTTTGTCGCTCACACTGAGCGGCTGACGTCAGGTCGTTTTAGTGTTCGACTTCCTCTTAAGGAGTCACCAGATTGCTTAGGAGATTCTTTAACCTTAGCTAAAAAACGATTTTATAATTTAGAAAGACGATTTAGAAAACAACCTGAATTAAAACGCGAATACAGTTCTTTTATAAAAGAATATATTAATTTAGGTCATTGTTCCGAACTACACGCTCCTAGACTATATCCAAGTTATTATCTTTGCCATCACGCGGTATTTCGCGAAAACAGCGAGTCCACTAAGCTGCGCGTAGTATTCGACGCGTCGGCTCCCACAACATCAGGCATATCGGTTAATGACTTGCAGATAATAGGGCCTACTATACAAGATTCACTCTTTTCCATCTTAATTAGGTTTCGTTTACATAAGTATGTTCTCACGGGAGATATTGAAAAAATGTATCGACAAATATCGCTTAACGAAAGCGATCGAAACCTACAATTAATTTTATGGAGGGACGATGAGTCACAGCCGCTAAAAACCTATCAATTAAATACCGTTACCTACGGCTTTGCGAGCGCTAGTTTCTTAAGTACGAGGTGTTTACATCAGTTAGGTGAAGAGTGTACGGACGCAGCTATAAAAACAATAATTCAGCGTGATTTTTATTACGATGACGTGATCACAGGCGCAGATACAGAAAATCAACTTCTGTATATTTTACAATCTGTTCAAGCAGCTTTAAGCGCTGGCTGCTTCAATTTACGTAAATTTCGTTCGAATTTAACTACTATATTTCAAAACACTAATATTAATTTACACGACCATTTAAGTCTTAGTAATTCCACAAGCACTTTAGGTTTAGGGTGGGATCCTAAATCCGATTGTTTACATTTTTCATGCGAAATTCCACAAAATGTAGGTCAAACTATCACTAAACGCGAAATAATCTCCAAAACTTTTAAAATATTTGACCCACTAGGTTTACTTTCTCCATCTACTATACAATCGAAAATACTTATTCAAAAATTGTGGATTCATAAGCTAGAATGGGACGAACCTATTCCTAATAATTTATATAACGAGTGGAAGCGCATACAATCAGCTCTCGACATTTTATTATCAATTAAAATACCCAGGTACGTTTCGTGTGATGATCCTATGACTACTGAAATGCATTCTTTTTGCGATAGCTCAATCAGCGCATACGGCGCATGTATATACATACGCACGATCGACGCGTGCGGCAACATCAACGTCCGGCTTCTGTGTGCGAAGTCAAAGGTCGCGCCAGTCAAGCCTACCACCATACCGCGACTCGAGCTGTGCGCAGCGCAATTAGCTGCCAAACTTTGCAAGGCATGTCTCGAGTCACTTCGCTTACCTATAGCGCGTTGTATACATTGGACCGACTCGAGCGTCGTATTAGGTTGGCTCAATAGCATTCCCAATAAATTAAAAATGTTTGTTGCTAATAGGGTTGTCGACATATGCGAAAATACGCTTAGTTCGTCTTGGCGGCATGTACCTACTAAATTAAATCTGCAGGATTTAATTTCTAGGGGGGTTGACGCTTCTCATTTAAAAAATTCCGAACTATGGTGGTCGGGACCAGAGTTCCTAAGTCTGGACGAATCTCAGTGGCCTACACTTAAAAATCAAAATATTGAATACGATTTACCAGAATTAAAATCACACTCAGCAATTATTGAAACGGATTTATTCAATTTGATAATTTCTCTAATTTTTTACGATTAAAACGTTGTTTTGCATACATTTTGAGATTTATTCATAATAGTAAAATTGCTAACTCTAAACTGACAGGCGATTTATCATTATCAGAATTAAATAATTCTTTTACGAAGTTAGCTATAATTAGTCAGCAGCAATCGTTTCCAAAGGAATACGCTTGTCTATTAAAGGGACAGCCTATCAGCCCTAAAAGCAATATTGTGTCTTTAAGCCCATTTTTAGATAATAATCAGGTGATGAGAGTAGGTGGAAGACTCGATTCGTCAAAATACGAGTACGATAAAAAACATCCAATAATACTCGACGGAAAGCATCGTTTAACACTATTGTACTTTCGTTACGAGCACACACGTCAATTACACACCGGGCCGCAGGCGTTACTATTTGCCATACGTGAAGTTCTTTGGCCAGTGGGGGGAAGGAACTTAGCCAGACGTACCGTGCGCAGCTGTGTCGTGTGTCGGCGTCATCAGGCGCGCACGCTTGCTCCCATCATGGGTAACCTACCTTCTCAACGTGTGATGCCAGCCTTCCCATTTTATACCGTCGCAGTAGATTTCGCGGGTCCATTTTCGATACTGAATAGAAAGGGTCGCGGCGCGACCACTTCTAAGTGCTACATGTGCTTATTTGTCTGCTTTCGTTACAAATGTGTACACTTGGAAGCGGTCAGCGAACTATCCAAGGATGCTTTTTTGTTAGCGCTAAGACGATTCATATCTCGTAGAGGCAAGCCAGCGGAAATATATTCCGATAACGGGCGCAATTTTGTAGCTGCCGCCAAGGAGGTTACAGAATTCTTTAAAACTAACTCCGTTCTATCTGACTTTGCCGTCGACGAAAATATAAAATTTACATTTATTCCTGCCTACGCTCCTCACTTCGCTGGACTTGCCGAAGCGGGCATTAAATCCGCCAAGTTCCACATAAAACGCGTTATGGGGCATGCAAATTTGACATTTGAGGAGTTGTGTACTTTGTTTACGCAGGTTGAGGCGATCTTAAATAGTCGTCCTCTGTACCCTCTTTCTGCATCTCCTCACGACCTTCTTCCTCTATCCCCAGGACACTTTTTGATTGGCCGGCCGCTCACTGCACTGCCTGCACCATCCCTGGAGGAGAAGAATTTCACCTGCCTGGATCGCTACGCCAGGATCGAACAAATACGGCAACACTTCTGGCGTCGTTGGCAGCGTGACTACATCGGGGAGCTCCAGCAACGCTCCAAATGGCGAACCAGTCGCGGCAACCTACGCGTCGGGGATCTAGTCATTCTCGCCGACGACAACGCGGCTCCACTACACTGGCGCATGGGTCGGGTGTTGAGGTTATTCCCGGGACCCGACGGCGTGGCACGCGTCGCTGAATGCCTGACAGCGCGAGGACTTGTGAGGAGGGCCTTCGCGCGCATCTGTCCCTTGCTTGAGGTTGAAGAAAACCCTTGAACGCGAGCGATTCAAGCGGGGGGAATATGTCGGCGCCGCCTACCGCCACCTATCGGCAGGAGCCCGCAGCAGTCCCATTCAACGCCCATTCAACCAGCCATTCAACCAGTCATGCAACCAGTCATTGCATTCACTCACTCACTCACTCTCATTAAGCGCGTGATCCTTTGCAATCTTTGAATATAAATCAAATTCATGTCCCAATATTGGACAATAGGGTAATAAGGAAAACATCCAGACGACAGGAAGATCTTGTACTCAAGAATCACGAAGGCCGCACCCTAACTCCTTTAGCATCGGCAGAACTACTCGCGAAAACATTCTACCCCGATGATGATTTGTCAATGGACCAGCCTTGTCACACGCAGATTCGAAAGCTGGCAAACGACCGTATAATTGAAAATGATACAGAAGATGACCCACCGTTCACAATGGAGGAACTAGAGACTGTATTACATAGCCAGAATCCAAAGAAAGCTCCTGGTCCCGATGGACTAACGGCAGATATATGCTCCGCAGCAATCCGTTGCGATAAGGACGTGTTTTTGGCATTGGCAAATAAATGCTTGGCGCTAACACATTTCCCCACGAAATGGAAAGTAGCCCACGTAATCATCTTGAGGAAGCCGGGGAAAGAAGATTACAGCAATCAAAATCCCTACGACCAATTGGCCTTCTCTCTGTTCTCGGAAAGATCGTGGAGAAACTCCTAGTCAGTCGCATACAATGGCATATTCTTCCGACATTGAATCCTAACCAATATGGGTCTTGCCGCAGCGAAGCACTGAGGACGCTTTGTACGGCCTGGTGGGACACATACAGCAGCAAATCGAAGACAAGAAGATAGTGTTGCTGATCTCACTGGATATAGAAGGCGCCTTTGATAACGCGTGGTGGCCTGCCCTAAAAGTAGCACTAAGAAATAAAAAGTGCCCCCGTAACCTGTACGCTATGGTTAGCTCATACCTGACAGACAGAAGAGTAAAAGTCAATTACGCCGGAGAAGTAAGCGAGAAGAATACGACTAAAGGATGCGTTCAAGGCTCAATCGGAGGACCCACATTTTGGAATATTATATTGGACTCGCTGCTGGAAAGGCTAGACTGCGATGGCGTGTACTGTCAGGCTTTTGCCGACGATGTAGCGTTAGTCTTTGCTGATTACTCAACACATAGCTTGGAGCAAAAAATTAACACCACACTAGAAACAGTTGTTGAATGGGGAAACCAGAATAAATTAAACTTCGCAGCACACAAGACCAACGCGATGTTGCTGACGAAAAAGACTAAATATGATCTTCCCCTCTTATTCATGTCGGGAACCGCAGTCAACTTAGTCAAGGAGATTAAGCTTCTTGGACTAGTTATTGACCATAGGCTCTCTTTCAAATCGCACGTGTCTGCGCAAATCAAAAAAACAACAAATATCTATAAACAACTAGCGTGCGCAGCGAAAGTATACTGGGGCTTAAACTCTGAAGTCACAAAAACTATCTACGTGGCAGTTGTGGAACCGATTTTGATGTATGCAGCAAGCGTCTGGTCTCGATCAACGGATATGCAGGCCATCCGAAATCAGTTAAATACGCTCCAGAGGGGGTTTCCTCAAAAGATCTGCAAAGCATATAGGACGGTGTCTTTAACATCTGCACTGTCCCTCTCTGGGTTACTGCCGCTAGATATACGAATTAAGGAGCATGCGAGCCTCTATAGAGTAAAAAAAGGCATTTGTATAGATTACCTCCCAGCTGGCAAGGAGTTAGAAGTCAAGGAGAGCTTCTAACTCCAACCACACCCGTCAACAAAAACGGCTATAGAATTTGAATTGCTGGAGGACTTGAATCCCAATACCATTAATCTACATCGCATCGATGGGGTCCAGATTTTCACTGATGGTAGTAAGATTGAAGGTAAAGTGGGAGCAGCACTATCAAAATGGCAGAAAGGAAAGGAAATCAGTCACAAAAAATTTAGTCTCCATCCAAACTGCACAGTCTTCCGATCGGAACTTTACGCGTTAGCCATGGCAACACAAAATGTAGTTGATTGTGACGATCAGAAAGTTAATATTTTAAGTGATTCCAGATCGTCATTGGAATTATTAAGAAATTCAAATTCAGGACACCCTCTGGCGAGGGTGATACAAGAAAACATAAGGACAATCAAAGCACAAAAAAGAGAAATCAGACTGTTTTGGCTTAGGGCACATGTGGGTATTGCTGGAAATGAACGCGCCGACGAACTGACAAAAGCAGCAGCACTCACTGGTGCCGATCATGACTACGACAAAATTCCATTATCATATGTTAAAAAATTATTAGGCAAGAATCTGTACACATTTGGCAGGACAGGTACGAAACATCTCAGACAGGGGCAGTCACGAAAAAATTCCTCCCAAATGTAGAATTAGCATTTCGAGTAGCAAGGACGACTGTTTTTGGACCATTACATGTCCAGATGTTAACTGGACACGGAGGTATTGCAGAATACCTTTACAAGTTTAAATTAAAAGATTCCCCGAGCTGCGAATGTGATCAAGATACACCTGAGTCGGTAATGCACATATTACTAACTTGCCCAAGATTTGAGGCCTATCGCTTTCAACTCCAAGCGCAAATTGAGAGCGATCTGACTGAGGCTAACCTACCAAGCATCATGGCGGATCTGAACTCACGTAGGGTTCTTCTCGATTACGCTGAAAAGACTTTTAATATAACATGCAATCGCAACAGCACCAGAAAACAAAGGGACTTACGTGCTGCACGCGCACTTACAACTCCCGCCACCTTAAACACACGTATACAGCAGCACATAGTATACACACATCCACAAAATGTGACTCAAGGTACTTCTATACAATTGCTAAAACACGCTGAAACGGGCCAGGCAGGATTGAAAACAATAGGGGTAGCCCTATTCATGCACAGTGCCACCGAAAGATTGGGCATAAGTTTCTGCAGGCCTAGAAATCACAAATTTATAGCGATTTCGCCAGGACTGGCCAATCTATTGAATGGAAGTACAAATAGAATCGCATTAAGACGCAAAGTTTATGAAGCGTTACCCTCAAGGATGGTCGGTGACTGTTGAGTCATCCACTCAACATGGTGCGAGTGAGAGGCACGAGAAAGGGACGCAGCGGTCATTGCCCGAGCGACAGGTGGGGCACCGCGCGGCCGACGCCCGTCTAGCAGTCAGCTGCAACATCGCTCGACGCGCATACGCATCACGTTCCTATCTTAATTTAACTTGTACTACAGTGATCGCGAAATACATAATTTATATACAGTCCACTTTCTTTTATTCATCTACACCGAGCTATCGAACCAACATTGGTCCATCGAGCCTCAAAACTTGGATAGCTGCCGTCGGTCAAGATCCTCAAGAAGTTGAACTTTGAACGGTCGCCGTTAGGGCGCGGTCAAGGTCAAGTCATCGTCATCGAAGTCTTGCTTCAATTTTCTACTGTCTTGCCTGCCTTTATACGACGTGAAATCCTCCACGGATTTATATCAACCGTCTTGGAGGATTCCACGTCATTGGGCGCAGTAAGAAAATAGGATCATTTGGAAAACAAGAACAAAGAACAGCAGAAAATAAAATCAGAAGCAATTTTACGACATTGGTTTGTCATCGTGTACAGAAGATTGACATAGTACAATATTCTACACGCCGCAGTCATCAGTGGATTGCAAAGAAAACCCGTGAGATTGTTCCATTTTTTTTTCCTTTATTTTCTCATAATCATCCATTTTCATTCCCACAATCATTTTCATATCTTCAATCCATTTACATCACATTCCATATCATTTTTGTCACATTTTTTTATTTTTTCTTTGTTTTTTATTTTTATTCATATACATTTTTCTTCATATTATTATTTTTTTTTCGCATTTTCATCTCTTCTTTCATCCCATAAAAAGCTTATTTAATTGTTTTCATTAGAATACGCAATCATTTTTTTGTTTTTTTTTTACGTTGTGTTTGCATTACTAAGCACTTTTGATTGACACGCTTTGCGCTTTACAAAATTTTATAGCAATATCTTCATTGCACATTGCTAAGCTTAGTTTCTCAGCACTTTGCTAAATAGGCTAGCTATAGCTAAGCTTTGCTTACTTTTTTTTATTTTCTTTTTGCTTGGATTTAAAAAAAAAAAAAAAAAAGATGTCTGATTTTAAAAGCTTAATTAAGAAGCGTGCATCAATAAAAGCTAAGCTTACTCAGTTTGCATCTTATATCAATATTTCAATATCTTGTGAAAAGTTAAGTGAATTGCAAGTCATTGAAATTGAATATCGAGTTAACATTTTCGAAGGCTTATACGAAAAATACGACACGTTACAGAATGACTTGGAAACGTTGGCGGACGTTCCTGACGAACAATATACGGACCGTGAAGAATTCGAGACTCAGTTCTACACTTTGGTGGCCTCTGCGCGCCAGCTGATAAGCAGTTCTCGACAACTTCTCAAGGCTGATGCCAATTCCGAGGTGGGTTCTTGTTATAATAACACACACACACAAAGCTCAGTACGTTTACCCAAGATTGACTTGCTAACATTTTCCGGTAGCTATCATGATTGGTTGGAATATAGAGATACTTTTATTTCAATAATTCACAATAATAACAACATTGATAAAATAAATAAGTTACATTGCCTTCGAGCTTCATTAAAGGGTAGTGCATTGTTAATTATTGACAATTTAGATTTTAAATCAGATAACTACGATGCTGCCTGGCGGTTACTCTGTGAGAGGTATGACAATAAAAGATTGCTTGTCAACAACCATGTGCAAGCACTCTTTAATGTCGACGTAATCAGCAGAGAGTCTAGTAAGTGTTTACGTCATATTATTGACACGACAAATAAAAATTTGAGAGCCCTTTCAACACTCGATCAATCTGTTCAGTACTGGGACACACTAGTAATACATATTATGGCATCCAAGTTAGACCAAGTAACGAGTCGTGAGTGGGAAGAGCACAGAAATACCTTGTCTGAGCCTCCTACACTTTCAACATTTATTTCATTTTTAAGTAATAGAGCCGACTTGCTAGAGACATTAGAGGAGTCAAATTCATTAAAATTGAAAAGCGAATTTAAGAATAACATTAATAATAATAAATCTAAAAGTTTCATAATATCTACTGAAAATAAAACAAAAAATATATCATGTCCACTATGTCATCAAAATCATTTTATTTTTGCATGTGAAAATTTTAAAAGCTTATGTATACAGTCACGCATTAAAAAGGCACACGAAGTTAAAGTATGCCTTAATTGTCTTCGTCCAGGTCATAATGCCTCTAAATGTAAATTAGGACATTGCAAATATTGTCGTGAAAAACATAACACTTTACTTCATATAGAGAATAGTGCAATTTCCCACAAGACACCAAATATTTCTCTTTCTGTATACAACACATCTAATTCATCCGTTGTTCTCCTTTCCACAGCGCTCGTGAAGGTGGTGGACGCCAAGGGCAACCTCCATACTGCGAGAGTCTTATTGGATAATGCAAGCACGGTTAATTTCATTTCCGATAACTTAATTCGTAAGCTTCATATTTCTACTTATAAAAATTCTTCTAAGGTTATTGGTATTAATCAACAAACATCAGATTGTTCGCAAGCTTGTTCGATTTCCATTCAATCTTTTAAGGGAGATTTTACAATTGAAATGAACTGTCTAGTTCTCTCAAAAATTTCATCTTCAATTCCCAATACATATATCGACGTAAGTAGTATACCTATGCCTACGAACATTCGTCTTGCCGACCCTAACTACAATATTCCGTCATCAATTGACATGCTTGTTGGCGCGGAAGTCTTTTGGAACATAATAGGCGCGAATCGTATTGCATTAGGTAAAAATCTGCCCACTTTGCTCGAGTCAAAATTTGGTTGGCTCATTTCGGGTTCAGTCGCTCATCGTAATTCGTCTTCTGAGTTATGTATGCTTGTTGATCATATACAACCCGACTTAAGCCGTTTTTGGGAGTTAGATTCTGTATCTATTAAACATAATTTAACCTCTGAAGAACGATCATGCGAACAATTATTCAAAGATACTGCTTATCCGGCCGGTTGGCTATCTACGTCACCAACTCAACTTAAAGCCTTTGTTCGTCATCGCGTTTGCGAAATTCAAGAATCTGTCGGGACATGTTTATGGCGTTACGTTCCGTCTCTTGAGAACCCCGCAGACCTCGCTTCGCGCGGACTTAGAGCTGACAAGTTGTCGTCATCTTCTTTGTGGTGGTCAGGTCCACAGTTTTTACAGAAAAGTCCATCTTCTTGGCCTAATTTTCCTCATCAATCATCTAATAATATGCCTGAAACTGTAGTTTCTCATCATGTTGAAATTAAACAAGAAAACATGTTCTTAAATTTTTATTCTAATTATTCTGATTTCAATAAATTACAAAGAGTCGTTTCATATATCTTGCGTTTTATAAATAAATGTAAAAAACAGTCATCTGAATGCGGTTTATTGAAGTCATTCGAATTAAATTTATCTTTAAATCAAATATTAAAACATAGTCAACAGGAGTCATTTCCCGAAGAATATAAATTGTTAATTTCAGGTAAACCGTTACCAGCAAAAAATAAATTGTTATCCCTATCGCCTTTCTTAGACACAGATACAAAATTAATTCGCATAGGAGGCAGACTTAAAAATTCATTTTACGATTACAACGTTAAACATCCTATTCTTTTATCAAGTTCTCAACACATTTGTAAGTTATTATTTAACATGTATCATATTAAACTTATGCATGCCGGACCTCAATTGCTACTTGCCACTATTCGTCATCACTATTGGCCTATTGGGGGACGGAACTTAGCAAAAAAGGTGACACATGAATGCGTTAGGTGTTGTAGGATTAAAGCTAACACAATTCAACCGATCATGGGTAACCTACCAGAGCAGCGCCTTCATTTAGAATTTCCTTTCTTAGATACAGGGGTGGATTACGCCGGCCCTATCATGATAGCTGATCGTAAAGGTAGAGGTTGTAGACTCATTAAAAGTTTTATTTGTGTGTTTGTGTGTTTAGCAACAAGAGCAGTCCACATTGAGCTTGTTTCTGACCTCACGAAAGAAGCTTTTTTAGCCGCGATGAGCCGTTTTATTGCACGGAGAGGAAAGCCGCGTAACGTCTTCTCTGATAACGGTACTACCTTTGTAGGTGCCTTCAACGAACTGGCTAGCCTTCTTTCTCAAGATTTGCAACTGAGTTCCATTGATACAGGTATAAACTTTTCTTTTATTCCTGCATATACCCCTCACTTCGGAGGACTTTGGGAGTCTGCAGTCAAGTCCACCAAACATCACCTTAGGCGCATTTTAGGCTTAACCAATTTAACTTTCGAGGAGATGACTACGTGCTTAATTCAGGTCGAAGCCATCCTAAATTCGAGACCCTTAACTCCACTCTCCAGTGATCCTTCAGACCTTTCCCCTTTGACTCCTTCACACTTTCTCATTGGGCGATCTTTAATTATGCTGCCACATTCACAAGTCCACAGCTCCAACGTCTCCAACTTGCAACGGTTTCGTCGTATAGAATACCTCAAGCAACACTTTTGGAATCGGTTTTCTAACGAATACGTTGTATGGCTTCAGGAACGAACCAAATGGTGCCGGTCTTCAGGCGAGCTAAAGGAAGGAGATCTTGTTGTCATCAAGGACAAGATATCATCTCCATTGATGTGGCCACTGGGCCGTATCGTAAGGGTCCTTCCAGGAAAAGATGGTATCGGAAGGGTTGCCGACATACGCACACGTAGAGGCGTCTTACGCCGAGCTTTTAATACCATCTGCCCTCTTCCAGTTACTGCTGTTGAAGATACTTCAACCGGGGGAGTATGTTGAGTCATCCACTCAACATGGTGCGAGTGAGAGGCACGAGAAAGGGACGCAGCGGTCATTGCCTGAGCGACAGGTGGGGCACCGCGCGGCCGACGCCCGTCTAGCAGTCAGCTGCAACATTGCTCGACGCGCATACGCATCACGTTCCTATCTTAATTTAACTTGTACTACAGTGATCGCGAAATACATAATTTATATACAGTCCACTTTCTTTTATTCCTCTACACCGAGCTATCGATCCAACACCGACGTCGTCTGTCGCATAGTAAAAGTGAACAATAAGTCTATAATACTGCTCAACTGGAGTGAAAAGACGCCGTTTGAGTGGGCTTGCGTGCTGCTCAATGAAATAAGCAAGTTAACAGGACAAGGAGCACGAATAATAAGCATGGATGCAATGCAATGGTGGTTGAGTATAACAGAGGAGAAGTGGCTGACCGACTAGGTTGCTTAAAGGCCTCAGAACAGCACGAGGTCATAGTGTACGAGGACAGAGGTGAAGACCTTAGTTACCTGAAGCCTGCACGTGTTAGCACTCAAACGGATCATCCGAGAATGATTACTACAACTAAGGAAAGTGGTTCTGAACGACTCCAACGAAAAATGACGGAAGCAAAATCTAAGAGTCCAAAGACAGATCATCGACTCTCATCTGCCAGGGCCATGTGCAGCGCCTTCAGTGCAGTTGTAGGAAACATACTTGGCAGGAGGAAAGTTCTAGCTAGTGACAAACAGGGAGCGGCACTGGAGGAGTTCACAAGGAGCTCTTCAATAGATCCACCTGCAAAAGTCTATCCTAAACCCACAAAGGCGACATTGGAAGAGGTACAACCACCAGAACTGGTTCCAATTCGAGAACACCAGGACCATCACAAGAACGCTTATCTTGAGTTTCTTGCCAGCCTGAGAGCCACCAAGCAAGTGAAGTCGAAGAGGTGTGAGGATATTATACAAGCTTACTTAGGTGGATACTCGATCCTTGGAATGAAACTCAAGGAGGCAGAAGCCGCCGTATACGATAACGATAACGGCCAGACCATCATGGGACACATAAAGGGCACTTATATGGCGGCTTACAGTACAACATCTGGTTTTGTAGAGCTTAACGAAGAAGAAACCCGAAGAAGAGGATACCTCAAGTTCAACACACCAACTAACAATCCCATCGTAATTGTCGCCAAGTGCTTAAGTATCATGTTGGAGGATAAAATGCTGGAACAGGCTACATGCCTAGACAACGCTCTGGATTCCTCACATGATATGTGGAAGTTACCCAACATGCAATTTATAAATGGTGTTCCGGGATGTGGGAAAACCAGTTAGATAGTGGAAAAATTTGACTTGGATAGAGACGCGGTAGTTACATATACTAAAGAAGCGGCCAGTGAACTAAGAGAGAGGTTATCGGTACGTATAGGGAATCTGGTAAGGAGTAAAATCCGTACTATGGCTTCAATACTGGCAAACGGGGCGCGAAGGGAATCAGAAAAGTGTAAACGGTTGATAGTGGACGAAGCCCTGATGAACCACTTTGGAGCAATAGTAATGGCAGGAAGAATCTCAGGAGCCCAGGAAATTATTTTGATTGGAGATGTAAACCAGATACCCTATATAGACAGGGACAACCTCTTTGAGATGTTCTATCATAGACCATCACAAATCCTCAACATCGACCAAGATCTACCGTGGACTCACAGGAGTCCCATGGACGTAGCTTACGCCCTAAGAGAGGTATATCCCGGTATATACTCTTCGAGAAGGGTAGTGCATTCCCTTTATATGAAAAATATTAAATCTACGCCAGTTCCAAAAGATCTAAAGAATACCCTCTACCTCACTTTTACTCAGGAAGAGAAAGAATCCCTGACCAGCCAGGGATGTGGAGGACAGGATGGCTCGAGGGTGCTCACAATCCACGAAGCTCAGGGTCTTACCAGCACAACCGTTGTAGTAGTAAATCTTAAAACAGTGAAAATGCAGTTACACGATAGCGTACCACACGCTGTGGTAGCAATTTCGCGACACACCGACAACTGCACATACTACTACAGCGATGACAAAGATGATGCCGTCAAAAGGCTAATCCGGAACGCGACGGGGGCAACAAATAGAATAATCGTGGAATACAACATTAAGATGGCCATAAAAGACCGAAATGAAACGGTCACGTCCTCGTCCATAGCAGTCATGCCCTTTTCCCGCCAACAAATTTTATGATATAGCTAATTTTGTAAATTGTATATTGTGTTAATTAATAGTTCATTTAAATGTAGACATAAGTAGTAAATGTAATACTCGCTTAGGTTAATTTAAAACATCAGTTTAGTTTTGAGTAGTATGTAATTTAAGATTTGTAACCAAAAAACAATTAAGGAAAAAAAGGATACGAGACCGAGTGTCTGTAGAGCTTCAGTATTTAATAAAAAAAAAAAAAAATCTGTCATTTCAACGTTCACGCATTTAACGTCTAATATCGATTTGTCATCTAATTTCTTTATAAAACATGTGTTAAAAGCCATTTCTGTGTCTAGAGATAAATCCGCCAAACCACCTATTTGGAATCCTAAAGTGTTGTTACAATATATGAGTACATATCATTTTGATCAAAATAGTATCTTTTTAGTGTCAAGACATGTTGCCACTCTTTTGTTATTAGCATCAGGCCGCAGAATACACGATCTTACTTTATTACGAATTGATAGCCATAGTTTAATAGATGAAGGTAGCTCTATTGTCCTGTGGCCGGCTTTTGGCTCGAAGACCGACACCCATATCCATAGATAGTCCGGATGGAGGCTTAGAGAGCATCCAGATAAAAAATTAAATGTTGTGTTTTGGTTATCGAAGAAAGGACATTAATCATTTGTTTATTACAGCTAGAGGGGATGTAAAGCCTGCATCTATGACTGTAATTGGTGGATGGGTTAAGTCTCTCTTAAAAGATAGCGGTGTTGACGCAACACCAGGTTCAGTAAGATCCGCGGTAGCTTCTCTTAATTTTGTGGAAAAATTTCCTGTTAATCAAATTCTTTCAACTGGTAATTGGAAAATGATTCACACTTTTAGAAATTATTATCAGAGAGAATTGATAACTTCTGATGATTCTAATGATCATGTATCTTTATCTAATTATTTTGATCCTGTTCATTAATTAAAAATAAAAAAGCATAATAGATTTACATTATAATTATTTCTATTTTTATATTTATTTGTTTCTTTTTAAAGAGTTGTTTTGTTATATTGGTTCTAATACATACATATGTATAAAGGAGTTATTTGCTTTTATTATCAAACCCTAACATTTCATTTTATTTATTTATTTATTTTCTTTATTACACCAACAAAACTTAACAGTAAACACAAAGAAGGAAAAGAAACAACGGAGTACAATTTTGGTGCAAAGGCGACCTTATCACCACAGGTGATCTCTACCAAGCAACCCTTACCGTGAGAACAATATGAAAAAGCAGAGTACATTGGGATTTTGGTTGGTGTACAAATGATTTAAAATAAGAACAAAAAAATAAATAAAAATAAAGTAAAAATTAATATATTGTTCTATAAGAATAAACCTACATATAAAAGTTACATTCTATATATTACATACTAGCATACACAAATAACTATATAAATATATAATAATAAATACATATATAAATATATAAAGGCTAAAAGTTACAATAAACTTAAATAAACAATAATTACATACTGTAGGATTTTAGTAGTATTTTGGATATTAAAATTAAAATACGTGTGCTTGATGCTGTTACTATATAGCAAGTTTTTTATTACTATAATGTCGGGTAGACACATAATTAAAAATAAATATTAGTTGTATAATTTGCACCGGCGCTTTGCGTGAACATATCCCCGGGCGTTGAAAGCCTCTCTTTCAACCAGATTCCTCAGAGTAGACAGGTAACGGGCAAATTTTACTGAATGATCTGCGAAGAATACTATAAGACGTTTTGACATCAGCAACTCTAACGATCCCATCTGGACCAGGATGTACAGCAATGATTCGACCCATCTTCCACTTCAAAGGGGGTAAATTATCTTCCTTTAAAAGTACCAGTGAATTTATCTTCAGTGCACCCTTGCAAGATCTCCACTTAGTTCTCACCTGCAATTCTGAGATATATTCCTTACTCCACCTTGCCCAAAAATGTTGTCTTAACTGCTCAATGCGTTGGAAACGAGTTAAGGAATTTATGGAGTAGTCAAGATAATTAGGTGATGGTAACGAAGTCATGGGACGTCCAATTAAAAAATGTCCAGGCGTTAATGGCATCCAATCTTCCGGATTAGATGAAATCGGTGTCAGTGGTCTGGAGTTTAAAATCGCTTCAATTTGCACTAATATGGTATACAATTCTTCATAAGTAACATTACAAAGGCCCAACACTCTGACTAAATGATGTTTGGTTGACTTGACCCCAGCCTCCGCAAGGCCAGCAAAATGAGGAGAGTGCGGCGGAATGAAATGGAAGTTAACACCTTCCTTTGCCATTTCTTCAGTAACTGAATCACCACATGATCTAAGAAATCTCGAGATATCATTGTACGCACCAAAAAACGAAGTGCCGTTATCGGAGTAAATGTTGATAGGTTTACCTCTACGAGCAATGAATCTTCTTAGTGCTAAAATAAAACTATTGCTAGATAAATCACCAACTAGTTCTAAGTGAATTGATTTTGTTGAAAAACACACGAAAATCGCAATATAAACTTTAACTAATTTAGCACCTCTGCCCGAACGCACAACAGATTGAATCGGACCAGCATAATCCAATGCTAAATTTTCAAAAGGAAAACTCGCTAAGAGCCGCTGCTGTGGTAAATAGCCCATAGTAGGAGTAACAGTTTGTCCCTTCATTCGACTACAACGTATACACTTAAGGTAACACTTCCTAGCTAAATTTCTGCCACGGATAGGCCAATATGTATCTCTGATAGATGATAATAGCAATTGAGGACCGGCATGAAATAGTCTTCTGTGTTCATATTCAAATAATAGTACAGTAAATCGGTGACTAGAATTAAGAAGAATGGGATGCTTCTTATCATAGTGAAAATTAGAATTTTGGAGCCGACCTCCAATACGCATAATATTTTGATCATCTAAGAATACCTTAAATTTACTAAGCTGACTTTTCTTAGGTAACTCTTCATTATTAAGTAACAATTTGTATTCATCAAATGATTCACTCTGAGAGGTACGAATTATCACATTCAAAGCTCTTTTCAATTCATTAACACTTAAAACACCAGTATTTACTATTTTTCTGCATTTCCAGTGAATAAACCGTAACACGAAACCTAAAGTACGTTGAAGCCTTAAAAAATTAGAGAAAGCGTAAAAATCAATAAAACCGTTACATTCATTATTAAAATTAGAATTAATTAACGTAGATACATTCGATTTAATTTCAGGCAGTGTATCTTCGTCTAATTGTGGCAACTTAGACGGCCACGATGAAACATGATTACTTAAAAAACTCGGTCCGATCCACCATTCAGCTAAAGAACCTATTAATGTTATATCTACACCACGCGAAATATAATCTGCTGGATTTTGTTCAGTGGGGGACGTGTCTCCATTCACAATCTCCGGTTTTATCTAAAATTTCTGCAACTCTGTTGCGAACAAACAGTTGAAGTTTATTTTTATTAGGCTGCATCTTCAACCAACCTAAAACGATTGTGGAATCACTCCAAAAGAAAACGCGATTCGGTTTAACTCTTAATGAAGCTTTAACTTTTTCGTAAATACGAACACCTACCAACGCACTACAGAGCTCAAGCCTCGGAATAGTTGTCGGTTTAAGTGGAGCAACACGACCTTTAGCTAATAACAAATGTACTAATACTTCACCCTTGTCACTAATACTGCGTACATAAAGACAAGCACCATATGCTTGCTCCGACGCATCGCAAAAGATATGGAATTCTATAGATTTATATGAATCAACGATAACACAACGTGGAATCCTAATTTTATTTATTTCCGGTAATTTAATAACTATATCTGACCATATCTTAATAATGTCCTGCGGTAACCTTTTATCCCAGGATAATTTGTGCACCCATAATTTTTGAAGTAGAATTTTTAATACCATGACACAAGGACCTAAAAGCCCTAAAGGGTCAAAGATCTGTGAAATTACAGAGAGCATCTTACGCTTACTATCTACAACCACTTGTTCACTAATAGGAAAGCACAACTGATCAGGAATTGCCTGCCAACCAAGCCCTAATGTCTTAGTTGACTCATATCCTCCAACGTTTAAATCTATTGAAGATTGGGGAACATCGGAGTCAATCAATAACTGTACATCATTTGATTACCATTTTCTCAGATTCATGTTAGCTGAAGCGAGAGTGGAAGTTATTACATGACGTAACTCCTTAACTTCTTTAATATTAGCTCCGCCTGTGAGGAGGTCATCAACATAAAAATCATGTAGAATGACTTCAGAAGCGTTCCTATCGGCGCACTCTAAGCCTAATTGATGAATACATTTCGTTGCTAAGAACGGGGCGCTAGCTGTGCCGTAAGTAACAGTATTGAGTTGATAAGCATGTAAAGGATGTGAAGGACTATCACGCCAGACAATCTGTTGAAGATGTCTGTCGTCGGGATGAACAACTATAGTTCGATACATTTTCTCAATGTCTCCGGCTAGTATATACTTATGCTGCCTGAATCGTAATAAAATAGATAAGAGATCATCTTGAATTACAGGACCTATCATTTGTATGTTATTCAAGGAAATGCCAGTTGTTGTTACGCTACTGGCGTTTAAAACCACTCTTAATTTTGTTGTGGTGCTACTTTCACGCAAGACTCCGTGATGCGGAATGTAATGACCATATTTAATTGCAGTGTCTCTCTTCGACATGTGACCTAACTGTTCATATTCTAGCATAAAATGTTTATACATTTTACTAAATTTTTCATTGGCTTTAAATCTACGTTCTAAAGACGAAAAGCAGTGTTTAGCACGTGGTAAAGAATCCCCAAGCAATTCAGAAGAACACTTTAAAGGAAGTCTTACACAAAACTGACCATTTTTTAAACGTGTCGTATTTTTTACATAATGTTCTTCACACTGTTTTTCCTCAGAAGAAAAATGTGACGCAGAACTGACATCTTCTAATTGCCAAAACCGTGTAAGTAAATGTTCTATATTGTTATTTAACTCATCATTATTACTACCTGAAATAACTTTGGAAACATTGCATTTAGTCTTAGTAGATGCTAAATTTATAGTAACGCTTGTGGGACCAGAGACAAGCCAGCCAAGCTTAGTCTCATAAAGAACAGGTTGTCCAGGTCCTAGTTTTATTACTTGAGATCCTAACAAGTCCCAAAAAATATCAGCACCTAGTAGTATATCTATAGCAGCGGGTGTATTAAAATTAGGATCAGCCAAATATATTTAGGAAGGAATATTAAGGCTCAACAAATCTATATGTGTACTAGGAACGTTCTCTGTTATAGAATTTATAATAAAACAGTTAATATTTGCCTTAAAGTCACTATTCACTGATGCTATAGATACAGCTGCTATGTTATTAATACTAGACATTGAATTATTAATTCCCAATAAAGTATTTCTTACAACAGAAGCAGATAAACCTTTTCGTCTATAAAATCCTCGGTCATAAGAAATGAGGTACTGCGACTATCAAGGAGAGCACGAGCTATGTGTAACATATTATTCTCTCCTACTACTTTTATTAATGCCGTTGAAAGAAAAATGTCACCTTGCTTAATACTTACAGACAACGATAAACTCGCGCCGTGCGCCAAATTATCGCCTGCACTCTTGCAGCTGATATTATCAGCATTGCTCACAGCGGCTTGAAGAGCTGAAGTAGTCTTAGACTTTAAATAATCTGTAACATGAACAAGCGTGTGGTGTTTGCGACGGCATATTTTACAGCCTGCCTTTTTACACTTATTCGCGTAACGTCCTGAGCATTAACAATTAAAACATACTTTGTAACTCGGTAACGCTTGCAGACGTGCTTCACTAGTCAGGGCTAAAGACTGAGGACAAACGCTTAATTTATGTTCGCCGTTACATTTTTGACATAACTTAAATTTAATTAAAGCAGAATTAGACTGAGTATTAATTTCATTAATATTACTTTTAATATTGTTTTCCTGCAATACCATTGTCTTTACTTTAAGATTTTTAACGCTTGTATTACCAACAACGATAGAATTTGAAAGTTCTAAGGTTTCTATTAAATCAGCACGCTCTCTAATAAAATTTAAAAATGTCGAAAATAATATTTTAGATTGTTTGTCAAGACGGCTTTTATATTCCTCCCATTCACGGAACGTTTTACTGTCTAGCTTATGTGTTATAATATAAATAAGAAGAGTGTCCCATTGATTAACCGGTTCACCTAACGATTCCAATGCGCTTAAATTTTTATTAATCTGATCAATTAAGTTCTTTAAAATAACTGACGATTCTTTGCGAATTGAATCTATATTAAATAATGTTGAAACATGATGTTGTATTAATAAATGTTTGTTATCAAACCGATCACAAAGAAGCTTCCATGCTACCGAATAATTAGCAGCCGAAAACTGAATTGAGTTAACTACCACAGCAGCGGATCCTTCAAGCGAGGATCTTAAGTAATGAAATTTATTGATATCATTCATATCATCATTACAATGGATTAAACTCAAAAATGTATCATGAAACTCTAACCAGTTTGTATACGAGCCACTAAATTTAGTTGAATAGTCGGCAGCTTTACACATTTATTATTTGAATGTAAACTCACCTCACTATCTTGTTCTCTTTTCTTGTAATCAGCAAGAATTTTTGAAGCTAAAGATAATGATTTATAATAAAGAGATTCAAACTCATTACGTTCTGATAATTGACTTTCCATATTATCAGTACTACACTCCAATGATAACTGCACTTCATCATATTGCTCGTACATTAACTCGAGTCTACTCAAACGCAATTGTAATTCATTTACTTCAGAAGGGCTTAAAGTTAAATGTTCTAAAGAATTTAAATAATCAGAAAAAACAGTTACTCTTCCCTTAAAACTAGCCCGTTTCCTTATAAGTTCCTTATCCTCTGGCATTGCGTAGACTAGTACAGACAACCTGGAATGTATACAAAATTATCCTTAATTACAAAACATACAAAACAATTGTTATAAATTATATGAACTTAATTTATATTTTTATAATTAAAGGTAAGTTATATTATAAGTGTAAATTATTAAAACTATTTCCTTTAATTTAATACGTATTTTTTATAAATTAACAAAATTAGTATCAATATTAAATAGTTTAATACACTATAATATTTGTTAGAATACAATCTTAAGCGGTTATGTAAATAACTTTGCAATTGAAGTTACTAATTTAATACTAAACACATATACACATGTTGTATTTATAAAGCTTTAAAATTGTAGCTTATTAATAAATGTAAACTTCAAATATAATTAATGCTAGTCAAATTACATAAATTACAATTATATTATTGTATAAGTGCTTAGTTATAAGTAAAATTAACAAAAATGTTTGATACTAACCTTTAACAATCTATTCAATTTTAAATACTACCTTAAGAGTGTTGGGAAAACTAATCATCAAGTTATTATTGTACCAGTATATAATATAATAATCCCAATGTCCAGACTACAGAATCTTCTCGTTCTTTAATCTTGCGAATGATGTAGCAAAAATGAACATTGAGTTCCGGTTATATAATTCTTGACGTCCAACGACTTTTATTGATAAATCCTTTAATTTATTATAATAACGAAAACTGTATTCCACACATCCAGGCTCGTATAAGGACCATATGTAGGATTTTAGTAGTATTTTGAATGTTAAAATTAAAATACGTGTGCTTGATGCTGTTACTATATAGAAAAGTTTTTTGTTACTATAATGTCGGGTAGACACATAATTAAAAATAAATATTAGTTGTATAATTTGCACCGGCGCTTTGCGTGAACACATACATATGAATTTAAAGAGAGAGAAAGTAGTCTTTAAGACGACGCTTGAATATCGAAACTGACTTGGGAAATACGGGCCGTATTTCACGCGGGAGCGTGTTCCAAAGAATCGCAGCTTTGACAGTAAAAGAGTCACCATAGGTTTGGGTACGGCTGGATGGCAATTCCAGTTTGTTATCGTTCAGTGACCTGAGATTGAGGGAGTGGTTGGTACCAAGAAAATGGAACCTAGATTTGAGGTATTCTGGTGTGTGGGGATGGTACAGGATAGTATAGAGGAGCGTTAGGATATGGTAATTACGACGATGCCTTACTGTGAGCCATTTGAGTAGGGTCCTGTGTTCAGTGATATGGTCAATTTTTTTTAAGTTGAATATGAACCGAATGGCCATGTTTTGCATTCGATCTAACTTGTTAAGGAGAGCTTGGGAAAGGTCACAGTAGCAGGCGTCGGCGTAATCAAAAAGAGGAAGGAGGAGGGACTGGGCAAGGGTTATTTTAGTCTTAATGGGAAGGAATTTTTTTCATTTTCTCAAACGACAGATCATAGCAAAGAACTTCCTGCTGACTTCCGATATATGAGGAGACCAACAGAGAGTGTTGTCCATAGTAAGACCGAGATTTTTTACGGTACTACGAAACTCCAATATATTGCCATCAAACACAACAGAAGAAAGGGATGATGAAGAGATCTTTGATAGTAAGTGACGATTACCAAAGACAGCAACTTGTGATTTGCTATGTATATGGATAATCCAAACGATTTGCTCCATGTGCAGACAGATTGAAGGTTGGAGTTAAGTTTAGCGATTTCGTTATGGAGATCGTCGATAGGAGCCGTTACATAAACTTGGAGGTCGTCGGCATAAAGGTGATATTGTAAAGTTAGGGAATTGGTAATACAATTAATAAAAATAGAAAAGAGAAGAGGGGACAGGATACCACCCTGGGGGACACCAGCACTAAGTTTATGGGAGGAGGAATATTTATCATTAATTTTAATGCACTGCTCACGGCCACAAAGATAAGATCGGAACCAATTGACAGCACTAGGAGAGACATTTATGGATTTGAAGACAGCAAGAAGTATATCGTGGTCTACGGTGTTAAACGCATTAGAAAAATCTAATAGAGCGATAATACTTACTTGCTGATTGTCAATGCCTTGTCTGATATCGTCACAGATTTTGATCAGTGCAGTAGTCGTTCAGTGACCTGGACGGAATCCTGATTGAAAAGGGCTAAGGATATGGAATTTGAAAAGGTATGATGAGAGTTGGCTGTAAACTATGCGCTCTAGAACTTTAGAAAGGAAAGGAAGAATTGAGATGGGTCGATAATCAGAGAATGAAGTAGGATTTGAAATTTTAGAAATAGGGATGACATGAGCAGTTTGCCAGCTGGAAAGGAAAGAGCTAGAGGAAAGGGAAAAGTTGAAGATATGAATGAGTATGTTCAGAATATGATCAATGACTAAACAAATCATCTTACGGCCGAGACCATCACATCCGATTGCATCAGATTTAACTGCGGCTATATGATTCTTGATCTCTTTGCACGTGACAGCTGTAAAATGAAAGGATTCCAGAGCTGTATTAGGGTTCAATTTAAGGGAATGTAGAACGTCAAATTTAGTAGTGTGATCTAGCAAGGAGACTGAGCAGAAATGAGCGTTTAAAGCCATCTAGATCCATGGTACTAGGAATAGATGTCGATTTACGGTCCCGAGCAATACCCATTGAGTCTAAGAACTTCCATACTGCAGCGCAGTTGCTATTAGTAACTGAGGTGTGGATATAATTTCGTTGAGCACATCGGCAGATTCTGTTGCATTTATTGCGTAAGATTTTATATTTGAGCAAGTTATCAGCAGTGGGGTTATGTTTAAATTTAGATTTGGCTTTATTACGCTTATTCATTAGATTTTTGATATCACTAGTCAACCAGGGCGCCGGTAGGTGCTTAAGTTTAAACGGCCTAAATGGTGCATGTACGTCAAATAATTCAGTTAAAATGGAGTTGAAGATATTAATCTTATCGTCTAATGTCGTGGCATTAAGGACAGCATCCCAGTCGATTAACCTAAGGTCCTTTAAAAAGCGGTCATTATTAAAATTTTTGAAGCTGCGTCGCATTACTATTGTGGGTTTGACTTTGGGGGGACGTATTTTATATGATAAATACAGTAAATCGTGGTATGAGAAAGCCTCGGCCGAGAACTGCCCGTACGCACTAACGTGATCGGTTGATGAAACGATTGCAAGATCCAATCCAATAGTGATGGTGCACAACCAGGGAAAAAGTGTGTCGCGTTGCTTGTGCCAATTATATTAAGGCTACTACTATTAATGATCTCGTTCAGATGTTTTGAGCGAGAGTCATTTTTGATCAAGCAAGTGTTGAAGTCCCCCATAATTATTGCATGATCAGCATTAGGAATATAAGTATCCAGTAATACCTCAAAATCATTAAAATAGTCAATGCGCAGTGAGGGTACATAGAAGACACCGAGTAATAGCCTCAGGGAGCCAAACAAAAGCTCGGTGAGTATATACTCAGCCGATTCCGTATATTCCGACGCTGATTTACTTATAATATTAAAAGGGATATGGCTACGCAGATAAATAGCGACCCCCCACCACCTTTTCCTGTTCTGTCATTCCTAATTAAGTGGAATCCTGGAAGTGAATAAGATGTAGAGGGCAGGCAGGGCTTGAGGAAAGTTTCTGAGACAAGGATTGCGTGTATATCTTTGGCCTCAAACGTGCTCAGAAGGTCTGGGTAGTGGGCAGGAATGCTTTGTGCGTTAATATGTATGACGTTAAAATTTTTAGGATAAGGTGAGAAAGCAGATTCTAGATTAAAATTTAGAGGCATTGAGGTACTTTGAAAACTTTCATCGGAAACAGTGGATGAACAGGAATGGAGAATAATGCCGTCGTCTAAACTGAAGTTGTCGCTATTCATCGCTATTAGAAATATGGAATCTTAAGAAAAAAAAAATACTAAATTAATAATATTAGAGATAATTAATAAATAAACTTAAGTATACGAATATATAAAAATAAAAATAATAATAAAAAAAAAAATATATAAAAAAAAATACACAGTTAATGACACCCAAAGTCGGGATATTTGTACACCCACCAGCAAAACATAAAATATACTATGCCTAAAAAAAACACAAATTATAATATAACAGCTATAAAAATAAATCTTCTTTTTCTTTTTTTTTTTTTTACAACTTAACAAATATGAAAGGAAATTTCGAGAAACAGTCGACTGGGAACAATGTATGTTTTATAATAAATTATTAATGATTAATAGATAATTAAGATAAACAGACATTAATGTGGTACGCATTTCCGAACGTAGCCGCTATGACAGCTGTTGTCGAACAATGAAACTTAGAGCTATAACTTATTAACCTAAACGTCAGAGAGTTATGTTTGTATATAAAAGGAAAAACAGTACTATAAATATTGAACAGAAAAAGTGTACATTGAACAAGCATTGTCATACATATTAATATGAGAAAAAAAAAAAAACCTGAGTTGAAGCTGAATTATATGATGAAATATACAATAATAACCAAAGAAATGAGAGTACATAACAAGGACAAAACAAACTGAAAACAATACATCATACCATGCATAGAGGTGCAGAATCAAGATCACTTTTTGACATTACGTTTGGGTCGATTAGTAAATGTTGAGGGAGCTGTTCTTGCTTTTGGGATCATGACACTTGCAACAGCTGGACCAGCTGATGCCACATGATCATCAGAGATACTGGGAATGCTGCTTAATTCTGAGCTTGTGCTAATACGATGTCGAGACCCATCTCGACCAATGACAAAGATAATCCCGTCCTTAGTCCAACAGTTGGAGAGGCCAAAACGCTGTCTAGCGGCTATGAAGGTGTCATGTCTGGATTTTGTGAGGAATTCGGAGATTGTGAAACTAGATCCTTTAAGTTTAATTTTTGCATACCAGATTTGATTTCTTACCGGCAACTGCTTGAACTTGACCAGAACTGCACGGTGTTTGTCACCCTTTGAGCGGCCAATGCGATGGCACCGGCTGATATCTTCTTTATTGAAGTCAGGCATGTGGAGACGGTCGGATAAAGATTTAACTATCATACTTGTGATATCTTCATTTTTAGATTCTGGTATTCCATGTATCAAAAGGATTTTCTTCCTACAACGCATTTCAAGCTGATCTTGCTGCTCGCTGATACATTTCACTTGAAGTTGAAGATTTTCAAGTGCAGAAAGTATGAATGTCCTGAATATTACGATAATTTGCGGTGCCACCGGGTGCGCTAGTCACTTGGCGCCAAAAAACGTAAGTATAGAGGGCGCTAGTAACGGAGAGGAAGCGAAAAGCTGGCAAATGGGCAAAAAGACTGGTGCTTGATTCAAGATGGATTCCGGATATTGAAGAAAAAATAATAGGTAAGTTTTATTTGATGGTAAAACTATCTATTATAATTGGTCAGAGAATAAAGGCTATTTTTATTTTATATAATGAATATTGAATATTGAAGCCCCTTCATGTCTTCAATACTCACCTAAGTAAGACCCCTTCATGTTCTTACTCAGGTCAAAATACATAACATTAAACTTAATTATGAATATTGAAGCCACTTCATGTCTTCAATATTCGAAAAATATATAAACATCATCATCTTATCATAATACAAAAAATAGTGAAATAACATGTGCATACATTATATACATTCGTACATGATAACAATCATAATAAAATTGAGCTAAATTTTAATGTCAAATCAGCTAAGACATTGACAATAATAAATGTTTTATGCTTACAATGTGCGGTAGAAAACTAAGGTAATAAAATTAAAAATAAATACACACAACAATGATACAAGAAATAATGAAGACTATGACAAAAAAGGAAAAAAATATTTAAAAAAATAAGTAAATAAACATCAATCTTAAAATAATAAAAAAAAAAGTGGAATAACAAGTGCATATAATGTATATTATATACACTGATACATGTAGTTATTTACATATTGACCCAAACAACTAGCTAAGATTATACATATTAAAAGTTACTCTTAGATACGGCATTTCGGGACGTGGAAGTAGAGGACAACGGTAGCTCTAATCCCGGTCTTGAAAATAGTTGTGTCTTGCTCTTGGGGATCGGTCTATTATCTCAGAAATTCGTTATTTTATTACTGACGTAGGTTACGGTATATTTAGTAATATTATTAATGTTGCAAAAAAAATTATATTAATGAGAACATAATTTCTTAATGTATGTATGTATGTATGTATGTATGTATGTATGTATCTATGTTTGTATCCACGTGTTTATATGTATTTATGTTTGTATGTATGTATATATGTACCGATTTGTATATACGTATGATTTGTATATACGTTACTTTATGCACCTTTCTGCGTTCTTTTGAAATAAATCCGTGACTGTTGGTTGCCTGGAAGAGATTGCTTTTAGCGATAAGGCCGCCATTGCACATATGCTCTTATGTACCTACTTGTTATTTAATGTAAGCTGTATTATTTTTTTTTGTGTGCAATAAAGTATTATTTATTATTATTATTATTATTTTATATTATAAACAAATTATTGATTATTAACTCATTAAAGCGGGCTTTTAGCCAAGCAATTAATAGAGTGTTACTATGCTACTATGTGGTAATGGATAAAAACTTGCGGACAATGCGGCAGGTATTAAGTATGGCAGCTTTTTGAATTAAGACGTATGTGAGTGGATGTATTTGTAAGGTCTGAAGGCTTTCATGTAGTAATTTTGGTATAACACCTGTAGATGAAATTACGATCGGGATAGTTTTAACATTGTTAACTCGCCATTGTGTTTTAATTTCTATTGTTAAGTCTTTGTATTTTGATATCTTTTCAGTGTATGTGGTTTGTAGATTATGTGTGTTTGGGATAGCTATATCAATAAGGTATACAGTTTTTGCACGCTTGTCTAAAAGTGTTATGTCGGGTCTATTGCAATATATGGTCTTATCTGTTATAATAGTCCGATCCCAATAAATTTTGTAGTTATTTGAGTCCAATACAGTTTCAGGTATGTATTTATAATAAGCAAGTTTTTCTTTAATGAATCCATATTTGTAAGCGAGGTTTTGATGAATAATTGAAGCGATCTGATCATGGCGATGTTTATAATCGGTTTGGGCTATTGCTTTGCAAGCTCCTGTGATATGTTGAATGGTTTCTGATGCGTTATGACAGTGTCTGCAAGTGTCTATATTTGTATTACGAAGTATATGTTTTCTATAATTTTTAGTATCTATAATTTGGTCCTGTATAGCCATCAAAAACCCCTCTGTCTCTGGGAACAATTCACCATACCTTAACCACGCGTTTGACGCATACTTGTCAACATTAGGGCTGAGAAGGTCGTGAAGATGCCTCCCATGCAGAGATTTTTGAGACCATTCCTGTATTTTCTGTTTTATATCCGTAACTTTTCGATTTATTTGGATAGAACGATCGTATAAGTTAAGAGGGGTCAGTTTCTTATCGGTTTCCATAATTGCCATGTGTAATAATGATTCCTGTGATTTATTATGAAAGAATATTCTGAGGCTAGTGATAAGTTTATTGTGTAAATTTAGTATATCAATAAGTCCTCTGCCGCCTTCGCATCTAGGTAATGTCAACCTTTGTATACAAGCTCTTGGATGATGTTTTCTATGCAGCGTGAGGTGGGTGTTAATTATCCTTTGCATCGTTTTCAGTTCGGTTTGTGTCCAATTAATGATTCCAAAAGAATATATTAGTAACGAAATAGCATATGTGTTAATAGCTTTTACAGTATTACGTGCATTAAGATATGTTTTTAGAATTTTATGTAATCTTATTAAATTTCTTTTTTAATGTAATTTTGGCTTCCTTTTGATGAATTTGTCTACTTTGTGCAAAACCTAAATACTTATATCCAATAATATTATCTACAGGTTCTATTGATCCACCGCTTTTGGTAATATATGAATTTTCTTCTATATTGTTATTTCTAATTGACTGAATTTTACATTTTTGAATACCAAATTGCATCTTAATATCTGAGGAGAACTCTTGAGTAGCATCTGCCAATTGATTAATTTCTTTTAAGCTACAGCCATAAAGTTTAATGTCATCCATATAGAGCAAGTGATTCAACCGAACATTGTGTTCGGTTGAATCTGGCTGGTTCGGCTGCTTGTATTTAATTGGGTAACCTAAATTGGTTTTATTTAACAATATTGAAAGAGGATTGATTGCGAGGCAAAACCAAAGTGGACTGAAGGCATCCCCTTGGAAAATACCCCTACGAATTTGAATTGGATCTGTTTTTAATGAACATGTTCCGTTGTGAAATTTTAAAATGGTTGACCAATTATTCATATTGTATTTCAAGAATTCTATAATTATTGGGTCTATTTTATAACGTTGGAGAACGTGCACTAACCAAGAGTGAGGAACAGAGTCGTATGCTTTTTGGTAATCTATATACATTGTAAATATATCTTTTTTCTCTTTCAAGGCTTTTTTAGAAACTATTGCATCTATAATTAATTGTTCCTTGCAACCTTGGCTGTATTTACGGCAGCCTTTTTGTTGTTCTGTTAAAATATTATTCTGTTCTAGAGGGTGAGTCATATTGAACTTTCCGATTTCAATAAGGTGTGTATTAAAAACAAAGCGACATGCAGTAAAAATTATTTTATTGTTTGAAAGCACATAACATGCAGTTTTAATTTAGTTGGTTTTAAAAATGATATCCTGTAAATGTCTACCTCCATTGACCACACACTGCTGAAGCCTTTCCCGGAAGTTGTCCATTACTCGTCGAGTCATATTCAGCGGAATAGCATTGATTTCTTCCGTGATTGAAGCCTTCAGTTCATCGATGGTTCGGGGACGATGCGTGTACACCTTTTCCTTCAGGTAACCCCAGAGAAAGAAATCGCAGGGGGTTAAATCAGGTGATCTCGGCGGCCACCCAACGTCACCTCGCAAAGAAATGAGATGACCGGGAAACATTTGTCGCAGGATTTCCATTGAACGCCTGGATGTATGGGCTGTAGCACCATCTTGTTGGAACCAGATGTTATCGTTGTCATGATTCTGCGTTAATTCCTCCAATTTCGGTTTCAGAAAAGTTTCAAGCATGTCGCAATACCGAGCAGAGGTAACTGTGACGACTTGACCATCTTCTTCAAAAAAATAGGGACCCCACACACCAAACTCTGCAATAGCGCACCACACTGTCACTCGAGGGCTGTGAAGTGGTCGTTCGTGTAGGTTTCGTGGGTTATTCTCAGCCCAGTATCGAAAATTCTGTTTGTTGACAGTTCCGGCGAGGTGAAAATGTGCCTCATCACTGAAGATCAAAACAGCAGTGCGGGGGATCTGCTGAATGTCGCGGCATAAATTTGTTCGTGTGTCTAAGTCTCTAACTGTTAATTCTTGCACTACCTGAATCTTGTATGGGTGAAATTTAAGGTCTCTATGCAGTATTCTGCGGACACTACTGAAAGATAATCCTAGTGAAGCGGCATGTTTCCGAACAGAACGCCGAGGGGATTGTTGAATTGAAGCCCGCACTCTATCCACGTTTTCCGCTGACGTTGACGTCCTAATTCGGCCTTGTGGTCTTGTTTTTAATGCTGATGATGTTGCTCTAAAATTTGATACCCAATTTCTGATTGTTGGTCCAGTGGGAATGGGATCACGTCGACCAATAGCAAAATGTAAACGGAACGCACGCTGTGTTGTGATCACGGAGCCGCCATTTTTAATAAACTCTTCAACTACGAACGCACGATGTTGTCCCGACCAAGCCATTGCTCACACTAAAACTGCATGTCATGGCGCGTCTAATGACACCATCCCCACCCTTCTACTCCTTCCCTTCTTCGTGCAACGTCCTTCCAAAACCGGAAAGTTCAATATGACTCACCCTGTATGTGTTTGTAAACTAGCTGACAAATACATGAAGTTATTATTTTGTATATATTTTGCAAGCAGGTAATCGGTCTATACTTTGAGGGATTTTTGGCATCGTTTGGGTCTTTTGGAAGCATATATGTCATGCCTTGAGTAATATATCGCGGCATGGCTTCAGGTTTTTGAATAAAATTATTAACATGTGTATGTAAAAGCGGATGTAAAGTACTAAATTTCTTATACCAGAAGTTATGAATTTTATCTGAACCGGTTGCTTTCCAGTTGTGTGTTTTATTTAAGACAGTTTTTAATTGGTCCATGGAAATAGATTCGAATTGCATGTTGTTGATATCTTTCAATAAATCATTTTCTGCATTTAACCATTCACCTTCCTCGTGTTGAACTGGATTTGACCATATTTGTGACCAAAAATCATAAAATTGTTGTGCATTTGGTGTTTGTGTATTTAGATTATTAAAGTTGTCTTGAGTTAGTGTTCTATAAAATGATTTTTCAGATCTTATAAATTGCTTATTTTGGTTTTTTCTGAGAGTAGTTAATTTATAACGGCGCATACGATTAGCAAGTGCATTAAGTTTTTGTTTTAAGGTATCCAAAAAGTGTGACAATTCTGTGTTTTCGTTTTCGTACTGAGCATGTATTTTATATTTTATTTTTATGTTTTCTATTTGTCTCTCTAGACTTTTACTTTGATTTCCTTTGATATAATTAGTAAGTCTTCCAATTTTAACTCTTAAATTGTCTATTCTACCTTGTAATCGTAACTGCCAGTTGGGTATAGGGGTTGTATGTTTTTTGCTTTCCTGTTCTAAGATAACTTTTGATCCGTTAACCGAGGCTGCTGTATATGCTGCACAATAAATGATATTCTGCAAAGTTTCGAAATCAGTATCATTTGTTATATAACTTGGAATTACTTCAGTATTAATATGTTGTACTATTATGGCTAACTTTTTGGAAGATTTTTGTTTAGGAATATTAGGTATGTCACAAATACTAGCGTTTGCAAAATTTGTTAGAGCTCCTTCAAATATTTCTTTACAGTTTGTTACGTAACATTGCGGCAATAGTATATTTGTTTCTTGGGCCAGTTCTTCAGACGTTATATTTTGACTATAAGCTGTATTGGGGTGCACTGGAGCATGCAAGTCGTTTGTTGTTTGTATTTGTGTATTATTATCTGCTATTGTTGGTGATTGTGGAGAGTAGTTTATTTCTCGTGTAACTTCTTCGCGTATTTCCATTAGCCTATTGTCATCGATCATTTTATGTCGGATAATTACTCTAAGTTGATCTGAAATTCTTTGTTCACTAACTTGGTTTAGTTCAGGATGTTCTGCTATTACTGCTGTATGTAAAAGTTGTCTATATCCTGTCTTGTTTGTTTCTAGTTGTGTAATTGTATAGTACTGTTTTATAATTGTTTCATTAATATTACGTGTCCATTTTCTTCCTTTATTTTGGGTCCGATATTATTGTTTGAGTTATTTCGTTTTGATTTGTGTTTGTTAAATATTTTGCTGCATCTTTCTTTATTTTTTCAACCTCCTCAGAATTAAAATATTTTTTCCGTATGATAGCTCGACGTTGGTCTCCGATTCGTTGTTTAGTAGCTGCCATATCAGGATAGTGCTGGTTAAATAGAGTATGTAGTGGAGTAAGGTAATTTGTGGTTTGTGTTTCAAGTTTAGTTATTATGAAATACATACGTAAGATAAATATATTCATATCTTTAGACCATCTCTTACGCGTACGTATTTCAGTGGTGCCACTTGTGGATACAGAATTTTCGGCTCTTGCCTTCTGTACAACATCAAATGACATTGAGGAATTAGAAGGTGAACGTGATGGATCATGATTTGGATGATAAGATGAGCTGGATGATTGAAATATGCTATGGATAGATGATGTTGGTGATGACGAATTTGAAATGATAGTGGCGGCTGTCACATCTTCGGGCTGTAACCCAACAGAGGCCCGCCTGCTCAGCTCTCTGTTACCAACGGCTCGCATGCTGCTACACCCAGCGTTGGCTCCAGGTGTACCCCGACGAACTCCGGGAAGCGGCCGTAAATTGTATTTTCGTAATTGTGTATCCATAGAAAAAATGTTGGGTTTGGGATCGTTGGTTAGGAAGGGTTACCTTGATGATATTGGTAAAAATATTGTATCACCCATAAAAATATGAGGTTAAGTTATGTTAATGGCTAGGTGTATTGTGCCGTTTTGTAGATCATGCCTTCCCTAAGCCCCCCCACCACGTCAAGGTGATCCCCCGGGGGGGTTATTATTATTATTATTATAAGCTTTACATTTTTGTTCTCCCAAATGATTGGGGTACGTTAGCCAATTATTGCGGGCCGAAGCCAAGCAATAGTTGGATGGAATTATTTTAGTGATGGCAAAATGAGGTAACCGACAGGAAGATATTACAGCTACTTAACAATTTTTCATCTTAAGAATTTTCTCACAATACGGCAAGTATTCAAAATAGCCGCTTTTTGTAAAAGTATATATGTTGAATGGTGGATTCCTATAGTATTTAGACTTACGTGTAATGTATGGGGTATGACTCCTGTGGTTGAAATAACTATCGGTACTATAGTCACAGATTGAACTTTCCACTGATTTTTAAGCTCTATGGCCAAATCTGTATATTTCTCTATTTTACTTGAATAAGTGGACGCAAGATTGTGTGTATTAGGTATAGCTATGTCTATTATAAATACGGTATTCTTAATTTTATCGAGAAGTAAAATGTCTGGCCTGTTATAGTGTATAGTTTTATCAGTAATAATTGTACGATCCCAATAAAGTTTATAATCAACAGACTCTAAAACGGTTTCAGGTGAATACTTGTAATAAGGAGTTTTTTGTGCTTGTGTGATGAGCGAATGTTTAAGAGCAAGCTGTTGGTGAATAATAGCAGCGATTTGGTCATGTCTATGCTTGTAGTCAGTTTGTACTATGGATTTGCAGGCACCGGTAATGTGTTGGATTGTTTCAGAACTACTATAACATCTTCTACATAAATCGTTTACCATATTGGGTCTTTTAATTATGTGTTTTTGGTAATTTCGAGTGTCTATTACTTGATCCTGAATGGCTATCATGAAGGCCTCCGTCTCTGGGAAGAGATCTCCCCTCCGTAGCCAATCGTTCGACGCAATTTTGTCGACGTGACTTTGACTGAGATCGGAGAGATGTCTTCCGTGGAGTGACTTTAAAGACCATGCGTCTATTTTTTGCTGCTTAGCAAGCAAAGACTGATTCAATTGCATACTTTTGTCACTTAAATTAAGTGGTGTGTACTTTTTGTCTATATTAACTATCAATTTGTGTAGTTCACTAACATCAATTTTAGAATAAAAGTAATTTCGAAATTTGGTTATCAAATTGTTGTGTAGGTTACGGATATCAATTAGACCTCTTCCCCCATCTTGACGTGATAAGGTTAAACGTTGGATGCATGATTTAGGATGATGTTTTCTATGAGTAGTCATATGTGTGTTTATAATACGCTGCAGTTTTGATAAATCTGTTTGTGACCAATTTACTATACCGAAAGAATAAGTCAGAACTGGTATTGCATATGTATTAATAGCCTTTATAATATTACGAGAGTTTAATTGTGACTTTAAAATCTGATTGAGTCGAAATTTAAATTTATTAGTAAGTTCTAGCTTAGTTTGTTTTTGTCGAATTTGCTTCGCTTGTTGAAATCCTAGGTATTTGTACGTACTATTTTCGTCTAATGATTCTATTTGTTCGCCAGTATCAAGTGTGTATGTATTTTGTTGTGTTCTACCGCGAACAATAGAATGTATTTTGCATTTTTCAACACCAAATTCCATTCGTATATCTGTAGAAAATGATTGTGTGATGTCAGCTAGTTTTGTGAGTCCAGTATTGTTAGTGGCGTATAATTTAATGTCATCATGTTTTAGTTGAAGTCCTACATTAATGCTATTCAATAATTCAGAAAGGGGGTTTAAGGGTTTCTTGTTAGCGGCCTATGCGCCAGTATCCTCAGCTCTATCAGGCGAGCTAGAGGAGTTCTGGGAGAGTGTCAGGGAAGTTCTAGGTAGCGTTAGAGCGAATGAAAAATTAATAGTGTGCGGTGACTTGAATGGATGGGTCGGAACCGACCGGATCGGTTACGAGGTTATATTAGGGAAGTACGGTGATAGGAGAGTGAATGAGGCTGGTAAGCTTATTTTGGAACTTTGTAAGGAGAAGAATTTGTTTGTGGCAAACACGATGTTTGACCAAAAACAAATTCATCAGTACACATGGGAGCGAATGGAAGAGAAAAGTATGGTTGACCTATTCCTAGTGGATCAGCGTATTCGGAACCAAGTTATGGACACACGAGTGTTTAGGGGTGCCGATTTGGGAACAGATCACTATCTAGTTGTTACTAGAATAAGGGGTCTGTTCACAGGCTTGCACGCCCGCACGAGGTGTCCAAACTTGGAGACGAATAATCGCGTAAGAAGCTGGAAGCTTCAAGATCCACCCATTAAAAAGGAATATAGAGAAAGGGTGTCCAAAAAGCTAGACAGCTGTGAAACAGGAAATGAGAGTGTAGAAGTATGCTGGCAGAATCTTAGGAATAGTATGATTGAAGCAGCAACAGAGGTGTGTGGTACTGCGAAAAGAGGCTTTAGTAAAAAGTGCGACGAATGGTGGGATGATGAAGTGAAAGATGCCGTAGAAAGAAAGAAGAAAGCATGGCAGGATTATAAGGCCTCTGGTAAGAATAAAAGTATGAGAGAGATCAAGAAGAAAGAGTATAAGTTGCAAAAGCACCAAACGAAAGCACTGATTAAGGCGAAGCGTGAAAAGTCGGAGAATGAAAGAGACGAAAGGTTGACGAACAACTTCCGAGAAAACACGAAGCTTTTCTGGAGAGAAGTTAGTGGTTCTTGGGGTTCTTCGTCAACCTGCAGAATGAAAGGGGTGCTTTCGAAGGACGGTGAAATATTAACAGAACCAACACCTGTTTTGCAACGATGGGCGGAATTCTACAAGGAGATGTATGAATGTGATGACGCCTCTGTCTCAAGTAACAGCGATATGCTGAATCTTGATGTAGCAGACGGCAAAATCTGTATAAAAGAAGTAGAGAGTGCCATAAGAAGTTTGAAATGTGGTAAGGCAGCGGGAGCAGATGGAGTTACTACTGAGATGATCAAATATGGTGGGCCGCGCGTCTTGGACCTGTTCTTTCATCTGTACAATTTGTGCTGGAAGAAGGAGGAGGTCCCAGATGATTGGCGAGGCGTAGTCATCGTGCCTTTGTATAAAGGCAAAGGTTCACAGATAGACTGTGCAAGCTATAGGGCTATCAGTTTGATTAGCTTAGGTAGTAAAATTTATGCTAAAATTTTAGCGAGAAGAATGCAAGAGAGATATGAGAGGCTGTTGTGGGAGGCCCAAGGAGGCTTTAGACCTGGAAGAGGGTGTATGGACCAGATCTTCTCCCTCCGCATGATCACAGAGAAATTTTTGGCTGTAAACCAAAAAGTT
>CM032414.1:0-245237 GCA_019049465.1 Dryas iulia moderata | reverse complement strand
TATGGCAGGAGCCCGCAGCATCCCATTCCACGCCCATTCAACCAGTCATGCAACCAGTCATTGCATTCACTCACTCACTCTTTAGTCCTCCTAATTTTTCGGTTAAAATTTAAATATATTCTCTCTTCTGGTCTCTTACGAACAAGTTGTTTCATTAAGCGCGTGATCCTTTGCAATCTTCGAATACAAATCAAATTCATGTCCCAATATTGGACATAAAAAGTGGCGACCGTGACAGGACCGCGCTCAAGAATTTCCAGTACCAGAGAGGATCCGCCGTAGCCATCGCCGGGGCCAGCACCAGCACCTCGCAGCATCCAGGCTCGACGCTATCGGGAGCACCTATCCTAGCTACAGAGGATTGGCAACGCAGGAACCTAATCCGTGCAGGCCACATCATCAGATAAGTGTCCAATCCCACACAATCATTTATTCAAACATCCATCCACATAATCATCCACTTAATCAATCATATTTCCATCCGCACAACCATTTTTCATCCATCTCATCCATATTTCAACTATTAATTTGGCAATCAACTTGACGTATTCAAATCATAACCGTCAAATTCAAATTTCATTGTCACCTCATTCATTCAACAAAAGTATTTGCATTAACATAATAAGTTTATATATTTTTTCAAGCACAATTCCTATAATCACAGTATATTAATCCGTTATTTCTACAATTTATTTTAAACAATTTCGCCATTCACTTCATTTTCACATCAGTTCATCTTGATTTAACATTTAACTCCGAATCATCAATTTAAAATCATCCGCAACCTATATATAAACCGTTGTAGATTTGAACATACGCAAATATTTAGCAAATACGCCGAATATTTCAGCGGTCCGGAGCGAGCGACTGCGCGTGCACTCATAGGCACGGCTGGAGCTACTGTGGGAACAGGTTTGGCAGCAAGCGCGCGGACGGTAAAGTACAGCGAAGACAGAGCGTATGTAGATATTTTGTTATTATTTTATTACAGTTTGTAGTTTTAAATCATGTCTTCTTTAAAAGATCTAATTATTAAACGTAGCAGTGTTAAAGGACGTTTAACTAAGTTTAAAAATTACATACAAAGTCTTACGAAACAATCTAGTTTGAACAATATTGAAGTAGGCGCCTTAAAATTAAAATTAAGCAAATTAGAATCTTTAGCTAGTGAATTTAACGACGTGCAAAGTCAAATAGAATATTTAAGTGCAGATTCGTTAGAGGTCGAGTTGGACATACGCGAGGAGATTGAGAACGATTTCGAAACTTCTATGGCTACTGCTCAAGATATAATATCCAAAAATTCGAAATCAGCGTCATTTGAAGATGCACAAAGTGGTAGTTCTCAACCTCATTGCGTAGGCGTTAAGTTGCCGTTAATTCAAATTGCTAAATTTAACGGAACGGCTTTCCGTTGGCTTGAATTTCGGGATACATTTAGATCTCTTATCCACAATAACGCTCAAATAAACCCCATTTTCAAATTTCATTATTTAAATTCGTACCTAGAAGGTGACGCAGCGCGTGTCATCACCAATCTAGAAGTTTGTGAAGCCAACTACCACAAAGCGTGGAGTTTATTATGCGAGCGTTACGATAATAAGAGTCAATTATTAGATATTCACATGAATGCGCTATTCAGTATCGAGCAATTGACTCGCGAATCGGAACACTCTTTGCGTTCGCTTGTTGACCATGTAGGTAAAAACTTACGTGCGTTATCGAGTCTTGGTCAGCCCACAGATCATTGGGATGCATGTATCATTTATTTAGTTAGATTAAAATTAGACAATCGTACACGGATGAAGTGGGAAGAGCATCGCAAAACGTTAGGAGAATTCCCTACATTAGAACAATTCACAGGGTTCCTAAAAGAGCGCGCTGATGTTCTAGAATCGTACAATTACGATAAAAACCAACAAGCGTCGGTTAGCACTTCCAAACCTAGCGGTAGTACATCAAACTACAATAAAAATATCACGAAATGCCATAAGTCGTTTTCGTGTACAACGCTGCCTCCCACCAATACCATTAAACAAAATAAATGTTTGTTATGCAAGGGCAATCATTTTATTTACACTTGTCCTTCATTCTTAGCTAAATCTCCTGAGTTAAGGTTAGCTGCAGCTCAAAACCTTAAGCTATGCGTAAATTGTCTCAGAAAAGGTCATAACTCATTTAACTGCACTTTAGGGCCATGTCGCGAGTGTAGGAAGCGACACAATACGCTTCTGCATATACCTAAGGTTGTAGAATCGTCAACAAGTCAACATTCCATAGTTCAGACTGTTCAAGACGAACTAAACGTTCACCTTTCTAGGCAACCATACACACAAGTCATGCTATCTACTGTCATGATTGACGTAATCAACCCTGTCAACTCAAAGGCCATGACTATTCGCGCACTTTTAGATAGTGGCAGTCAGTCGAGTTTTTTAACGTCGTCGTTAAAACAAAAGTTAGGTTTAACTTCTACACCGACTGATATCAAGGTCGTAGGTATAGGGAACATGACAACAAACAACATCAACGAACGATGCATTGTCTCATTAAAATCGTTACAGAGCGACTTTAATATTACGCTAACGTGTTTTATTATGCCTGAACTAACGGGTAGCATACCAAAGTCGTACATCAATCCAAAACACTTCAAATTACCTTCTCATATCAAACTTGCCGACCCTAAGTTCTATAACCCCGCGCCGGTAGATGCATTACTCGGTGCCGATATATTCTGGGCAGTTATAGGCAAAGAGCACAGCTCCCTAGGCATAAACAAACCATTTTTATGTAGTTCACAATTCGGCTGGATTATTTCCGGTCCTATTTCATTGAATTGTGATCCTAAGCAAACCCATTGCAATTTTTCATCTAATGAAGGTGAGTCGTTAGACAAACAAATTTCTAAATTTTGGGATTTAGAAGATTTGCCACAGCGGTCACTGTTAAGTGACACCGAAACGCTATGCGAGCGACAAAAAGTTGCTCGCACTGAGCGGCTGACGTCAGGTCGTTTTAGTGTTCGACTTCCTCTTAAGGAGTCACCAGATTGCTTAGGAGATTCTTTAACTTTAGCTAAAAAACGATTTTATAATTTAGAAAGACGATTTAGAAAACAACCTGAATTAAAACGTGAATACAGTTCTTTTATAAAAGAATATATTAATTTAGGTCATTGTTCCGAACTACACTCTCCTAGACTATATCCAAGTTATTATCTTTGCCATCACGCGGTATTTCGCGAAAACAGCGAGTCCACTAAGCTGCGCGTAGTATTCGACGCGTCGGCTCCCACAACATCAGGCGTATCGGTTAATGACTTGCAGATAATAGGGCCTACTATACAAGATTCACTCTTTTCCATCTTAATTAGGTTTCGTTTACATAAGTATGTTCTCACGGGAGACATTGAAAAAATGTATCGACAAATATCGCTTAACGAAAGCGATCGAAACCTACAATTAATTTTATGGAGGGACGATGAGTCACAGCCGCTAAAAACCTACCAATTAAATACCGTTACCTACGGCTTTGCGAGCGCTAGTTTTCTAAGTACGAGGTGTTTACATCAGTTAGGTGAAGAGTGTACGGACGCAGCTATAAAAACAATAATTCAGCGTGATTTTTATTACGATGACGTGATCACAGGCGCAGATACAGAAAATCAACTTCTGTATATTTTACAATCTGTTCAAGCAGCTTTAAGCGCTGGCTGCTTCAATTTACGTAAATTTCGTTCGAATTTACCTACTATATTTCAAAATACTAACATTAATTTACACGACCATTTAAGTCTTAGCAATTCCACAAGCACTTTAGGTTTAGGGTGGGATCCTAAATCCGATTGTTTACATTTTTCATGCGAAATTCCACAAAATGTAGGTCAAACTATCACTAAACGCGAAATAATCTCCAAAACTTTTAAAATATTTGACCCACTAGGTTTACTTTCTCCATCTACTATACAATCAAAAATACTTATTCAAAAATTGTGGATTCATAAGCTAGAATGGGACGAACCTATTCCTAATAATTTATATAACGAGTGGAAGCGCATACAATCAGCTCTCGACATTTTATTATCAATTAAAATACCCAGGTACGTTTCGTGTGATGATCCTATGACTACTGAAATGCATTCTTTTTGCGATAGCTCAATCAGCGCATACGGCGCATGTATATACATACGCACGACCGACGCGTGCGGCAACATCAACGTTCGGCTTCTGTGTGCGAAGTCAAAGGTCGCGCCAGTCAAGCCTACCACTATACCGCGGCTCGAGCTGTGCGCAGCGCAATTAGCTGCCAAACTTTGCAAGGCGTGTCTCGAGTCACTTCGCTTACCTATAGCGCGTTGTATACATTGGACCGACTCGAGCGTCGTATTAGGTTGGCTCAATAGCATTCCCAATAAATTAAAAATGTTTGTTGCTAATAGGGTTGTCGACATATGCGAAAATACGCTTAGTTCGTCTTGGCGGCATGTACCTACTAAATTAAATCCTGCAGATTTAATTTCTAGGGGGGTTGACGCTTCTCATTTAAAAAATTCCGAACTATGGTGGTCGGGACCAGAGTTCCTAAGTCTGGACGAATCTCAGTGGCCTACACTTAAAAATCAAAATATTGAATACGATTTACCAGAATTAAAATCACACTCAGCAATTATTGAAACGGATTTTATTCAATTTGATAATTTCTCCAATTTTTTACGATTAAAACGTTGTTTTGCATTCATTTTGAGATTTATTCATAATAGTAAAATTGCTAACTCTAAACTGACAGGCGATTTATCACTATCAGAATTAAATAATTCTTTTACGAAGTTAGCTATAATTAGTCAGCGGCAATCGTTTCCAAAGGAATACGCTTGTCTATTTAAGGGACAGCCTATCAGCCCTAAAAGCAATATTGTGTCTTTAAGCCCATTTTTAGATAATAATCAGGTGATGAGAGTAGGTGGAAGACATGATTCGTAAAAATACGAGTACGATAAAAAACATCCAATAATACTCGACGGAAAGCATCGTTTAACACTATTGTACTTTCGTTACGAGCACACACGTCAATTACACACCGGGCCGCAGGCGTTACTATTTGCCATACGTGAAGTTCTTTGGCCAGTGGGGGGAAGGAACTTAGCCAGACGTACCGTGCGCAGCTGTGTCGTGTGTCGGCGTCATCAGGCGCGCACGCCTGCTCCCATCATGGGTAACCTACCTTCTCAACGTGTGATGCCAGCCTTCCCATTTTATACCGTCGCAGTAGATTTCGCGGGTCCATTTTCGATACTGAATAGAAAGGGTCGCGGCGCGACCACTTCTAAGTGCTACATGTGCTTATTTGTCTGCTTTCGTTACAAATGTGTACACTTGGAAGCGGTCAGCGAACTATCCAAGGATGCCTTTTTGTTAGCGCTAAGACGATTCATATCTCGTAGAGGCAAGCCAGCGGAAATATATTCCGATAACGGGCGCAATTTTGTAGCTGCCGCCAAGGAGGTTACAGATTTTTTTAAAACTAACTCCGTTCTACCTGACTTTGCCGTCGACGAAAATATAAAATTTACATTTATTCCTGCCTACGCTCCTCACTTCGCTGGACTTGCCGAAGCGGGCATTAAATCCGCCAAGTTCCACATAAAACGCGTTATGGGGCATGCAAATTTGACATTTGAGGAGTTGTGTACTTTGTTTACGCAGGTTGAGGCGATCTTAAATAGTCGCCCTCTGTACCCTCTTTCTACATTCCCTCACGACCTTCTTCCTCTATCCCCAGGACACTTTTTGATTGGCCGGCCGCTCACTGCACTGCCTGCACCATCCCTGGAGGAGAAGAATTTCACCTGCCTGGATCGCTACGCCAGGATCGAACAAATACGGCAACACTTCTGGCGTCGTTGGCAGCGTGACTACATCGGGGAGCTCCAGCAACGCTCCAAATGGCGAACCAGTCGCGGCAATCTACGCGTCGGGGATCTAGTCATTCTCGCCGACGACAACGCGGCTCCACTACACTGGCGCATGGGTCGGGTGTTGAGGTTATTCCCGGGACCCGACGGCGTGGCACGCGTCGCTGAATGCCTGACAGCGCGAGGACTTGTGAGGAGGGCCTTCGCGCGCATCTGTCCCTTGCTTGAGATTGAAGAAAACCCTTGAACGCGAGCGATTCAAGCGGGGGGAATATGTCGGCGCCGCCTACCGCCACCTATCGGCAGGAGCCCGCAGCAGTCCCATTCAACGCCCATTCAACCAGCCATTCAACCAGTCATTTCATTCACTCACTCACTCTTTAGTCCTCCTAATTTTTCGGTTAAAATTTAAATATATTCTCTCTTCTGGTCTCTTACGAACAAGTTGTTTCATTAAGCGCGTGATCCTTTGCAATCTTCGAATACAAATTAAATTCATGTCCCAATATTGGACATCAAAAAAAAAAAAAAAACAGTTTGCCTTTTTAGAGTCCCTATTCTAAGGTATATCAGATACATACCTTGTGAAAAAAATGAGTCACACTATACACTAACGATACGCCTGCGGCTTCGATGCATAATTATACTATAGCTATTCGTATCTTCGGCTGCCCGTTTATTTTAAATTACAAAACATTGCTTTTAAGTAAATTTTTGTACAATCAGCATAAATCATATCTATAATTAAATATGTTTCTTCGTCTACCCACCAGTTCACTAACATTTATTGTCTCAGGCCTACGAAGAGTTCCACTTTTTCACACACATAAAATTATATTTTTTCAATGATTACAGACTGAATAGAAAAACATGTCATTTTGAGATAATTTTGAAATCAATATTTAAAGTCATTACCTTTAAAACATTAACATTTTTTCGCACATTGTTCAAAATGAAGAATAGTTCGTTACAACGTATAATGACAGCTGATGAACCAGTTAAAGCGTTCGTGTGTTTCATGTCACGTGGAGACATTGGCAAAGTGATTTGTGCTACTGGCACGTTCGAAGCGCCATATTAAGAACTGGGCCGAAACATTAAAGCGTCAAAAGCTCCTAAGCTATGATGAAACTGCGTATTGATATTAAAAGTAAAATTGTATATATAAAAAAATTTTTCTTACAAATATCACATTTTGTTTACAATAAATATATGAAATTTATTTTTTCTTTGCAATAAACGATATTTAATGCTTCATTTGTGAATAATTAACCAATTTGACTGACCAGTTTTTTTTTTTTTTGCGGAAATTCAATTGAAACCAGGGGTATAAACCTATCCCACAGTTTTCTCTTGCCTATAACTAAGTTAATTCTATGCAAAAAATCTTTAGTTATTCAGTAGATATCAGTGTATAAAAAAAAAATTACTGTATAAATTTTTTTTCTTTTTTCCCAAAAAATACTATCAAAAAAAATATATGCTATATCTAATCTAATAATAATCTATGTAATCTAATAATCTATCACTCTAATCTAATAATCTATTCTATATGTATACCCTATATGTATAGATATCAGTGTATAAAAAAAATTACTTATTTACATTTTTTTAATTTTTTTTCCAAAAATACTATCACAAATAACGGGATAAAAATCTATCCTATACCTTATCTAATAATAATCTATGTAATCTAATAACCTAGTAATCTATCACTCTAATCTAATAATCTATCCTATATACCTTTGGACTATACGCTACCACCATGTCAAAATTCATTCATTTCCATTCTTCATTCAGTACTTTTTGCGTGATTGGCAAACATAATTAATTTAACTTTTAGATTTCTATTACCACAATATAAGCAACATTACTAACCATATGTTTATTCGTTCAAAGGAAGTATTTCAATTAAATTGTTAAGCAAGATTTTTTTCACAAAGCTTCAATTGAGTATTTAAAATAATATAAAAAAGAATCTTGTGAGCTTTCGGTACATTGCCTCCTTTGCAATGACAATTTTATATGTTAAATATTGTTCTCAAGTGGCTTGTCTTATTAAGAAATAAATGTGTAAAAAAAATTATTTGTTCTTAATTCGTTTTTGTTTCTGTATCAATATATCCCGTGGTAATTGTTAGTAACTTTAAGTTTCGCTTATTATTAAACTTATGTACCTCGCTTCAATAAATTATGTTCTCATTAATTTAATTTTGTTTGCAACATTAATAATATTACTAAATATACCGTAACCTACGTCAGTAATAAAATAACGAATTTCAGGTACTACATAAGAATTGACATTTCTGTTACCATACAATAAATCTGAACAACCAGAGTAACTTTAATATTATTTACAGGTCTGATGATTCAAAGTCAAATGGGCTCAATATTTTTTTAATCACATTTTTATTTAAATGATTATTTATAATAGCAAAACTTATATATTAGAATCCAACATCTGGTGGACACTGTCAAAACAGTTTGGTTTGATGATATTAAAAAAAGTATAAAATATTTAAATTGAAAAATATCAAAATTATATAATGATTCAAGATGTAATTTAATGTTTTAACTAATAAATCAAAATTATATGTTTTGCATCCTGTAAAGTGGCGCCATGTTTAAAACTATACTGGTAAAAGATGAAGCTTGTTTACTAAACTATTTGTATTTTGTGTAAAATAAATTATTTAAAGTATTGGAAAATTCCTTAGAACATTAATATGGAATATTGAACCATTTATTATAATGTTATTTGATTTATTTCTTTTAACGGAAGTGACTTATCATAAATGTTTGTTAAAGTTGTACAACAAACTTACTACCAACTTCTATGAAAATTGACTGTGGAGACTTTTCTTTTACAATAATTTTTATTTATTCTATATTTTTTTATTATAATCGTTATTTCTAAATAACTATTTCTTAAAATAAATACAAACGAATACATAAATAGGTCGCCAGACTGTAACTACAGATTTCACCAATGCTGGTCTTTACGTGTCAAAGCTTCAATTGAGTAAGACATTTAAAGAAAACGTATAAAAATTTGAACGCAGCGGGATTCGAACCCGCGCCTCCTGAATACCGTTCAGGCGCTCTCACCACTGAGCCATGCGTTCTACTAGCCGCTGCGTCGAAATTCTTATACGCTTTATTACAACTTATTTATGTTGTAATAAAGCGTATAAGGTTCGAATCCCGCTGCGTTCAAATTTTTATACGTTTTCTTTAAATGTCTTTTTCAATTTTCCTAAGTGTGGAACAACACTTTAAAAATGTTTAAAAATATTATGTTATTATGTTTTATTTAGTATCCGACCGAAACTGAATTTTCAACCGAAACCGAAACCGAAAACGAACCTTCGGCTCTGACTTCAGTTTCGGCCGAAACCTAAACCGAAACCGAAACTGCTGATGACGTCATAAAATTTGTATAATACGTAAAAAAATGTACATTTTTATGCTTTAAAAATTACATGTGCATTATTAATCATAATAATTCGTTGATTTTATTATATATGTTTTTTTCGTTCTTATTATATATGTTTGTTTCGTTTTTTTTCGGTAGGTAGAGGGAACCTAGTGTTAAGACAGTCCGTTCCCCACTTTCCGCCCAATTCGGAGGCATGGCCATACTTGACGCCGCGCTGTTGCCCCAACACCAGAGCTAAGAAAAGGGAAATATTAAATATTTAAACGTCTTCTGTGGGAATCGAACCGACAACCGGTCGTTTACAGTCAGACGCTATCCCACTGCGCCACGAAGACCTATAAACGCGATTAGTTGTGGGAAGGTCGCTAAAACAATGTAAATAAAAAACGTATCTTCTAATAGAAATATTTTTCAAGGTTTGGAAGTAGTAGTTTAAGTTTTATTAAATAAACTTTTACACGTTATTGTCTTCACGAGATTATTATCATGTAGAATTACAATGTTTACGATACAACACGGTGCAATAAAAGGGTTTGTACTATTAATACTATATCAAATGAATTGTCAACTGAGATAATAGACCGATCCCCAAGAGCAAGGCACAACTATTTTCAAGACCGGGATTAGAGCTACCGTTGTCCTCTACTTCCACGTCCCGAAATGCCGTATCTAAGAGTAACTTTTAATATGTATAATCTTAGATAGTTGTTTGGGTCTATTTAAATAGCTCGCGACCACTATTGTGGGGAACTATTTAATTATTGTTTATTTAGTACATTTTATTTGTACGTTTATTTATTTACTACAAATTATAATACCTTATTTATTTATCGTTTACATTTTATTATTTACTTATTACCTATATTAATATACTACACATATTACAATATCATATTTACGTACGTATTAGCATTTAATATATAAATAATATTCGGAAGCCGCCGGTAGTTGCAAATCCTTTCACCGGCGTAGCGACTAATATTTAAGGCAAAACAGTCGTTACTTTGCTTTCGATACGCTCACTGTTATTCCCTTGTTTTCTTTGTTCTCCGCTTATTATCAGTTTATACTTGTGCTTAATTATTTATTGTATTATTATTTCGTGGTGTATAAAACTATTTCATTAACTATTGTGCAATATTAAACCTGTAATTTTACTTTTAAAGTGGTGTTGAAATATACATTATAACACATGTAAGTGGACTTTAAATTTCTACCAAATCAACACTACACTATCACGTCTAAAATTAACCGCCCAATATCTAATGATGAGTTCCGGTTCAATGACATGTAAGCCAGATCTCTCTATCTCATCCTTCTCTCTTCTTCATCCTCAAGGTCGCTAATGCATCCACAATTCCTCTAATGTTGTAGGAGTGCATGAGCGAAGACAAAACCTCCGATCCGACGGTCCTCCTATTAGTTTGCCCCCTTTTAGAAATAATAAAATTTCTATATATTTTTTTGCGGGTAGACGTGAAAGCGTAAAGACGTTTATTTATGTGCTCAGCTGTTTCGTTTCTATAATTTTATTAAAAACATATGTTTAAGTGCTATAAGTGCCTGTATAAGTTGACTTTAAACACCTTTTCTGACCCACTTTCCTACAATTATAATGGACACTCCAGTTGAACAACTTATTAAAAGTATGGAGGAGCTGTCTTCCGTGTTTAACAGCCGAATGGGCGAGTTTGAAAAAAACCTGCCACAACCTGGTGCTGCTGCCCCAAACCCCACTGTGAAGTCGTTGGCATCGGATTTCTATACATTTAAATCGTTTGTATGGAAATCACTAAGTTTGCTCAAGTCTCAGGTGGAACTGGTTGCTCTTGGCTAGGACCGCATAGAAACCCAGTCCCGGAGAAAACTTCTCCTCTTTCACGGCGTTAAAGAAGACAAAGATGAGGATGTGTGCATAAAAATTAACTCGATATTAAACAACCAAATTAAGTTGTCGGATGCGAAATCAGATATGATTGAAGTCTGTCATAGACTAGGCAACAAAAAGAACACCACACGGCCTATTCTGGTTATATTTGTCAATGTGCACTTTCGATCCAAAGTGTGGAAGGCTAAAACATCTTTGAAGAGCTCGAAAATAACCGTTACCGAATTTTAACGAAGTGTCGTCAAGAAACTTTTGTAGCTGCTCGTAGTCACTTCGGTATTAAAAAGTGTTGGACTGCGGATGGTGTTATCATAGTGCTTCTTCCTGACAAAACCCGAGTGAAGATAACATCCGCGTCCGATCTTAAGGTATTAACGGTAAAATATTTAAATAGCTGTACAGTGAAACCTAGTAATAATAACTAGACTATAAAGTACTATAACATGATATATGTAAATAACTACATGTATGAGTGTATATAAAAAAAAGTGGAATAACAAGTGCATATAATATACATTATATGCACTTGTTATTCCACTTTTTTTTTTATTATTATACATTATATGCACTTGTTATTCCACTTTTTTTTTATTATTTTAATATTGATGTTTATTTATATATTTTTTTTAGTATTTTTTTTCCTTTTTTGTCATAGTCTTCATTATTTCTTGTATCATTGTTGTGTGTATTTATTTTTAATTTTATTACCTTAGTTTTCTACCGCACATTGTAAGCATAAAACATTTATATTTGTCAATGTCTTAGCTTATTTGACATTAAAATTGAGCTCAATTTTATTATGATTGTTATCATGTACGAATGTATATAATTTATGCACATGTTATTTCACTATTTTTTGTATTATGATAAGATGATGATGTTTATATATTTTTCGAATATTGAAGCTACTTCATGTCTTCAATATTCATAATTAAGTTTAATGTTATGTATTTTGACCTGAGTAAGAACATGAAGGGGTCTTACTTAGGTGAGTATTGAAGACATGAAGGGGCTTCAATATTCAATATTCATTATATAAAATAAAAATAGCCTTTATTATTGGTCAGAGAGACCAATTATAATAGTATCCTTATACTACATATACAACATTTTTATTATTAATATGAACTTAAAGAAACAATACATAAAAAAAAACTTAGATGAAAATTTACAACTAAACAGATAAAAATAACTGACTAAAATCTATTCTATTTATAAGCGTACATAATTAATTAATAACTAATCTAAATATTAGTTAATAATTAATTATTCTTTATTTGTACACCACATTAAAAGGAAACATATACACAAGAATATAATACATTTAAAAAAAGAAATGTACAAAAGGTGGCCTTATGGCTAAGTAGCCATCTCTTCCAGACAACCTTTTCGCCGAAAAGAAGCATAATAATGAAAACGAGGTAAGGTGGTGGTCATATTACATACATCCATGACATTAGTCAATAATATACATATACATTGGTTTACAAGTAAAAAAATACAAAACTATATATTTAGATACTTATATAAAAACAAGCGCTCTTAGATATATATACATAGATACATACATTCATACATACATACATACATACATACATACATACATACATACATACATACATACATACATACATACATACATACATACATACATACATACATACATACATACATACATACATACATACATACATACATACATACATACATACATACATACATACATACATACATACATACATACATACTTAAATATTGATTTCAAAATTACCTCAAACATGAAATGTTCTATTCAGTCTGTATCATTGAAAAAATATTAATTTTATGTGTGTGAAAAAGTGGAGACTCTTCGTAGGCCTGAGACAATAAATTTAGTGAACTGGTGGTAGACGAAGAAACATATTTATTATATGATATGATTTATGCAATATTGCAAAATTTACTTAAAAGCAATATTTGTAATTTAAAATACGGGCAGCCGAAGATACGAATAAACTATAGTATAATTTATGCAGGCGAAGCCGCAGGCGTATCGTTAGTGTATAGTGTGACTCATTTTACAAGGGATGTATCTGATATACCTATAGGATAGGGACTCTAAAAAGGCAGTAACTGTTTTTTACATAATTAAATTGTGCGTTCCACGACAACTTGTTGCCTAGATGTTTTTTTTATGAGTATTGATAAACTGAATTTAAAAAGAAAACTTTAGTTTACTTGCAGAGTATTCTTGTTATTTTGAAAACACTTCAATTATGTAGAGATTAAAAAAAACTGTTTAGAAAAAATGGTAAATAAAATAAAATTATTAGCAAAAATAAATGCACTACTATTCTGAAATGGGTCGTATCAACGGGTAGTGGAGGCAAACAGTGAAAATGAATCAGTAACGCAGGTTATGTTTATTTCTTAAGTCTATTTTACGTTTATTGATTTGATAAAGTGCATGACTTGTTCATAATAAAAATCTATAGGAACTAACGAAGATTTACTAAATTGATACCCTAAAATGAACAAGCGATTTTATTGTTTGCATACGGATCATTACGGTCCTTTTTTATATCAACAAAAGAAAATGGGTCACGTGACAACTATAGTAAATGATCTCAGAACACCTCAAAATACCTGATATTAATGCTAAACACTTTAGCCGCTGCCATCGTTTGGGTTTCAGTCGCAGTAATAAGCCAAGGCCAATCCTGATTAAATTTAAAGATGCAACAGTAAAAAATAAGGTATGGTCTGCTAAAACCAACCTAAAGAAAACTGGTATCACAATATCATAGAATATCATAGAATTTTTAACTAAGGTGAGGCATGAAGTATTTTTGTTAGCTCGTCAACGCTTCGGTGTCAATAAATGTTGGACTAAGGATGGCCATATATATGTGTAAGAAATTCTATGATTTATTGTATTGTACATCCACCTTGATTTTATAACTTCCGCTATATATTGTTAGTATCTGTGGTTATTGATTATTTATATTAAGAGATGTTATTTTTATTTGTTAATTAAACATTGTAATTATTAATAAATTAATTTTAAAATATTTATTATTGATTAGACATGTTAAAGAGTTAAAAACGCATGTCGCATTCGTATCGCCATCTTTCGGCACAGATAGTAAATAAGTCAGAATCGTTGTATAACTACGATGGTACTGACACGAACGCGCCATATCGTTGCTGGAAGTTGAAGTAGTAATAAGTTCTGAAAGTGTGTTATATTGTGGATAGAAATATAGAATTACAAGACAAAAGGTTGTATTATTGCTTTAAGAGCCAGCGCGTACAGTGTAATTGTTACATTAGCAAATTTTATTATATACATTTTTCCAGCTTTACTTCAGTTCGCATACGGCCATCAAACACACCGCGCGCGCTCATATCATTAATTAATTATAACAATTATCAATATATCAATCAATACGTATCAAAGACTTTTATTTATCAATAACTACTAAAAGGTTGTACAGACCGTACATCCTTTTTTGGTCCTTCGAGCCGGAACTCGGGACCTTGACGCGAATTTAGTGCACGCGTTCGTGTTCGGGTTCTGACTTTTGCCACGTGGCAAGTGGCATCAGTTAAAATTGTGATCAAGGACAATTACAATTATATTATCAAGTTTTCGTATTATCAAGACGCATATACACAGCCAGAGCAGGCAGGCAGCCACAGTTTCACAATAATATTGGGCTTATCAAGTAAGATCTTTCCTTTTTTTTGTTTTATCTCTTTCCTTCCTACTTTCATATCACGATGACAAGCATGGAGGATCTATTACAAACCCAAGAGCAAACATTTAGGGCTATAGAACAACTATACAGCAATTTCAAAAAAGACAGTGCGGAGCGCAAAAATGCTGATTATATCAAACGGCGGTTAACTACTTTAGACGGTTACTGGCAGGAATATCAATCTAATCATATTCAACTATGTGGACGGGGTGATAAGTCTCATTTATATTTTACTTCCAATCAAGACGAAATGGTCAAGGACAGGTTAGGTAAGATTCGATCTACCATACAAAATTATGAAACTCTAAAAAAGGAGACATTACCTCCGCTAATAAGACCGGCAACGCCTTTAGGGCTTTTTAACCGCGTCGTCCTCACCACCACAGTAGTAGGAACAGTTAAAGACAGGCTGATAAGAAATGCAACTGGGGAAACGACTAAAGGTATTATGGAATATAATTTAAAGATGGCCATTAAAGATAGAAACGAAGCGGTCATATCCTCTACAATAGCTATAATGCCTTCATTTCCCATTATTTAAATAAGAAATTGTAATATTAATAAAATATATTAAAATAAATATAATATTAATTAATGTTAAGAAATGTGTAAAAGATAGTCATAGTAATACTTTGTAATAGATGTAAGTTACATTTAATAACTAAGAAAACTGGACTCTCTTATGGTATATTTAATAAACTTAGTTTTAAGCTCTAATATTGTAATCAAATAAGGAATTTATATATAAAAAGAAAAGATTATTTTAAAAAAAGGTACAGACCTTATGTCCGTAGTGATGTTAATTAAATTGTTAATAAAAAAAAAAAAAAAAAAAAACGCCTTTAGGGGTGCCGCAAGGCCAACCTGGCCAACAATCTATTAGCCAAGCTCATCAAGGCTCATCTAGCAAAACAGATGAGTTACTTAGGAAACAATCAAGCAACTTCAAAGCTTTCGAGCATACAATAACAAATATCAAGTTAGATTCAGTATCAGAGAAATGGGAGTTCGACCACCTGCTACGTACGTTAAATACTCGTTGGTCTGCAATCGACTCTTTTCATTGGGAACTAGACAGCGAACTAGGGGGTAGGGACCCAGGTTACGAAGCTGTGTTCTTCAAATACGAACAAGCGTATAATGACGCTATCAAATCAATCAATAAAAAGATGTGCTCGGTTTCGCATCGTGTTCAATCAACTCCGCAGATAGATATACCGACTTTCTCCGGCTGTTATCATCAATGGAATTCGTTCAAGGACTTATTCATCGAAACGATTCATAGCAACTCTTCACTCTCTAGCGCCCAGAAAATGCAATTCCTGAAATCAAAAGTCAAAGGTGAAGCGGAGAGACTCATACAACATTTACCTATATCATCTGACAACTATTCGATCTGTTGGGAAATTTTAAGTCATAGGTTCGACAACAAAAAACTAATTTTAAATTCTCATATTGATATCATGCTCAGCATTCCTGTAGCACAGCAACCATCATACAGTCATATCAAAAGAATTCATGACAATATTTTAGAGAGCCTCAACGCTATCAAAAACCTAGGCATTGAGGTAGATTCCTGGGATCCACTTCTAATTTATATCATGTCTCAGAAATTGGATTCTGACACTCATAAAGAATGTGTAGCATCCGTGAAACACCCAAGAGACGTACCAAAGCTACAAGAATTTCTATTATTTTTGGAGAATAAGTTTACAACCATAGAATCCTCACGTCGTAAGCAAGAACAGTTTTTTAATAAGCCGATTATGCGCAATGGTGGTCAAAATAATCAATCATTTTTTAGATCAAAATATCATAAATCAAATAATTATAGCAGTAAACAACTATTGCAACACACCGGACGAGCAATTTCGCAATCTTTACCAAGCAAAAACGTTTACGTCACAAAATTCTTTAAGTGTCCTATTTGTAAAACGGATTCCCACGGAGTTTTTCATTGTAAACAATTTATCGACATGTCGCAACCGCTAAAGCGCGATACTGTAGCGAAATATAAATTATGCCAAAATTGTCTTTATTACCATCATGGAAAAGCATGTATTTCAGAAAAAAGATGCCGCGAATGTAATCAAGCACATAATACCTTACTACATGGAGCATTCGAGAAACTCGAGCCTTCTGTCGGCACGGCGAACTCAAATATCAAGCGCGGCGATTCACTGGCCGTGCGAAGTAACTCGCACGTGTCATTACAACGTGACATACCTGAAATACTTTTAGCGACAGCACAGCTTAAGGTCCAAAAAGCAGATGGAACCTATATCAACCTACGAGCTTTATTAGATCAGGGCTCTCAGACGTCACTTATCACTGAAAATGCAGCACAGCTCTTAGGGTTACCTCGACAAAGATGTCACGGAATTATATCTGGAGTAGGTATCAAAGAAAGCAACTGTAAAGGTACTATTCACATAAAATGTTCTGCGATAAACAACGATTTTGAATTTGAAACGGATACCTTAATCATGAAAAATTTAATTAAGAATTTACCCAGTTATTCCTTTGTCAAGCCAACTTGGTCTTATTTGGACAACATAACACTAGCAGATCCTGAATTCAATCATAGCAAGCCGGTGGATTTACTATTAGGTGCTGATATTTATTCATTAATTATTTTAGAAGGGATTTGTAGATCAGACCAAAATTCGCCCGTAGCACAAAACACACGCCTGGGCTGGATATTAAGCGGAAATGTCAAAACACTTCACTGTAATGTAGTATTAACAAATTTAGAGGAAATACATAAGTTTTGGGAGATTGAAGATATCACTGAAGAATCAAACCTATCAACAGAAGATAAGCAGTGCGTACAGTACTACAAGGACACGACCATAAGGCGTGAAGACGGTCGGTATGAAGTTCGACTGCCTTTAAAATCAAACTTTAAGGAAGATTTGGGCAATTCAAAAGCAAAAGCCATCGCCCAATTTCGATCATTGGAACGAAAATTCAGCAAAAATAAATCCATGCAGAATGACTACACATCATTCATGCAAGAATATCAATCACTGGGCCACATGGTACCCGCCACTAGCAAAACAACGACACCTGATTGTTATCTCACTCATCATGGCGTAGAGCGCGCCGAATCTTCCAGCACTAAGTTCAGAGTCGTATTCAATGCGTCTTCTAAAACATCATCTGGCCATAGTCTAAATGACTTGATGTCATGTGGACCTAATTTACAGCAAGACTTGCAGTCTCTAATCATTAAATGGAGACAATTTCAATTTGCGTTCACAGCGGATATTGAGAAAATGTTTCGTCAAATTTGGATGAACACGGATGATCAAATCTATCAAAAAATCATATGGCGTAGTACGACTCATATACCTATCAAAGAATATCAACTAGCTACGGTAACTTACGGTACTAAAGCAGCCCCATTCTTAGCAATGATGACCTTGAAACAGTTAGCAACGGACGAGAGATCAAATTTCCCCGGCAGTTTGGCTCCCGGGCCAGAAAATCATATGGCGTAGTACGACTCATATACCTATCAAAGAATATCAACTAGCTACGGTAACTTACGGTACTAAAGCAGCCCCATTCTTAGCAATGATGACCTTAAAACAGTTAGCGACTCATATACCTATCAAAGAATATCAACTAGCTACGGTAACTTACGGTACTAAAGCAGCCCCATTCTTAGCAATGATGACCTTGAAACAGTTAGCAACGGACGAGAGATCAAATTTCCCCGGCAGTTTGGCTCCCGGGCCAGAAAATCATATGGCGTAGTACGACTCATATACCAATCAAAGAATATCAACTAGCTACGGTAACTTACGGTACTAAAGCAGCCCCATTCTTAGCAATGATGACCTTGAAACAGTTAGCAACGGACGAGAGATCAAATTTCCCCGGCAGTTTGGCTCCCGATGTCCTAGAACAATCATTTTATATGGACGACCTTGTGTATGGTCAGCACGATGTTGACTCAGCAAAACAATTATATTGCGACCTTGTCAATTTATTAAAAGCCGGTGGGTTCCACCTGAGAAAATGGAGGTCAAATATTCCCGAAATAAATAATATGTGCTTAAATCAAGAGAACTTTAATTTCAAGCCAACGCCGCAAACAAAGACACTCGGTCTCAGCTGGGATCCGCAACAAGACACCTTGTCATTCGACACTAAAGTCGGTAAAATATCAAAACAAGATACTAAACGATCATTACTATCGGATATTTCTAAGTTGTTCGACCCCTTGGGCTTATTAGCACCGTTGTCTACAAAATTAAAGATAATTTTTCAAAATGTGTGGGTATCAAATATCAGTTGGGATGACGTAATACCCGAAAAAATTCAATTAGAATGGACCATAATTAAAAACGATATGAAAAATATTAATAGAATAAAAATGAACAGATGGATAAAGACAATGGAAGGCGACTGTATTGAATTACATGGATTTTGTGATGCGTCGACAAAAGCGTATGCAGCCGTCATATACTGCAAAATAAACAGAGGCGACAAATCAGACATTTCACTATTCATTGCAAAGACTAGGTTAGTACCTAGTAATTCAAAAATGTCACTTCCGAAACTAGAGTTAAGTGGGGCTTTTCTTTTATCAAAATTAATGGCAAAAGTAAAGCAATGTTTGAGCAATTATCAAATAAAAATATATGGCTGGAGCGATTCCATGGTATGTCTTGGTTGGCTAAACGGAGACCCAGCCAGGTGGAAGACTTTTGTCACTAATAGAGTAAAACAAATCAGTGACGTCATGCCTTCAGAATGCTGGCGTTATGTAAAATCAGAGGATAACCCGGCTGACTGTGCAAGCCGAGGTTTAACCACTACGCAACTAATAGAGCATCCTTTGTGGTGGAGTGGACCACATTGGCTTTCTAACTTCAAGGAACAAGCGGTTCAAACAACTTATTCGACGGACCTAGAATTGAAACAAAGAAAACAGGTTAACACCGTCATGGAGCGCAATTTAAACAATGACGTCATTTATGAACTATTAACAAAACACAGTTCATTTATCAAAATCGTACGAATATTAGCATGGATTTTACGATTTACTTTGAGAGATAACACTAAAAAGCAGAACCATCTATCACTATCAGAATTAAATAAATCAAAGGTCATAATTATCAAATACGTACAGAATATAGAATTTAATAAGAATTAATATATCTGAAAGACAACAACAAGATACCGATCAAAAGCAAAATATGCGAATTGAACCCGTTTTTGGACAAAGATGGACTTCTTCGAGTTGGCGGAAGGCTCAGGAACGCCCAAATTGACCTTGAAAGGAAACATCCTATAATCATTCCTAATAATTGTCGTCTTGCAGAACTCATTATTAATCAATCACATAAGCTCGTTTTCCACGGCGGAGCCAGACTCACATCGGCATTCGTACGACAAAAGTACTGGATTATAGGTGGGAACAGAGCTATTAAAAAACAATTACGCAAATGCGTCAAGTGCCGTCGTCATGACCCCGTTAAGCACGACCAAATCATGGGTGACTTACCGGCAGCCCGTATTACTCCAACTAGACCCTTCTATCATACCGGCGTTGACCTGACAGGGTTCGTAGATATTAAATCAAACAAGGGTCGAGGTATCAAAACAACAAAGGGCTATATCACCGTATTCGTGTGTATGGTAACAAAAGCCGTACACCTCGAACTAGTATCAGACCTCACATCATCAACATTCTTGGCTGCTTTACGCAGAATGGCAGCGAGAAGAGGAGCGCCACGTCACATATATAGTGACAATGGAACGAATTTCGTGGGCGCGAGCAGAACGCTCAATCAAGAAATTATAGATTTAAAAAATACGCTAGATGATCAATTTTTCACGGATATCACAGATATGGAAATTCAATGGCACTTTAATGCCCCATCTTGGCCTAGCGCAGGAGGCCTCTGGGAGGCTGCCGTGAAAAGCCTAAAATATCACTTAAAAAGAGTCATCGGTGAACAAAAATTAACTTATGAGGAGTACTCCACCCTTTTAGCCCAGTTAGAGGCGTGTCTTAAGGCCAGACCTCTTTGCACTTTGACCGAAGATTGTGAAGATTTGAACTTTTTAACACCGTCACATTTCTTAGCGAGCGGGCCTACTCTAACGATAATTGAGACGGAAAAAGATCAGAGAACTAGATGGCAATTAACGCAAAAAATATTCGATGATGTATGGCGAAGATGGCAGAGCGAGTATTTAAGTCAACTTTCCGCTCGAAGTAAATGGCGCCAAAATAAAGAAAATTTAAAGGTCGATGACATTGTAATCATTCATGACGTGAACTTACCTGCGGGAAAATGGGCATTAGGCAGAATAATATCAGTACACCCCGGAAAAGACGGGTATGTACGTGTAGTCACACTTAAGACCAAAAACGGACTCATAAAGAGACCTATATCAAAAATATCACTTTTGCCTGTAAATCAACGCGAAGAAAAGCAAGAACCGCAAAAACATAATGTTATCACAGCAACTATCACATCAGAGAACAAACGATCAAAGACGGCGCAACGAGTAAAGTCCAGAAATATACTTTATTTCATATTTTTGTGGTTGGCTATGCTAATATCCCCCGCATCCTGTTATTATACGTATTCGTTATGTGTTACTTATATCATAACTGAGCTATACCATCATTCTTTAGATATTCTACATACATATGTACATGTAATGTAAATATTCTAATGTATATATACACTTTACGCGACTGTCCATTTGTGTTATAAATAGCCGGTGAAGAAAATCTTTTTCAGTCCTGCAATACTCCTACATTGAATATAATTATGAAATACACAACTTTGCTCATTCCGTCATTTTCTGTATGTGCTTTAATCCTCTAAAATGTTTTACGATAATTGCATGATGTAAATGCTTTGTAACTTAAAACTCATTGAAGGTGGTCGGTCATAGGTTTAAATATAAACTGAGGATTTTGTATTGAAAATACAAGATATTTTTAAAATCAAATGAAGAATGTAATAAACAAAACCTAATGAAAAATAATTGAAAATAAAAATGAAAATTGGGAAATAAGACATAAAATGGAGGGGAAAAAGTAATATTAAAAATATACATGTCGGAGATGACACAGAGCAAATATTAAAAATAATTAAGTAAAACCTCTGACCACCATTTGGTCATTGGTACTACTCTAAATAGTTATGATAAAAATAATAATTTTAACAAGGTAGGAATAAAATAAATTCAGATTTAAAATATCTTCATTAAAATAGATTTCTAAAAGCACTTTTAAATAGTTTGAATGAACATAAAGCTACCACCGGCTCGGAAGGCAGTTCTGGTGAGAAGAGCCGGCAAGAAACTCGGCAGTTGCTCTTTTTAAATGTAAATGTCTTTTACAAAGTAATAAGCAATACTTATTAATATTGTTTTTACAAGCATAAGAATAAACGAAAACATGAAAATACACTTCAATAATAAATGATTAATAATTACAATAACGATAAGCATAAGCAAAGCTATAGTAAAATTATTAGCAAATTATTTGAACAGTAAATATTACAGTAAAATTATTAGCAAATTAATTAAACAGTAAATATTACAGAATCGCAGTTTTAAATAAAACAACTTAAATAGATTTTACTTACATGTTTCCTTTCAGCGATAGGCCGTCAATTGTGACTTTCGATACAAATGACGCCCTTTATAAAGACATTCGTCCCGCCATGAGCGGGTGTCAATCACACAACTATTTTTCACATAGTTCATTTTAGTATTCACAATATTTTATTAATTCTTAATTTAATTTCTAAATAAATCTAAATTCAAAACAACGTTAAAAATTACTTAATAAATTATTTTAACTATTCTAAAGCACTCCAATAGTAAGTACCAATAATAACAATGATTTTTGATGTTTTAAATAAAATCCTGTGGCCAGTCGTGGCGCAGTGGCACAAGCGTGTGACTGTAAACGACTGGTTGTGTGTTCGATTCCCACTCGAGGAGTAGAAATATTTAATATTTCCATTTTCTTCGCTCTGGTGTCGAGGTAAAGCGCGGCGTTAAGTTCCGCCACTTAACACGCAAGCCTCCGAATTTGCCGGAAAGTGGGGAACGGAGTGTCTTAACACTAGGTTCCCTCGGCCTACCCCGCTGTGTGCGGGATATAGCGTGAAGCTATTTAATTTTTAATTTTTTTTAAATAAAACAAGTGATAGATCGTTAATTGTCTCTTCAGACACAAATGACGCCTGTATAAAGAGACATTCGTTCCTTTATAAGCGGGTGTCAGCCACACTACTTATTTTTCATAAGATGAATTGATCTTGTCTTTTAGTATTCACAATATTTTATTAATTTTTAATTTAATTTCTAAATAAATCTAAATTCAAAACAACGTTTAAAATTACTTCTAACTATTCTAAAATACTCAAATATTAATTACCAATAATGACATTGATATCAGTGTTACCACTTGCAATAATAAAACATTGCCAATACATAATTTACACAGTTACATATTTAAACAATAAATAAGTTGACTGAAATAATAATTGCGGCGACACGGCCATTCTGATGAGCAACGCGTGCTCAGCGTCGCTCCTCATTTATAAAAATAGAAAAAACATGTTTTAGCAAGATAATTCACAAACTTAGGTTTGTAATAATCTACGATTTACAATAAGATAAGTACTGACAATTCGTAAGAATACAATATCTATTAATTTTATAAGGAAAGATTCGTAAGAACACAATAAGATAAGTACTAATCATTCCACATAAAATTAGCATAATAAACAATTGTAATAATAAACTTATTGTTCATTACATATGAAAACAGTAGGAATAAATAATTGTAATTATGAATGTCTTGCTCACTTCACATGACGATAGTAAGAATAAATAATTGTACTTATGAATTTACTGCTCACTCCACACGACAACAGTAAGAATAAATAATTGTAATTACTAATTTACTGCTCATTCCACATGACAACAGTAATAATACTGTTCATTTTACATGATAACAGTATAACAGTATCTATAGGAAAGGATAGGTCGGTGAGAGGTTGTTGCTGTGTAGAACAGAGGCCCTATGAATGTAAGGATCAGAGGAAAAAGGAGGAAGTAAGGTTGATGCTGTGCTCTGGGCGGTCCTGTTCGCCGTGGTACACAGGGGATCATAATTCTTTTAGGATAGGAAAAGTGGCTTATTGGTTGCTTTATGCACCAATAGCATCTTTTAAATACTTGGCTTATTGAACTACTCCACGCGTCAATAGCACTTTTCTTTTTATTTCATTTTTTTATAAGTTTTTTTTTTAATTCTCTGACGTAACAAATGTCAATGGAAAAGTAAAGCAAGACAAGCATAATGAAATATCCTCACCTTATTTGTTTCACTATTAATACTCTACATGTACTGTGCCGGGCGCGACGAGTGGTTGTACAACTGCGTCGACACCGGACACCTGGTTGACCCTCTGGAGTCGCCACGGCCACCGGAGTGGCAGTCCGGGTTGACAGGCTCATCCCAGTTGATCATGTGCGACCGCGGCGAGGTCACTCATGATGACGAACTACTTTTTTTTTTATCATTTTGAGAACCTGTGAACTTCATAAGGAACATTAAACTTTAAAGAAGTCGCTCTAGTGAATCACAATCTATTGAATCACTATTTACAAGAATTTTCACGTCTTATCCCAAGCGAGTTAGTCAGAAGGACATGTCTCGGTAACTCTAGTGTACGATAGTTTTAGCGACAGGTTTCCTAAGCAGCGTGAGCGGTGCTACGCCTATTATTGTATGAATAGGGCAATTAATAGCCAGCAGAGGCCTTTTTGGTACGGTATGCCATTTGGGAATCTCAAAATTTTAATCACGATAAGTTGTTCAATTTGTCCATTACTACTGCTTACAAAAATATGAAAAACTTGTTATAATGCTGCGAGCGCTATGTTGGCTATATTTTTTTTTTTATCATATGTAAAGCAGAGTGAAATAAACTTGGTAAAGGTATTTATAATCTGTACCGAGGACTCGTCACCGGGATTACCTAATTTATTGATGATGTCCACGTGTACAAATGACAACTACAACTTCAAATAATATGGTGCAATTTCACATGATTCTGGCTCCCGATGATTGCTCCTATGTTTTGCACACGATAGAGTTGTCAACAAAATTGCAAATAATAGTGCTCATTCTTGCAAGTTTCTCTTACTTTCTTTCTGAGAGATTTTTCCTATTCTAGATGTTCAAGAGCTCAATTTCACTGATCTCAAGGACATTCCCTTGTAGGCGGGAAACTTTCACCCTCCGCATGTCTATTATGTGCAGAGTGCATCTATTATGATCCGCAACTGATCATCACATCTTTATTCGATGTGAAACTAGTCTATATTTTCAGCCAAAGCATAAACAGTTAGGGGATTTGAATGTACGTTGTATCTGCTCGCCCTTCCTGTATTTTATTAAAATTTTATAAACACGTCCACCGTCTATGAATTTAAGGCAATGAGTCGTTTTTGTGCGATAAAGCTTTTTTTTAAACAAAAACAACAGGCAACGTCTCGAGTTTGTATCAGTGATATTTATTTATTTTTATGTGCAGAGTGCATCTATTATGATCCGCAACTGATCATCACATCTTTATTTGATGTGAAACTAGTCTATATTTTCAGCCAAAGCATAAACAGTTAGGGGATTTGAATGTACGTTGTATCTGCTCGCCCTTCCTGTATTTTATTAAAATTTTATAAACACGTCCACCGTCTATGAATTTAAGGCAATGAGTCGTTTTTGTGCGATAAAGCTTTTTTTTAAACAAAAACAACAGGCAACGTCTCGAGTTTGTATCAGTGATATTTATTTATTTTTTTACACTCATATGCCCTCTATAATAAACTGCCATATATTGATTGATCTTTCAAAAGGTTCCCCTTCTTAAAAATGAGTGTTAAACTAACAAGTTATCTTTTCTCTTAAATGCGAGTCTATTGCCACTTAGTACGTTGTTTCGTTAATTGATAAAGGTGGACTATGACGCATTAGTCGCTACCCCACGACAGCAATATGCATTAGCCGTGACCGGCACCTTCAGTAAGGCTTTTACATTGCTAGGGCTCAGTTGAATTTTCTATTACAATTAAAGTAATTTATTAAAAATGTTCACCGAAAACCAAATGTTCACTAAATTCAATATGACACGAAAAATTAAAGCAATTGCCTGAAACGACGCTATGTCATATAAATAAATCTTTACATTTAAATTGTTAACACATTGTCGGGACTATATTTGTTAACATTACGAAAAAGTGATCTGTCCTGCAAAAATAACTTGCTACTAATCCGCGATTATTCAGTAGTTTACTAGCGATACTTTAGCAAAGTCAAAGCCAAATAATTTACCAACGGTGCACGAACATTAGTGCCTCTGAAATAATAAAAATGGGCAGAAAAACTCAACGATTTTTTTTTATCTAATCAATAGTTAACAGATTATTAAAATAATTAATTAAGTAATAGAAATTAGCACGTAAACGTGATTTTACATTTATTTATTTTTTAAATTTATTTATTACCTTCTCTAGTGTTACCCGAGACCCTATATAAAAAAACCTACCACGAAAGATGTATTTTTTATCAAATCGATAGTTAACAGATTTAAAGAGTGACAATGATACCTTTGAATTATGACTGAAGCAAATATTTTATTCTGAAGGCGTATTATAATTAATAAAATAATTAATTAAGTAAAAACATTTAGCACGAAAACTTGTTTTTACATTTTTTTTAATTTATTTATTACCCTATAATGTTACCCTAGATCCTATTTAAAAAAAAAACCTACCACGAAAAAATAACCGATTCAATTTAGTCTATTTGTAATATTAAAAATGTTTATATCACCGATTTTGGCAAGCGAAAGAATTTCAAAATTGTGATGAGAAAGATTGGTTAATATAATACTTTCAAAGTAATAGATTGTGCTAATAGGTCGATCTCACGGGGCAGAAACAGAATTTAATGCGGCTGTGTTAATCCAATGTCTTACAGAAAATCGCTACCATTTTTGAATCTGATGTCAATGTTTGTAGTATTTAAACTAAACCTATTCATTTCTTACGTTAGAACTCGTTATGTCTTTATATCATTTGTAACATGTGTTATCCCTACGTCCCGATGTTGTAGGGAAAGAAAATAAATTCAAATATTCATTTAATTAACGGTGAAGAAAAAAGGAATAATTCAATAAATTAAGGAAATATCATTGCTATTTTTTTTTTACTTTTACGAGGCAATTACGTAAACACGTATCTTGGTGTCTTACAAAAGTTACAGTGAAGAATGTTCTTATTGTCAATACCGTATTTAAAATGTTTGGGAGGTAGACGTTTGGTATTTTGTAGATTACAACGCCTGCAAAAATGAATTCCATCGTTTGTCCATTTAATAACGTTTTTCGGGTAGAAAGATCGTAATAATATTTTGACGTAGGTAATATCCCATAAACGTATGTATGTACTTATGCATGTATGTACTCATAAATGTATGCCCTTATGTATGTATGTACTTATTTATGTATGTACTTAGTACACTATGTACTTATGTATCTATGTATGTATCCCATATTGTCACGAGCCAATTGTCATCCTACATTTTTCCCTGCTTTGAGACTAGCGGATATCGCGGTCGCTATGATTTTAAGTAGATTCAGCGGAGGAAATTTACCACTGAAACGTCACCATCCAGATCAAAAGAACGCAAGGTGGATTTGAATTTAATTTGTTGGATTTGAATTTAATTTGTTAGTTTATCAATCCTACCTTCAACACGAATGAAAACTATTGACGTTTGAAAAACATTACTATCAATATGAAAATAAAATTTTGAAGGTACGTTACCACTCTGTTGTTGAAAAGACGTGTCGTTGACACAATCACCTTTTTTTTTTATCGCTGGGAAATGCAGTTGACACAATCACCTTTTTTTTTTTTTTTTTTTTTTTTTAACGTCAGGAAATCCTTTACGGATACCAGCCCGAGTGGGGACTCGGGACGTGGTTATGTGGGACTCCGGTGAGGCAAGATGGTAACGCCGCCGTTACCCACTAAAACCTGACGGTGCTCCTTCTCGACCGCCATTAGCCGGGCCACGGGGACCGAAACAATCGTCCGAGGACACCGGCGGCGGGAGCCTGTAAGGCACGTCGCGGAGTCAAGGGTGGTGTAGGTCACCCTCGACGGCCTGCTCGGAGTAGCGCGCGGGAGCGACCGCGCGCGCCTACTCGGGCCATGTGAGTAGGCGGTCAGCTAGCCCCACGCTGACCGCCCTCTGACCGGTTAGGGCGGAAGGCGACGATCATGTGCCGCCCTCCGGCGACCCGGTCGTTTGCGGCGGACGGCAAGGTTGGAGAAGACCTCCCTCGCCCGTTCCGCCGCCTCCTTCTCGAGCACCACCGCCTCGCAGAAGGCTCCGACCGCATCCCACGACCTCTCGCTCTCCACCATGGCCTTCACCACGGCTGGAAGGGAGAGGTCGTCCCCAATGACGCCGCGCAGAGCGCGGCGTTGAGACGCCCAAGCTGGGCACACCTCCAGCGTGTGCTGGGCCGTCTCCTCGAGACACAATCACCTGGTCCAAGTTCATCAGTTGTTTGTACCGGATCTGTACACGCCGGAACGTCTGGTTCTCGCTGCTTTGTGAATTCATTGCGTGTCGTCAATTTCGAGTATTTCGTACAAGTAGGAAAACACTGAAACAAACAACAAAAAGACAGAAAAAGGAGGCACTTATCCCACTTCTGATGTCGGAGATGACACAGAGCAAATATTAAAAATAATTAAGTAAAACCTCTGACCACCATTCGGTCATTGGTACTACTCTAAATAGTTATGATAAAAATAATAATTTTAACAAGGTAGGAATAAAATAAATTCAGATTTAAAATATCTTTATTAAAATAGATTTCTGAAAGCACTTTTAAATAGTTTGAATGAACATAAAGCTACCACCGGCTCAGAAGGCAGTTCTGGTGAGAAGAGCCAGCAAGAAACTCAGCAGTTGCTCTTTTCAAATGTAAATGTCTTTTACAAAGTAATAAGCCATACTTATTACTATTGTTTTTACAAGCATAAGAATAAACGAAAACATGAAATCACACTTCAATAATAAATGATTAATAATTACAATAACGATAAGCATAAGCAAAGCTATAGTAAAATTATTAGCAAATTATTTGAACAGTAAATAATAATAATAATAAATTGAACAGTAAATATTACAGTATAATTATTAGCAAATTAATTAAACAGTAAATATTACAGAATCGCAGTTTTAAATAAAACAACTTAAATAGATTTACATAACTTGTTTCCTTTCAGCGATAAGCCGTCAGTTGTGTCTTTCGATACAAATGACGCCCTTTATAAAGACATTTGTCCCGCCATGAGCGGGTGTCAATCACACAACTATTTTTCACATGGTTCATTTTAGTATTCACAATATTTTATTAACTTATAATTTAATTTCTAAATAAATCTAAATTCAAAACAACGTTAAAAATTAAATAACTATTCTAAAGCACTCAAATAGTAATTACCAATAATAACAATGATTTTTGATGTTTTAAATAAAACAAGTGATAGATCGTCAATTGTCTCTTCAGACACAAATGACGCCTGTATAAAGAGACATTCGTTCCTTTATAAACGGGTGTCTACCACACTACTTATTTTCTCATACTCATAAGATGAATAGATCTTGTCTTTTAGTGTTCACAATATTTTATTAATTCTTAATTTAAGGTCAAAAAACATTTATTGCTGTATATATTATATATTCCATATTTTAACATTTAATATAACTCTATTAAACAGTGCACTATATAAATATGCCAACAAAAAATGGTGAGAAGTTTGCTAAACATCACCAGGTGGCCATCATAAGTGCCGCCACTTATCACTAAGATCAGGAAAAAAAACGAAAGTGCATGATGTATTGTGCAAAATCCGCTCACACAAATGGAAATGGACAAGACATATGATGAGAACTAAAATTGACAAATGGACAAGAGATATTACGGAGTGGTATCCTCGAGATGGAAAGCGGTAATGAGGAAGACAAATGAAAAGATGGGAAGACGATTTACCTAATTATTGGAGGAGGCTATAGGCACGTGAAAGAGATACTTGGAGGGAGTTGGAGGAGGCCTATGTCACAGGACAACCTGACCAAAATAATATATAAATACAAAAAATAATATCACAAAAACCAAACAAAAACTTAAAAAAAATGATAAAATAAGACAAATATAAACATAACTAATATTTAGATAAATAAAAAAAAAAATATGTACGATTATAAATAGATTTTAGTCAGTTATTTTTATCTGTTTAGTTGTAAATTTTCATCTAAGTTTTTTTTTTATGTATTGTTTCTTTAAGTTCATATTAATAATAAAAATGTTGTATATGTAGTATAAGGATACTATTATAATTGGTCAGAGAATAAAGGCTATTTTTATTTTATATAATGAATATTGAATATTGAAGCCCCTTCATGTCTTCAATACTCACCTAAGTAAGACCCCTTCATGTTCTTACTCAGGTCAAAATACATAACATTAAACTTAATTATGAATATTGAAGACATGAAGTAGCTTCAATATTCGAAAAATATATAAACATCATCATCTTATCATAATACAAAAAATAGTGAAATAACATGTGCATACATTATATACATTCGTACATGATAACAATCATAATAAAATTGAGCTAAATTTTAATGTCAAATAAGCTAAGACATTGACAATAATAAATGTTTTATGCTTACAATGTGCGGTAGAAAACTAAGGTAATAAAATTAAAAATAAATACACACAACAATGATACAAGAAATAATGACGACTATGACAAAAAAGGAAAAAAAATATTAAAAAAAATCAATAAATAAACATCAATCTTATAATAATAAAAAAAAAGTGGAATAACAAGTGCATATAATGTATATTATATACACTCATACATGTAGTTATTTACATATATCATGTTATAGTACTTTATAGTCTTAGTTATTATTACTAGGTTTCACTGTACAGCTATTTAAATATTTTACCGTTAATACCTTAAGATCGGACGCGGATGTTATCTTCACTCGGGTTTTGTCAGGAAGAAGCACTATGATAACACCATCCGCAGTCCAACACTTTTTAATACCGAAGTGACTACGAGCAGCTACAAAAGTTTCTTGACGACACTTCGTTAAAATTCGGTAACAGTTATTTTCGAGCTCTTCAAAGATGTTTTAGCCTTCCACACTTTGGATCGAAAGTGCACATTGACAAATATAACCAGAATAGGCCGTGTGGTGTTCTTTTTGTTGCCTAGTCTATGACAGACTTCAATCATATCTGATTTCGCATCCGACAACTTAATTTGGTTGTTTAATGTCGAGTTAATTTTTATGCACACATCCTCATCTTTGTCTTCTTTAACGCCGTGAAAGAGGAGAAGTTTTCTCCGGGACTGGGTTTCTATGCGGTCCTAGCCAAGAGCAACCAGTTCCACCTGAGACTTGAGCAAACTTAGTGATTTCCATACAAACGATTTAAATGTATAGAAATCCGATGCCAACGACTTCACAGTGGGGTTTGGGGCAGCAGCACCAGGTTGTGGCAGGTTTTTTTCAAACTCGCCCATTCGGCTGTTAAACACGGAAGACAGCTCCTCCATACTTTTAATAAGTTGTTCAACTGGAGTGTCCATTATAATTGTAGGAAAGTGGGTCAGAAAAGGTGTTTTAAAGTCAACTTATACAGGCACTTATAGCACTTAAACATATGTTTTTAATAAAATTATAGAAACGAAACAGCTGAGGACATAAATAAACGTCTTTACGCTTTCACGTCTACCCGCAAAAAAATATATAGAAATTTTATTATTTCTAAAAGGGGGCAAACTAATAGGAGGACCGTCGGATCGGAGGTTTTGTCTTCGCTCATGCACATCTACAACATTAGAGGAATTGTGGATGCATTAGCGACCTTGAGGATGAAGAAGAGAGAAGGATGAGATAGAGAGATCTGGCTTACATGTCATTGAACCGGAACTCATCATTAGATATTGGGCGGTTAATTTTAGACGTGAAAGTGTAGTGTTGATTTGGTAGAAATTTAAAGTCCACTTACATGTGTTATAAATGTATATTTCAACACCACTTTAAAAGTAAAATTACAGGTTTAATATTGCACAATAGTTAATGAAATAGTTTTATACACCACGAAATAATAATACAATAAATAATTAAGCACAAGTATAAACTGATAATAAGCGGAGAACAAAGAAAACAAGGGAATAACAGTGAGCGTATCGAAAGCAAAGTAACGACTGTTTTGCCTTAAATATTAGTCGCTACGCCGGTGAAAGGATTTGCAACTACCGGCGGCTTCCGAATATTATTTATATATTAAATGCTAATACGTACGTAAATATGATATTGTAATATGTGTAGTATATTTATATAGGTAATAAGTAAATAATAAAATGTAAACGATAAATAAATAAGGTATTATAATTTGTAGTAAATAAATAAACGTACAAATAAAATGTACTAAATAAACAATAATTAAATAGTTCCCTACAATAGTGGTCGCGAGCCATTTGAATAGAGCCAAACAACAAGCTAAGATTATACGTATTAAAAGTTACTCTTAGATACGGCATTTCGGGACGTGGAAGTAGAGGACAACGGTAGCTCTAATCCCGGTCTTGAAAATAGTTGTGCCTTGCTCTTGGGGATCGGTCTATTATCTCAGTTGACAATTCATTTGATATAGTATTAATAGTACAAACCCTTTTATTGCACCGTGTTGTATCGTAAACATTGTAATTCTACATGATAATAATCTCGTGAAGACAATAACGTGTAAAAGTTTATTAAATAAAACTTAAACTACTACTTCCAAACCTTGAAAAATATTTCTATTAGAAGATACGTTTTTTATTTACATTGTTTTAGCAACCTTCCCACAACTAATCGCGTTTATAGGTCTTCGTGGCGCAGTGGGATAGCGTCCGACTGTAAACGACCGGTTGTCGGTTCGATTCCCACAGAAGACGTTTAAATATTTAATATTTCCCTTTTCTTAGCTCTGGTGTTGGGGCAACAGCGCGGCGTCAAGTATGGCCATGCCTCCGAATTTGGCGGAAAGTGGGGAACGGACTGTCTTAACACTAGGTTCCCTCTACCTACCGAAAAAAAACGAAACAAACATATATAATAAGAACGAAAAAAACATATATAATAAAATCAACGTAATCATAATAATTCAAATGCACATGTAATTTTTAAAGCATAAAAATGTACATTTTTTTACGTATTATACAAATTTTATGACGTCATCAGCAGTTTCGGTTTCGGTTTAGGTTTCGGCCGAAACTGAAGTCAGAGCCGAAGGTTCGTTTTCGGTTTCGGTTTCGGTTGAAAATTCAGTTTCGGTCGGATACTAAATAAAACATAATAACATAATATTTGACACGTAAAGACCAGCATTGGTGAAATCTGTAGTTACAGTCTGGCGACCTATTTATGTATTCGTTTGTATTTATTTTAAGAAATAGTTATTTAGAAATAACGATTATAATAAAAAAATAAAGAATAAATAAAAATTATTGTAAAAGAAAAGTCTCCACAGTCAATTTTCATAGAAGTTGGTAGTAAGTTTGTTGTACAACTTTAACAAACATTTATGATAAGTCACTTCCGTTAAAAGAAATAAATCAAATAACATTATAATAAATGGTTCAATATTCCATATTAATGTTCTAAGGAATTTTCCAATACTTTAAATAATTTATTTTACACAAAATACAAATAGTTTAGTAAACATCATAGTTCATCTTTTACCAGTATAGTTTTAAACATGGCGCCACTTTACAGGATGCAAAACATATGAATTTTATTTATTAGTTAAAACATTAAATTACATCTAGAATCATTATATAATTTTGATACTTTTCAATTTAAATGTTTTATACTTTAAATAATTAAACAATAAATCATTTTTTTTAATATCATCAAACCAAACTGTCAAAACAGTGTCCACCAGATGTTGGATTCTAATATATAAGTTTTGCTATTATAAATAATCATTTAAATAAAAATGTGATTAAAAAAATATTGAGCCCATTTGACTTTGAATCATCAGGCCTGTAAATAATATTAAAGTTACTCTGGTTGTTCAGATTTATTGTATGGTAACAGAAATGTCAATTCTTATGTAGTACCTGAAATTCGTTATTTTATTACTGACGTAGGTTACGGTATATTTAGTAATATTATTAGAATTCTTGACAATTCTTATTGTTCAGATCCTCAAGAAATCGGTTTAAAACTTCCTCAGATTCAAATTGCTAAGTTTTAGAATTTATTTGGAGCATATTTCCGTTGGTTAGAGTTCCGAGACACTTTCGAAAATTTAATTCGTAATAATATGCGTATGTCACCTATTCATAAGTTTCACTACCTGATATCATATTTAGAAGGTGATGCGGCTCGGATAATTTCAAACCTCGAGATCTCGTCCACAAACTATGCAGAAGCGTGGAAATTATTATGTTCTCGTTATAATAATAAAATAATTCTGATTAATCATCATTTAAGTTTTTTATTTAATGTCAAGCCGCTTCCTCGAGAGTCAGAAAGGTCTTTAAGGTTTTAAGTCGACCATGTTACAAAAAACTTACGTGCATTGGCCAGCTTAGGCCAACCAACAGACAAATGGGATGTGTTGATAATTTTTATGATAACGTCAAAATTAGATAGCAACACTTTAACAAAATGGGAAGAATATCGTAACAATTTAGATGGCGATGCACCCACATTAGAGCAGTTTTTTTAAATTTATTATTGATCGAGCAGATGTACTAGAAGCCTTGAATCGAAACAAATATGACACTATAACCCCTAGGCCTCAAGTAGGCAATACACGCAATGCAATAATGCACAATAACAATAATAATAAGTCAGGTGGAGCGTATACAAAATCATTTTTAAATTCTAATTAAAAATCCATTAAAACAAATGTTCATTCATGCATTATTTGTAATGATACTTACAAAATATACGATTGCCCTGTGTTTAAGGCAAGAGGAGTTGATGAGCGAATGAAGGATGTAGCTAAATACAAGCTGTGCATTAATTGTCGCAGGCAGGGTCATCCTACAAGTGAATGTCACATGGGACCATGCCGGGAGTGTAAAAAACGACACAACAGCTTACTTCATCGACCAAATTTTTCTGTTAATAACCATATAACTGTTGATGAATGTAGCCACTCGACGGTTAATTTATCAATGCAAAATTCAAACCAAGTAATATTATCCACGGCTTTGATTAAAGTCTCAAATCCATTGACCCACAAGTACAAAAATGTTCGGGCACTTTTAGATTGCGGCAGCCAATCATCTTTTATTTCCAAATCGCTACAAGAATGTCTAGCGCTAAAAACATATCCCATTGACTCACTAAAGGTCATAGGAATAGGTAACAATGTTTCAAATAATGTTGTTGAAAGTTGTAAGATACAAATTGTGTCTCTAAAGAGCAAATTTAATGTACAATTATCTTCTCTTGTTCTTAATGAATTAACGGGCTATTTACCAAAATATCCAATTAATATAAATAATTTCAATTTATGTAAAGATATTGCACTAGCGGACCCTACATTTAATCACCCTGGTCTCATAGATGTTTTGATAGGAGCTGATTTATTCTGGGACATCTTAGGTAACGAGCAGCTTTCCCTTGGTCCGAGGTCCAAAATTGAGAAACTCTCAACTTGGTTGGATTATATCTGGTCCCGTTAATTTAAAAATTCAAAAGGGAAATCCCTACTGCAATGTCGCCTCCGCTTCTAAAGTAAGGGAAGATAATATTGATGCTTCACTTAGGAAGTTTTGGGAGCTAGAGGAAATTCCATCAAGAAAGGTCTTAAGCGAGAAAGACAAGGCTTGCGAAACTCACTTTGTCAATAATACTCGTAGGGATAATAATGGTAGGTTCTGTGTTAAACTTCCTCTATTAGATAGTTCTGATTGTCTAGGGGACACATCTAAGTTGGCTAAGCGACGATTGCTTAATCTCGAAAAACGATTTAAAAGAAATCCACAGCTAAAGTCGGATTATACTAATTTTATTAATGAATATGCGGAATTAGGGCATCTTTCGTTGGTTAGTGACGAGCCATTGACGTCGTATTACTTGTGTCACCACGCTGTTCAAAAACAAGATAGTGAGTCTACAAAACTAAGAGTAGTAGTTGATGGATCTGCAACTTCATCATCTGGTTACTCGTTAAATGATCTATTAATGGTAGATCCGAACCTACAAGATTCTCTCTTTGCTATATTAATACGTGCCAGGCAATATAAATTTCTTCTTACTGGTGATATCGAAAAAATGTATCGCCAGGTTCTGGTTCACGAAGAGAATCGTGACTTGCAGCGCATTCTATGGAGAAAGAATGAATCTCAGCCTATCAAAGCATACAGACTAAATACTCTCACATACGGAACTGCGAGTGCTAGCTTTCTAAGCACGCGTTGCCTCTGGCAAATAGGGGAGGAACACCATGATGAGGTCATCAAGAACATCATTTAAAAGGACTTCTATGTTGATGATCTCATTACTGGTGCTGATAATGAGAGACAACTTAAGTATATACAATCTTCTGTTGCTAAAGCTCTCAGCGCTGGGTCAATTAAAATTTTTTCTCCTGGTCAGGATGATATTGTAACAAAGAGATTTATTATGTCTAATTCATTTAAATTATTCGATCCCTTAGGTCTACTAAGTTCTATTGTAATTCAGCCTAAAATCATTTTACAAAAGCTCTGGCAACAAAAACTAGATTGGGATCAGCCAGTTTCACGCGAAATAAAAGATGATTGGTTGAAATTTGCTAATAACCTCCAATTACTTTCAAATTTTCAAATTCCTAGGTTAGTTCTTTGCGACTTGCCTGCTAGAATAGAGTTACACTCGTTTAGTAATGCATCCCAAATTGCATATGGTGCATGTATATATGTAAAATCAACCGACGCGAAAGGTAAATCTATAGTCAAATTATTATGCGCAAAGTCAAAGGTTAGTCCATTAAAACCAATAAGTATACCCCGTCTAGAACTTTGTGCAGCTCTACTCGCTGCTAGGCTGTGCAAATCCGTGGTAGATTGCTTGCGATATAAGCCGGACAGATTAGTTCATTGGTGTGATTCAAGTGTGGTAATAGGATGGATCAATAGTGATTTGACTAAATTAAAAATGTTTGTAGGTAATCGTACTAATGAAATATTAGAATTAACGAAGCCCACGTCGTGGCGATATGTACCTACCACAGCTAACCCTGCAGACTTAATCTCGAGAGGTGTTAATTCTCAGCATTTAATGTCAATGGAACTTTGGTGGTCTGGCCCTACTTTCTTAATTAACAATGAGCCAGAGTGGCCAGTATTAAACGTAAATAAGTCAATTGAATTACCCGAAATAAAGGCTCCACCACTCCACTCCACTTATGCTAATGAGAAAAGGCACCCAATATTACTGCATGCTAATATTACTGCATGTTACTCGTCGGCTAACAAAATTATACTTTGAAAGAGAACATATTAATGGACTTCACGCAGGTCCACAACTATTGCTGGCTATTGTGCGAGAAGTAGTGTGGCCAATAAGTGGCAAACATTTAGCTAGGCGCACAGTTAACAATTGTGTGAGATGTAGGCGTTTACGGGGTCAAACGCTATGTCCTAAAATGGGCGACTTGCCTCCTCAACGTATAAACCCAGGCTTTCCCTTCTTGTCTGTTGGTTTGGACTTCGCTGGACCATTTTTTATTATAAATCGTAAGGGTCGAGGTAGTCGCTTGATAAAATGTTACTTGTGTCTTTTTGTGTGTTTACGATATAAATGTATCCACCTAGAGGCCGTTAGTGATTTAACGAAGGATGCATTTAATGAGACCCTCAATAGATTTATTTCACGGAGAGGCAAACCAACGGAAATATTTTGTGATAATGGGCGTAATTTCGTTGCTGCTGCAAAGGAGCTAGGAAATTTTATTAAAGAATATAAAGAACCACTTTTTGATTTTGCAAGTCAAGAGGGAATTAAATTCAATTTTATACCAACTTACGTTCCTCACTTCGGCGGCATCTGGGAAGCCGGGGTAAAGTCCGCGAAATATCATTTACGTCGTGTTATTGGCAATAGTCATTTAACATTCGAAGAAATTTTAACTTTGTTTGCACAGGTGGAGGCGATTCTTAACAGTCGTCCCTTGTGTCCTTTATCGTCCTGTCCTAATGACCTTCTTTCCCTCTCCCCAGGTCACTTTATCATTGGAAGGCCATTGACTGCATTGCCCGTGCCAGCCCCAGAAACCTGCAGCAAAGGTCTACAGAGCCGCTATGAACGACTCGAAATGATAAGGCAGCATTTTTGGCAAAGATGGCACAAGGAGTACTTATCAGAATTGCAGCAGAGAACCAAATGGCGAAGTAACTCGGCTACGCTTAACATTGGAGATATGGTGCTACTAGCTGAAGACAACGCACCCCCCATGAGCTGGCGTTTGGGACGTGTTTCGAAGCTATTCCCTGGAGCTGATGGGATATCAAGAGTTGCAGATATTGATACAATTAGGGGCTGTGTTCGTCGGCCATTCACTCGACTGTGCAAGCTTCCCACGGCGGAGGATCTCAAGAGTTGAAAGTAGTCTTTCAACGGCCGGGAGGATGTTTCGGCGCATAACGCCTCCACAATATTTATTAATCTTTGTTTGCTCCTGATATTTTATAATAGCAATATTATAAATACGTGTTGTAATATTTATTGTTTTTAAAGGTAAACTTTAATAATTGTCAATTGTCATTCGGTCTATTCTTTCTCCGATCGCCACGCTGTACGCATCTTTTATATTAAACCCAGTTATAAAGTTTTAGTCGTTTAATTTGGCACCAGTGTATAACAAAATATACATGTATATTATATACAAACCACATACCTTTATTTGGGCGTAAAGTCCTAGATACCAAGAATACTTTTTATATCTCGGTACTATCCCGCTTTCTGAGTTGAAAGCAATAATACAACCTTTTGTCTTGTAATTCTATATTTCTATCCACAATATAACTCACTTTCAGAACTTATTACTACTTCAACTTCCAGCAACGATATGTTCGTGTTCGTGTCAGTGCCATCGACTTATTTATTATCTGTGCCGAAAGATGGCGACACGAATGCGACATGCGTTTTTAACTCTTTAACATGTCTAATCAATAATAAATATTTTAAAATTAATTTATTAATAATTACAATGATTAATTAACAAATAAAAATAACAACATCTCTTAATATAAATAATCAATAACCACAGATACTAACAATATATAGCGGAAGTTACAAAATCAAGGTGGATGTACATAAATAAATCATAGAATTTCTTACACTAGTATTTATTATACACTCTTTTCAGCACTTCTTGCCCCCAATCAGATGTTGAGTGGTATTTTGTCTTACCAGAGTGGAGAAATGAAAATAATTTTTCCCCGTGGGCGGACGGGTTAAGAATACAATTCCCCCCCGCCGCTGGGTAGCGTCCCGTAAAAGGCGGGTAACCCAGTAGCTTGGTGGTAGGAGATTTGTTCTTCGACTGGCTCGCGACCACTATCATGTCAAAGACGAACCGCCAAATATCTTATGATGTGTTCCGGTTCGATGGCATGTAAGCCAGCTCTCCCTATTCCCACCATTCCCATCCTTCCTCCCTCCTTCTGTCCTACATGTCCGAGGCTGGCAACGCATCCATAACTTTAATGTTGTGGATGTTTATGGGCGAAGGTACGATACTTAACACCAGGTGGGCCTTCAGCTCGTTTGCCTCCTTTATTCCATAAAAAAAAAAAAAAAAATAAATAATATATGTAACGAGATGATGGGGACGACTTCGTCGGGGGCTGTCATTACTTTAAGTTTGCACAAACCCTCTCATAAGTTTTCATGTTGTAAAAACAGGTTTGGCAAAAAAATTAAAATATTAACATGAATTTACAGTTTTGATAACTAATACTGTTAGCTACCATATTTAAAATAGAGATTGCAACTGGCAGCCCCCGACGAAGTCTTCCCCATCATCTCGTTACATATATTCTTTTAGGCGGGTGATATCTAGTTATTTTATTCTTTTTCAATTACAATTAAACCGTCGTGGGTTTTTTCAAAAGTTTTAATTTTGCTTTTTATTTTAAACTTTTTAAAGTGAATAGATACACATTATATATCATTACATAATATCGAAATGCTTTATATTAATCTTCATGTAAATCCAAAAGAAATTATAAGCCCAATGCATGCTGGTTATCAAATGCTTATTGCAGCGCCTGGCAGATTGTCACCGTAACATTTCCACGAAACTTAAATCTAACCAAATCAGTGAAAATCACTAAGCCCACTAGTAGTTTTGATTTTGAACAAACTAATGTATACTGGAGCGCCCCATGGTAGTTCGCGATATGGCAGATTAAAAGCACGCAGCAATTAAACCAGCACCTATCACAGAAAACCGCATCTAAATAGGTTTCACATAAAAAATACAAGTAAATGCTTACTGCAGCGCCCCCTGGTGAGGTGTCACCATGACACATACACAAGAACTCGCGCTAATTAAGCCTAATCCTATCTTTGATAACTGCATCCAAATGGGACTTGCAGTTTTAACTTTGCATGATTAAATATTTAATGCAGCGCCCCCTGCTGAGTTCTTAACGTAAAAAAAAAACCTAAAAACATACACCAAGTAAAGGTAAATCTAATACTATAAAAACTTTGTCCAATCGGACTAATAGTTGTGGTTTTACATTAAATATTACAATTAAATGTTTACAGCAGCGCCCCCTGGTGAGTCAACACGATAAAACATATCCAAGAAAAAGCACTAATTAAACTTGAGCTTATCATTGAAACTGCATCCAAATCGAATTTGTCATTTTAGCTTTGCACAAACAATACTTTACTGCAGCGCCCCCTGGTGACTTGTCACCGTAATATAATGTACATGCACTAAGCAAAGCGGAATCTAATACTGAAAACTCTTTCCAATCGTACTAGTCGTTTTGGTTTTGCACAAAAAAATAGAATCAGCTAATTACTGCAGCGCCCCCTAGAGAGTGGACACATACATGAAAATATGCACTGCCAAAGTACGAGACATTACAAAAGCAAAGTTTTATCCCACAAATATAAATAGAGACATTGAGGCCAATGTGGCGCAGTGGAATATTCTCCGACTCTTAACGCGGTCTGTTGTAGGTTCAACTCTCATTCGGGGGACTGATATTTAAATTATTTTTGTATTTCTTCGTTCTGATTCGTTCTAATACCTAAGACAGAACGCGGCATCGAATTTCGCCACTTAACGACTCAACTTCTTATGAAAAGTGAAGAATGGAGTGTCTGGACACTAGGTTCTCTCTGACTACCTTTACGCTTTGCTGGAAAAAACGTGAAAATAGATACGTGAAGGTATATATAAAAACTATATTAATGTACATAAGAACTATATAAAATAAAGTGTTTATATAAAAAAACTTTAAACTACCATGGTATCTTGAAACACAGCTAATGAGAACGGCCAAGAATCCGCGCTGTTGAATGCCGATATTGTTATTGCATATCTGTAAGGAAAATATACCAAAATAATTTAAAAAAAAAAATATTAAGTTATTTTTTACTACTCTAATCGTCCTAACAAGGATATCAGGTTGAAACAATGAAAATAATAAATATTGTGAAAAACACATGGGAAAATTTTCAATTAAATTACATCGTTTGGTATGAAGTAGGTTAAATAAATATTTTAATTATCCTCCTACAAGTCATCGAGGCTGCAGGTGCTCTGGAAGAAACCCCAGAGCACCTTGAAGGCGATGGTGGTCCGTAGGCGGGCCATCCACCGAGACGTCGTAGTATGCATACGCGAGTGATCCTGCGACGTCTTATGTAGGTGGAGAGGGTTTCCGCTGGGTTTTAGTGGGTAGTACTAGGTATTATCTGATGAGCCCCACAGTACCGTTCGTCCTTTGGGTACGGGCGGTCTGCGTAAAAGCATTTCCCAGCGTCACAAAAAAAAAAAAAAAGGTTAAATAAATATTTTAAGGTGAGGTATAATATCGACGGCATCTGGTTAGACTGGTACAAGGGTAAAAGTACAACAACTTATTAATAGAAAAAAAAAACTTATTAATAGAAAAGAAAAATCTTCAAGAAGACTAAAATCTCCGTTTCTCTTTCTATTCCAGCTCCAGAACACGCGCCATCTTCCGCAGAATGCACCGCAGTGTCGTCAACTTCACTACGAGTTGGTTGGCAGCCGATAGCTATACACGGTCAGGGAAGCTCCTTGATTGGATATATGATATTATATTCGACTAAAGGTATTTATATTTTTTGTTATATAATATAGTTTGATTACAATGAGATTTACATATATAGCTGAGGTTAATTAGAAATATAATTAATTATAGAGACTAGGCGCAGTGTCTGACTGTCAGCACGACTGATTGTGAATTCGATTCGTGGAAATCGAATTAAATAAAAATAAGAATAATGATTATATTTAAATTATTTTAATTTTTTCGCTTTAGTGATAAGACATAGCGCGGCGTTGAATTTTGCCACTCAAAACGCAGTGCCTCTAATTCAGGCAAAAACGAATAACAGAGTGTGTGACACTATGTTCTTTCCGAATCTGTTACGTTATAAAAAAAAAAACAAGGAAGATAAATTTTACAAGCATTATAAAGGAACATTTTAACATCAATATATTATATTGAGCGTCATTGTTATAGGTTGAGAATAAAAATAGTAAGACAAGAAAAAAGAAAGAGAAAGTAAACAAAGGCAAAGTAAAATAACATATTTATACATGAAATTAAAGAAAAAAATAATAATAATAAAAAAAAATTGAAAAAGTTACATACTATTATAAGACATGAAGGTTTACTAAGTAAAAAAAAAATAGTGCTAACTGTGCCTTTCATTACTTTATAATCTATGCTCAACAATCACAGCTAAATAAACGTGAAGTAAATGTAAACAACAAATAAATCATATTATTCCTTTTCTATAGTATAACGGTCTTATTCATAAAAAGTTATGGAACAGTTAAAGTGTTCTATAAGCTCACTATAAGAGAAACGTCAAAAAATGGTATTCATAACAGCATTTTAGCGCTAAACAGTACTATAAGCGTACTATAAAGTTATAGTGGCCAATACCCTACTATAGCGGTTCTATAAGATAAAAAAATGGCCGATTCTCAACAGCTGATCATTGAAAATGACATTTGACGTAAGTGACTCGTCAATGTTAGCTAATCGAATTTGCATAACTTATTAATCCAATCCACTAATAATTATTGCTTTGTGTCAATTTTCCACTTTTATATTTAAAATGAAAGCTTTACAAAGCATACATGCTTCGGAAACGAGAGTTCGGAGCGAAGAAAAGTGTATAGAAGCAGGGGTTGACCCGTTTTCCTTATATGACGAAGAGTTTCGGAAGCGTTACCGCTTTCATAAATATACTGCTTTTATGATAAACGTTGTGCGTAGATTAACCATGGAGACATGCAATTAGACAATATTATTAATAAATTGAAGTTTTAACTAAATTAAAGTTTTAAGTTTTAGTTAGTAAATTTTATAAAATAGTAAGTTTAACGCCGAGCTTTCCCTCAACACCAGAGCAAAGAAATGAAAATATAAATTGAAGTAAATATTTTATTGCCTGGAGTGAGGATCGAACCCACAACTAGTAGTCTTGTTACATGTTCACTTTGTGCCCGTGCACCATGACTGACCTCAATTTGTTAGATTTTGGTTAATAAAAAACAGTTTATTTCTATAAATTTTATTCTTTAGATGTGTAATACAATAATTTACGTTTGAGTAATTCTTCCTTTAATAGTGAATTATTTAATTTTTGTTCTAAAATTTTTAATTTTTGCCTTTCTACGGCCATCTGGATCTCAGGAAGCTCCTTTCTGTAAGCAATTTCATTTGCTGCTATTCTTGAGCTAATTGTCGTGCTGTAACCAAAAATGTAATATATCTATTAAGAACAAAGACATTTAAAGAAAACGTATAAAAATTTGAACGCAGCGGGATTCGAACCCGCGCCTCCTGAATACCGTTCAGGCGCTCTCACCACTGAGCTGCTCAGTGGTGAGAGCGCCTGGACGATATTCAGGAGGCGCGGGTTCGAATCCCGCTGCGTTCAAATTTTTATACGTTTTCTTTAAATGTCTTTTTCAATTTTCCTAAGTGTGGAATAACACTTTTAAAAAATGTTTAAAAATATCTATTATTCTTTTTAATATGTTTTCCAAAGAAGTATGTATTATAAATTAATAAAACTTATTTTGTTGAAAGCTTAACACATTTTATTTATTTCAATTCAATTTAAGTTTGTTAATCCAAATTTAATATTGCTTGTAGATATAAGATAGTACTGAGTGATTTTAGTGAATCTAACTTAGTAATATATTATAGTAATAAAAATAAAGATAAGTTCATTCAACATACACATTTCTTTAATCTACCAAGATTGTGTACTAGCGCTAGTGCTAGTACTTGGATGCACCATCTAAAAAGAATATAATCAGATTTCCTTGCTGAGCATTCTTTAGGTAGTATTAGCTATTTAATGTATTATAATGGAAAATAAATTTTGTCTCGCTTCCCATCAAATTATTTGTTGAAAATAAAATTGAACTAAATTGACTAAAATAATAAAATTGAAATGACTTTCTGGGTATTGTGGTATTATCGTTCATTTAATATTTCATTCACCACAATTAATTATACTTAACATGTCTTATTACTTATGAATATCATTTAAAATAAGATAGGTGACAGAGTGAGATTTGTGTGTTGCTGTTTATTTCATAATATTAATATATTACACATACTTTTTTCTTCTTTTATATTATTTTCTGTTCTATTCTTAAACAAGAATTGATAATAATTACATAAATATTTCTTTATTCAAAATGAAACACTAATTGGCCAAATGTTCGTATTTTTATATGTACCTGGTTATCTGAGTAAAATTAATTTGAGTATACCGTGAACTCATGAGGGAGCCAAACTGAAAAATCATCACCAGTTGCTGGTTCTGTAGTAGGTGGTGAGCTACCAACTGTTTTTAGTATTTGTTTTTTTTTCTATAAATATCAGCTTCTTAGCTGACATTTTTGTAATACCTTGAGCCTTAATTTGTTCTTCTTCTTCTTCAAGGGGGTTTTTGCCATATTGTTAAAACTGAAACATTAAGTGCCGTGTTAATAAAATAACTACACAAATACTTTTCCTCAGCAATTCTTTCAAGATCATCTATGGAATAGAAGCATAAGCATTGAAACATAACATGCGTATGAATGTTTACAAAACAAAACTTACGTGTTCGAATTAACTGTATCAGTAAAACCAACCTTATCCTCCTCCAACCAATTCTCACTTCTCTGCCTTTTCTTGCTCTCTACAATTTTTGATTCCGATGCCATTTTATAAGTAATGGAGTAATATTTAAAATAAAATTAACACGTACGTACTACTAGTAAACAAATGTCAATAGCTTATCGCACCACAAACAACAAAATATGGTTTTTATCCTTAATAATGTCTATGATCAGTCGAATTTAGTAAAATTATACACATTATCTGTGGTCAATTTGCAAAGTTTGACAAACTTTCTTGCCAATTTCATCGTAGTGGCAACATTTTAGCTTATAAACAGTATATTAGTTATAGTAGGTTTATAGTACTGTTATGAATACGCATTTTTATGGAACGTTTCATAAGCTTATAGAGCATTTTAACTAATGAACGTTTTAAGCGTTCTATAAGCATTTTTTATGAATAAGGCCGTAAATGTATAGTATAAATTATTCGTATCTAAGCAAGTAGAGAATTGATACAAAGCCACAATAATCAAAACATAAATTAAAGAACATAAGTTATAAAAAGTACTGAAAAAAGAGAGCTAAAATCTATATACATTCTAAAAACAATGTAACAATAATATACAGTATAAGTTATTTATTTCTAAGTAAGTAAAGAATTCGAAAATAAGAAGTCACCATTAATAAAATATAAATAAGATATAAAAAGGACAGAAAAGAGATAATCCATATTGAATATGAAGAGATAATGCATATTAATTACAAAAACAATGCTACAATGATATATAAACATACAAGACTAAATTATACTAATCACATAATAAGGGAAAACTTTAATACTTACAAAGCTATGCACTACATTTACTTTTTCACTACTCTTTTGGACCTTACTTGTGAAACCTTGTTGTCCTTATGGATTGGATTGCACACATTAGCGGTGGGAGGATTGGAGACTGAAGGCGGACTTTCAGAGCAAGATGAAGTTAAAGCACCCAAAGCAGCCACTGATGATATACGTTTTCGAGACCCATCTTTTCCAATAACATATGAAAGCAATAATACAACCTTTTGTCTTGTAATTCTATATTTCTATCCACAATATAACACACTTTCAGAACTTATTACTACTTCAACTTCCAGCAACGATATGGCGCGTTCGTGTCAGTACCATCGTAATTATACAACGATTCTGACTTATTTACTATCTGTGCCGAAAGATGGCGATACGAATGCGACATGCGTTTTTAACTCTTTAACATGTCTAATCAATAATAAATATTTTAAAATTAATTTATTAATAATTACAATATTTATTATACTTGTCGGCGCAAGGCATAGCGCCATCTATTATAGTTCTATAGTCTCGTCTATGACTCAAGTTGTCAGGTGGCCGATATGACTAATGCGTAGTAGCAGAAACTTGTTAGTAAGAAAGGTATAAAAGCAGTCGTCGGACTGGCTGTGATATAGTTGACGTTGAGCTGCGGTAGTGTTAGTTACTAGGCACAGGGACAGGGTGTCCCACCCTGTCCCTGTGTGTTTCTAATATAACGTGATTAAGTGTTAGTTAGGTGGTGAGAGGAGCTCGGGCAGTGGAGGTGAGTGTTTATGCATTATAAAGGACTTCCTTAAGCCTGCACTTGGGTCACAAGCCCCAGGCACTGCCTGAGAGTTCCTCTCCCTATAGTCGCGAGGGGTTCGGTACCCCGTAGTCTCTATTACGTGTCGTAATTAATATCGTGTAGTGTGTAATGTTATAATACGCTCCTGGCCCGTTGCCTACGCCCAAGAACCATTCCTGACGATTATCAATCTACATACGTATTCGTTATGTGTTACTTATATCATAAGTGAGGTATATCATCATATCTTTAGATATTCTATATCAGAAGTGGGATATTTTGTTATCATTTTTATATCTTTCATCTTACAAACAAATAAAAATAATAACATCTCTTAATATAAATAATCAATAACCACAGATACTAACAATATATAGCGGAAGTTATAAAATCAAGGTGGATGTACATAAATAAATCAAAGAATTTCTTACAGTCGGCCTTTCCTGGCTTTTTCACGTCTCGTGAAAGAAAAAAAATAATATTAATAGCAGTTACAAAATTCATGTGAAACTGAACAAACAACTTCAAACTACTTACGTAATAATTAAACAGTAACATATAATGAATATTGAATCCTCTTAATGTTTTTAATATTCACCTAAGTAAGACTAAGACCCCTTCATGTTCTTATTCAGGTCAAAATACATTTATTGCTGTATATATTATATATTCCATATTTTAACATTTAATATAACTCTATTAAACAGTGCACTATATAAATATTCTAACGAAGTATGGTGAGAAGTATGCTAAACATCACCAGGTGGCCATCATAAGTGGCGGATCACTAAGATCAGGAAAAAAAAACGAAAGTGCACGATGTATTATGCAAAATCCGCTCACACAAATGGAAATGGACAAGACATATGATGAGAACTAAAATTGACAAATGGACAAGAGATATTACGGAGTGGTATCCTCGAGATGGAAAGCGGTAATGAGGAAGACAAATGAAAAGATGGGAAGACGATTTACCTAAATATTGGAGGAGGCTATAGGCACGTGAAAGAGATACTTGGAGGGAGTTGGAGGAGGCCTATGTCACAGGACAACCTGACCAAAATAATATATAAATACAAAAAATAATATCACAAAAACCAAACAAAAACTTAAAAAAAATGATAAAATAAGACAAACTTATATAAACATAACTAATATTTAGATAAATAAAAAAAAATTATGTACGATTATAAATAGATTTTAGTCAGTTATTTTTATCTGTTAAGTTGTAAATTTTCATCTAAGTTTTTTTTTATGTATTGTTTCTTTAAGTTCCATCTCGAGGATACCACACATACAAAAATAGTTGTGTAATCACACCCGCTCATGGCGGGACGAATGTCTTTATAAAGGGCGTCATTTGTATCGAAAGTCACAATTGACGGCCTATCGCTGAAAGGAAACATGTAAGTAAAATCTATTTAAGTTGTTTTATTTAAAACTGCGATTCTGTAATATTTACTGTTTAATTAATTTGCTGTTCAATTAACTGTAATTATTATTTACTGTTCAAATAATTTGCTAATAATTTTACTATAGCTTTGCTTATGCTTATCGTTATTGTAATTATTAATCATTTATTATTGAAGTGTGTTTTCATGTTTTCGTTTATTCTTATGCTTGTAAAAACAATATTAATAAGTATGGCTTATTACTTTGTAAAAGACATTTACATTTGAAAAGAGCAACTGCTGAGTTTCTTGCCGGCTCTTCTCACCAGAACTGCCTTCCGAGCCGGTGGTAGCTTTATGTTCATTCAAACTATTTAAAAGTGCTTTCAGAAATCTATTTTAATAAAGATATTTTAAATCTGAATTTATTTTATTCCTACCTTGTTAAAATTATTATTTTTATCATAACTATTTAGAGTAGTACCAATGACCGAATGGTGGTCAGAGGTTTTACTTAATTATTTTTAATATTTGCTCTGTGTCATCTCCGACATCAGAAGTGGGATAAGTGCCTCCTTTTTCTGTCTTTTTGTTGTTTGTTTCAGTGTTTTCCTACTTGTACGAAATACTCGAAATTGACGACACGCAATGAATTCACAAAGCAGCGAGAACCAGACGTTCCGGCGTGTACAGATCCGGTACAAACAACTGATGAACTTGGACCAGGTGATTGTGTCAACGACACGTCTTTTCAACAACAGAGTGGTAACGTACCTTCAAAATTTTATTTTCATATTGATAGTAATGTTTTTCAAACGTCAATAGTTTTCATTCGTGTTGAAGGTAGGATTGATAAACTAACAAATTAAATTCAAATCCACCTTGCGTTCTTTTGATCTGGATGGTGACGTTTCAGTGGTAAATTTCCTCCGCTGAATCTACTTAAAATCATAGCGACCACGATATCCGCTAGTCTCAAGGCAGGGCAAAAATGTAGGATGACAATTGGCTCGTGACAACATGGGATACATACATAGATACATAAGTACATAGTGTACTTATGTATGTATGTATGTATTTATATATGTACTAAAAAAATAAATTTCTGAAAGCACTTTCAAATAGTTTGAATGAACATAATTTTTTTGTGTAAAACCAAATCCGATTGGATAGAGTTTTCAGAACTGGATTCGGCTTTGCTTGATTCATATTTAATTTTTTTTTTTTCGTTAGGGTGAAAATTCACCTGGTGGCGCTGCAGTAAACATTTGTTTATGCAGAGCAAAAACTACTTGTCCGATTTAGAAGAAAAAACAATGTGTACAGAAAGAACATAGTGTCACACACTCTGTTATTAGTTTTTGCCTGAATTAGAGGCACTGCGTTTTTTTTTTTTTTTTTTTTTTTTAGCTTCACGCTGTATCCCTTGCGGGGTAGTCAGAGAGAACGGAGCGCCAAACGCTACGGTCCCTGCATACTTCTTTCGCCTCGTCCACAGTCATCAACCTCTTCATACACGCCCTCCGGGGGGTCCTCATGCTTTTTACGTGACCTTCCTCCAGTATCATCGATACTGTGTTTTCGAAGGTCAACCGAGGTCTCCCCCTGCCTCTCTTACCACTCACCTTTGCTTCATAAATCTTTCTTACCATTCTTCCATCACTCATCCTCTCGACGTGCCCAAACCACCTGAGCACTGCACTGCGTTTTGAGTGGCAAAATTCAACGCCGCGCTATGTCTTATCACTAAAGCGAAAAAATTAAAATAATTTAAATATAATCATTATTCTTATTTTTATTTAATTCGATTTCCACGAATCGAATTCACAATCAGTCGTGCTGACAGTCAGACACTGCGCCTAGTCTCTATAATTAATTATATTTCTAATTAACCTCAGCTATATATGTAAATCTCATTGTAATCAAACTATATTATATAACAAAAAATATAAATACCTTTAGTCGAATATAATATCATATATCCAATCAAGGAGCTTCCCTGACCGTGTATAGCTATCGGCTGCCAACCAACTCGTAGTGAAGTTGACGACACTGCGGTGCATTCTGCGGAAGATGGCGCGTGTTCTGGAGCTGGAATAGAAAGAGAAACGGAGATTTTAGTCTTCTTGAAGATTTTTCTTTTCTATTAATAAGTTTTTTTTTTCTATTAATAAGTTGTTGTACTTTTACCCTTGTACCAGTCTAACCAGATGCCGTGGATATTATACTTCACCTTAAAATATTTATTTAACCCACTTCATACCAAACGATGTAATTTAATTGAAAATTTTCCCATGTGTTTTTCACAATATTTATTATTTTTATTGTTTCAACCTGATACCCTTGTTAGGACGATTAGAGTAGTAAAAAGTAACTTAATATTTATTTTTTTTTTTAATTATTTTGGTATATTTTCTTTACAGCTATGCAATAACAATATCGGCATTCAACAGCGCGGATTCTTGGCCGTTCTCATTACCTGTGTTTCAAGATACCATGGTAGAAAGTTTTTTTTATATAAACACTTTATTTTATATAGTTCCTATGTACATTAATATAGTTTTTATAAATACCTTCACGTATCTATTTTCACGTTTTTTCCAGCAAAGCGTAAAGGTAGTCAGAAGGAACCTAGTGTCCAGACACTCCATTCTTCACTTTTCATAAGAAGTTGAGTCGTTACGGGGTCAAACGCTATGTCCTAAAATGGGCGACTTGCCCCCTCAACGCATAAACCCAGGCTTTCCCTTCTTGTCTGTTGGTTTGGACTTCGCTGGACCATTTTTTATTATAAATCGTAAGGGTCGAGGTAGTCGCTTGATAAAATGTTACTTGTGTCTTTTTGTGTGGTTACGATATAAATGTATCCACCTAGAGGCCGTTAGTGATTTAACGAAGGATGCATTTATTATGACCCTCAATAGATTTATTTCACGGAGAGGCAAACCAACGGAAATATTTTGTGATAATGGGCGTAATTTCGTTGCTGCTGCAAAGGAGATAGGAAATTTTATTAAATAATATAAAGAATCACTTTTTGATTTTGCAAGTCAAGAGGGAATTAAATTCAATTTTATACCAACTTACGCTCCTCACTTCGGCGGCATCTGGGAAGCCGGGGTAAAGTCCGCGAAATATCATTTACGTCGTGTTATTGGCAATAGTCATTTAACATCCGAAGAAATTTTAACTTTGTTTGCACAGGTGGAGGCGATTCTTAACAGTCGTCCCTTGTGTCCTTTATCGTCCTGTCCTAATCACCTTCTCTCCCTCTCATTCATCATTGGAAGGCCATTGACTGCATTGCTCGTGCCAGCCCCAGAAACCTGCAGCAAAGGTCTACAGAGCCGCTATGAACGACTCGAAATGATAAGGCAGCATTTTTGGCAAAGATGGCAGAAGGAGTACTTATCAGAATTGCAGCAGAGAACCAAATGGCGAAGTAACTCGGCTACGCTTAACATTGGAGATATGGTGCTACTAGCTGAAGACAACGCACCCCCCATGAGCTGGCGTTTGGGACGTGTTTCGAAGCTATTCCCTGGAGCTGATGGGATATCAAGAGTTGCAGATATTGATACAATTAGGGGCTGTGTTCGTCGGCCATTCACTCGACTGTGCAAGCTTCCCACGGCGGAGGATCTCAAGAGTTGAAAGACTACTTTCAACGGCCGGGAGGATGTTTCGGCGCATAACGCCTCCACAATATTTATTAATCTTTGTTTGCTCCTGATATTTTATAATAGCAATATAGTAAATACGTGTTGTAATATTTATCGTTTTTAAGGGTAAACTTTAGTAATGGTCAATTGTCATTCGGTCTATTCTTTCTCCGATCGCCACGCTGTACGCATCTTTTATATTAAACCCAGTTATATAGTTTTGGTCGTTTAATTTGGCACCAGTGTATAACAAAATATACATGTATATTATATACAAACCACATACCTTTATTTGGGCGTAAAGTCCTAGATACCAAGAATACTTTTTATATCTCGGTACTATCCCGCTTTCCGAGTTGAAAGCAGTAATACAACCTTTTGTCTTGTAATTCTATATTTCTATCCACAATATAACACACTTTCAGAACTTATTACTACTTGAACTTCCAGCAACGATATAGCGCGTTCGTGTCAGTGCCATCGACTTATTTATTATCTGTGCCGAAAGATGGCGACACGAATGCGACATGCGTTTTTAACTCTTTAACATGTCTAATCAATAATAAATATTTTAAAATTAATAAATTAATAATTACAATGATTAATTAACAAATAAGAATAACAACATCTCTTAATATAAATAATCAATAACCACAGATATTATATACAATATATAGCGGAAGTTATAAAATCAAGATGGATGTACATAAATAAATCATAGAATTTTTCTTACACTAGTATTTATTATACACTCTGTTCAGCACTTCTTGCCCCCAATCAGATGTTGAGTGGTATTTTGTCTTACCAGAGTGGAGAAATGAAAATAATTTTTCCCCGTGGGCGGACGGGTTAAGAATACAATTCCCCCCCGCCGCTGGGTAGCGTCCCGTAAAAGGCGGGTAACCCAGTAGCTTGGTGGTAGGAGATTTGTTCTTCGACTGGCTCGCGACCACTATCATGTCAAAGACGAACCGCCAAATATCTTATGATGTGTTCCGGTTCGATGGCATGTAAGCCAGCTCTCCCTATTCCCACCAATCCCATCCTTCCTCCCTCCTTCTGTCCTACATGTCCGAGGCTGGCAACGCATCCATAACTTTAATGTTGTGGATGTTTATGGGCGAAGGTACGATACTTAACACCAGGTGGGCCTTCAGCTCGTTTGCCTCCTTTATTCCAAAAAAAAAAAAAAATAAATAATATATGTAACGAGATGATGGGGACGACTTCGTCGGGGGCTGTCATTACTTTAAGTTTGCACAAACCCTCTCATAAGTTTTCATGTTGTAAAAACAGGTTTGGCAAAAAAATTAAAATATTAACATAAATTTACAGTTTTGATAACTAATATTCCTTTTGAAAACTTTAAGAACGAAATCTATACTGTTAGCTACCATATTTAAAATAGAGATTGCAACTGGCAGCCCCCGACGAAGTCTTCCCCATCATCTCGTTACATATATTCTTTTAGGCGGGTGATTTCTAGTTATTTTATTCTTTTTCAATTACAATTAAACCGTCGTGGGTTTTTTCAAAAGTTTTAATTTTGCTTTTTATTTTAAACTTTTTAAAGTGAATAGATACACATTATATATCATTACATAATATCGAAATGCTTTATATTAATCTTCATGTAAATCCAAAAGAAATTATAAGCCCAATGCATGCTGGTTATCAAATGCTTATTGCAGCGCCTGGCAGATTGTCACCGTAACATTTCCACGAAACTTAAATCTAACCAAATCAGTGAAAATCACTAAGCCCACTAGTAGTTTTAATTTTGAACAAACTAATGTATACTGGAGCGCCCCATGGTAGTTCGCGATATGGCAGATTAAAAGCACGCAGCAATTAAACGAACACCTATCACAGAAAACCGCATCTAAATAGGTTTCACATAAAAAAATACAAGTAAATGCTTACTGCAGCGCCCCCTGGTGAGGTGTCACCATGACACATACACAAGAACTCGCGCTAATTAAGCCTAATCCTATCTTTGATTACTGCATCCAAATGGGACTTGCAGTTTTAACTTTGCATGATTAAATATTTAATGCAGCGCCCCCTGCTGAGTTCTTAACGTAAAAAAAAAAACCTAAACACATACACCAAGTAAAGGTAAATCTAATACTATAAAAACTTTGTCCAATCGGACTAATAGTTGTGGTTTTACATTAAATATTACAATTAAATGCTTACAGCAGCGCCCCCTGGTGAGTCAACACGATAAAACATATCCAAGAAGAAGCACTAATTAAATTTGAGCTTATCATTGAAACTGCATCCAAATCGAATTTGTCATTTTAGCTTTGCACAAACAATACTTTACTGCAGCGCCCCCTGATGACTTGTCACCGTAATATAATGTACATGCACTAAGCAAAGCGGAATCTAATACTGAAAACTCTTTCCAATCGTACTAGTCGTTTTGGTTTTGCACAAAAAAATAGAATCAGCTAATTACTGCAGCGCCCCCTAGAGAGTGGACACATACATGAAAATATGCACTGCCAAAGTACGAGACATTACAAAAGCAAAGTTTTATCCCACAAATATAAATAGAGACATTGAGGCCAATGTGGCGCAGTGGAATATTCTCCGACTCTTAACGCGGTCTGTTGTAGTTTCAACTCTCATTCGGGGGACTGATATTTAAATTATTTTTGTATTTCTTCGTTCTGATTCGTTCTAATACCTAAGACAGAACGCGGCATCGAATTTCGCCACTTAACGACTCAACTTCTTATGAAAAGTGAAGAATGGAGTGTCTGGACACTAGGTTCTCTCTGACTACTTTTACGCTTTGCTGGAAAAAACGTGAAAATAGATACGTGAAGGTATATATAAAAACTATATTAATGTACATAAGAACTATATAAAATAAAGTGTTTATATTCGTGTACAACGCTAACCCACCAATACCATTAAACAAAATAAATGTTTGTTATGCAAGGGCAATCATTTTATTTACACTTGTCCTTCATTCTTAGCTAAATCTCCTGAGTTAAGGTTAGCTGCAGCTCAAAACCTTAAGCTATGCGTAAATTGTCTCAGAAAAGGTCATAACTCATTTAACTGCACATTAGGGCCATGTCGCGAGTGTAGAAAGCGACACAACACGCTTCTGCATATACCTAAGGTTGTAGAATCGTCAACAAGTCAACATTCCATAGTTCAGACTGCTCAAGACGAACTAAACGTTCACCTTTCTAGGCAGCCATACACACAAGTCATGCTATCTACTGTCATGATTGACGTAATCAACCCTGTCAACTCAAAGGCCATGACTATTCGCGCACTTTTAGATAGTGGCAGTCAGTCGAGTTTTTTAACTTCGTCGTTAAAACAAAAGTTAGGTTTAACTTCTACACCGACTGATATCAAGGTCGTAGGTATAGGGAACATGACAACAAACAACATCAACGAACGATGCATTGTCTCATTAAAATCGTTACGGAGCGACTTTAATATTACGCTAACGTGTTTTATTATGCCTGAACTAACGGGTAGCATACCAAAGTCGTACATCAATCCAAAACACTTCAAATTACCTTCTCATATCAAACTTGCCGACCCTAATTTCTATAACCCCGCGCCGGTAGATGCATTACTCGGTGCCGATATATTCTGGGCAGTTATAGGCAAAGAGCACAGCTCCCTAGGCATAAACAAACCATTTTTATGTAGTTCACACTTCGGCTGGATTATTTCCGGTCCTATTTCATTGAATTGTGATCCTAAGCAAACCCATTGCAATTTTTCATTTAATGAAGGTGAGTCGTTAGACAAACAAATTTCTAAATTTTGGGATTTAGAAGATTTGCCACAGCGGTCACTGTTAAGTGACACCGAAAGGCTATGCGAGCAACTTTTTGTCGCTCACACTGAGCGGCTGACGTCAGGTCGTTTTAGTGTTCGACTTCCTCTTAAGGAGTCACCAGATTGCTTAGGAGATTCTTTAACCTTAGCTAAAAAACGATTTTATAATTTAGAAAGACGATTTAGAAAACAACCTGAATTAAAACGCGAATACAGTTCTTTTATAAAAGAATATATTAATTTAGGTCATTGTTCCGAACTACACTCTCCTAGACTATATCCAAGTTATTATCTTTGCCATCACGCGGTATTTCGCGAAAACAGCGAGTCCACTAAGCTGCGCGTAGTATTCGACGCGTCGGCTCCAACAACATCAGGCATATCGGTTAATGACTTGCAGATAATAGGGCCTACTATACAAGATTCACTCTTTTCCATCTTAATTAGGTTTCGTTTACATAAGTATGTTCTCACGGGAGATATTGAAAAAATGTATCGACAAATATCGCTTAACGAAAGCGATCGAAACCTACAATTAATTTTATGGAGGGACGATGAGTCACAGCCGCTAAAAACCTACCAATTAAATACCGTTACCTACGGCTTTGCGAGCGCTAGTTTTCTAAGTACGAGGTGTTTACATCAGTTAGGTGAAGAGTGTACGGACGCAGCTATAAAAACAATAATTCAGCGTGATTTTTATTACGATGACGTGATCACAGGCGCAGATACAGAAAATCAACTTCTGTATATCTTACAATCTGTTCAAGCAGCTTTAAGCGCTGGCTGCTTCAATTTACGTAAATTTCGTTCGAATTTACCTACTATATTTCAAAACACTAACATTAATTTACACGACCATTTAAGTCTTAGTAATTCCACAAGCACTTTAGGTTTAGGGTGGGATCCTAAATCCGATTGTTTACGTTTTTCATGCGAAATTCCACAAAATGTAGGTCAAACTACAACACTAAACGCGAAATAATCTTCAAAACTTTTAAAATATTTGACCCACTAGGTTTACTTTCTCCATCTACTATACAATCGAAAATACTTATTCAAAAATTGTGGATTCATAAGCTAGAATGGGACGAACCTATTCCTAATAATTTATATAACAAGTGGAAGCGCATACAATCAGCTCTCGACATTTTATTATCAATTAAAATACCCGTTTCGTGTGATGATCCTATGACTACTGAAATGCATTCTTTTTGCGATAGCTCAATCAGCGCATACGGCGCATGTATATACCTACGCACGACCGACGCGTGCGGCAACATCAACGTCCGGCTTCTGTGTGCGAAGTCAAAGGTCGCGCCAGTCAAGCCTACCACTATACCGCGGCTCGAGCTGTGCGCGGCGCAATTAGCTGCCAAACTTTGCAAGGCGTGTCTCGAGTCACTTCGCTTACCTATAGCGCGTTGTATACATTGGACCGACTCGAGCGTCGTATTAGGTTGGCTCAATAGCATTCCCAATAAATTAAAAATGTTTGTTGCTAATAGGGTTGTCGACATATGCGAAAATACGCTTAGTTCGTCTTGGCGGCATGTACCTACTAAATTAAATCCTGCAGATTTAATTTCTAGGGGGGTTGGCGCTTCTCATTTAAAAAATTCCGATCTATGGTGGTCGGGACCAGAGTTCCTAAGTCTGGACGAATCTCAGTGGCCTACACTTAAAAATCAAAATATTGAATACGATTTACCAGAATTAAAATCACACTCAGCAATTATTGAAACGGATTTTATTCAATTTGATAATTTCTCCAATTTTTACGATTAAAACGTTGTTTTGCATTCATTTTGAGATTTATTCATAATAGTAAAATTGCTAACTCTAAACTGACAGGCGATTTATCATTATCAGAATTAAATAATTCTTTTACGAAGTTAGTTGTAATTAGTCAGCAGCAATCGTTTCCAAAGGAATACGCTTGTCTATTAAAGGGACAGCCTATCAGCCCTAAAAGCAATATTGTGTCTTTAAGCCCATTTTTAGATAATAATCAGGTGATGAGAGTAGGTGGAAGACTCGATTCGTCAAAATACGAGTACGATAAAAAACATCCAATAATACTCGACGGAAAGCATCGTTTAACACTATTGTACTTTCGTTACGAGCACACACGTCAATTACACACCGGGCCGCAGGCGTTACTATTTGCCATACGTGAAGTTCTTTGGCCAGTGGGGGGAAGGAACCTAGCCAGACGTACCGTGCGCAGCTGTGTCGTGTGTCGGCGTCATCAGGCGCGCACGCTTGCTCCCATCATGGGTAACCTACCTTCTCAACGTGTGATGCCAGCCTTCCCATTTTATACCGTCGCAGTAGATTTCGCGGGTCCATTTTCGATACTGAATAGAAAAGGTCGCGGCGCGACCACTTCTAAGTGCTACATGTGCTTATTTGTCTGCTTTCGTTACAAATGTGTACACTTGGAAGCGGTCAGCGAACTATCCAAGGATGCCTTTTTGTTAGCGCTAAGACGATTCATATCTCGTAGAGGCAAGCCAGCGGAAATATATTCCGATAACGGGCGCAATTTTGTAGCTGCCGCCAAGGAGGATACAGATTTTTTTAAACTAACCCCGTTCTATCTGACTTTGCCGTCGACGAAAATATAAAATTTACATTTATTCCTGCCTACGCTCCTCACTTCGCTGGACTTGCCGAAGCGGGCATTAAATCCGCCAAGTTCCACATAAAACGCGTTATGGGGCATGCAAATTTGACATTTGAGGAGTTGTGTACTTTGTTTACGCAGGTTGAGGCGATCTTAAATAGTCGTCCTCTGTACCCTCTTTCTGCATCTCCTCACGACCTTCTTCCTCTATCCCCAGGACACTTTTTGATTGGCCGGCCGCTCACTGCACTGCCTGCACCATCCCTGGAGGAGAAGAATTTCACCTGCCTGGATCGCTACGCCAGGATCGAACAAATACGGCAACACTTCTGGCGTCGTTGGCAGCGTGACTACATCGGGGAGCTCCAGCAACGCTCCAAATGGCGAACCAGTCGCGGCAACCTACGCGTCGGGGATCTAGTCATTCTCGCCGACGACAACGCGGCTCCACTACACTGGCGCATGGGTCGGGTGTTGAGATTATTCCCGGGACCCGACGGCGTGGCACGCGTCGCTGAATGCCTGACAGCGCGAGGACTTGTGAGGAGGGCCTTCGCGCGCATCTGTCCCTTGCTTGAGGTTGAAGAAAACCCTTGAACGCGAGCGATTCAAGCGGGGGGAATATGTCGGCGCCGCCTACCGCCACCTATCGGCAGGAGCCCGCAGCAGTCCCATTCAACGCCCATTCAACCAGCCATTCAACCAGTCATGCAACCAGTCATTGCATTCACTCACTCACTCACTCTTTAGTCCTCCTAATTTTTCGGTTAAAATTTAAATATATTCTCTCTTCTGGTCTCTTACGAACAAGTTGTTTCATTTAGCGCGTGATCCTTTGCAATCTTCGAATACAAATCAAATTCATGTCCCAATATTGGACAATAGAGACTAGGCGCAGTGGGGTGTGTCTGACTGTCAGCACGACTGATTGTGAATTCGATTCGTGGAAATCGAATTAAATAAAAATAAGAATAATGATTATATTTAAATTATTTTAATTTTTTCGCTTTAGTGATAAGACATAGCGCGGCGTTGAATTTTGCCACTCAAAACGCAGTGCCTCTAATTCAGGCAAAAACGAATAACAGAGTGTGTGACACTATGTTCTTTCCGAATCTGTTACGTTATAAAAAAAAAACAAGGAAGATAAATTTTACAAGCATTATAAAGGAACATTTTAACATCAATATATTATATTGAGCGTCATTGTTATAGGTTGAGAATAAAAATAGTAAGACAAGAAAAAAGAAAGAGAAAGTAAACAAAGGCAAAGTAAAATAACATATTTATACATAAAATTAAAGAAAAAAAAAATAATAATAAAAAAAAATGAAAAACTTACATACTATTATAAGACATGAAGGTTTACTAAGTAAAAAAAAAAATAGTGCTAACTGTGCCTTTCTTTACTTTATAATCTATGCTCAACAATCACAGCTAAATAAACGTGAAGTAAATGTAAACAACAAATAAATCATATTATTCCTTTTCTATAGTATAAATGTATAGTATAAATTATTCGTATCTAAGCAAGTAGAGAATTGATACAAAGCCACAATAATCAAAACATAAATTAAAGAATATAAGTTATAAAAAGTACTGAAAAAAGAGAGCTAAAATCTATATACATTCTAAAAACAATGTAACAATAATATACAGTATAAGTTATTTATTTCTAAGTAAGTAAAGAATTCGAAAATAAGAAGTCACCATTAATAAAATATAAATAAGATATAAAAAGGACAGAAAAGAGATAATCCATATTGAATATGAAGAGATAATGCATATTAATTACAAAAACAATGCTACAATGATATACAAACATACAAGACTAAATTATACTAATCACATAATAAGGGAAAACTTTAATACTTACAAAGCTATGCACTACATTTACTTTTTCACTACTCTTTTGGACCTTACTTGTGAAACCTTGTTGTCCTTATGGATTGGATTGCACACATTAGCGGTGGGAGGATTGGAGACTGAAGGCGGACTTTCAGAGCAAGATGAAGTTAAAGCACCCAAAGCAGCCACTGATGATATACGTTTTCGAGACCCATCTTTTCCAATAACATATGAAAGCAATAATACAACCTTTTGTCTTGTAATTCTATATTTCTATCCACAATATAACACACTTTCAGAACTTATTACTACTTCAACTTCCAGCAACGATATGGCGCGTTCGTGTCAGTACCATCGTTGTATAACTACGATTCTGACTTATTTACTATCTGTGCCGAAAGATGGCGATACGAATGCGACATGCGTTTTTAACTCTTTAACATGTCTAATCAATAATAAATATTTTAAAATTAATTTATTAATAATTACAATGTTTAATTAACAAATAAAAATAACAACATCTCTTAATATAAATAATCAATAACCACAGATACTAACAATATATAGCGGAAGTTATAAAATCAAGGTGGATGTACATAAATAAATCAAAGAATTTCTTACAGTCGGCCTTTCCTGGCTTTTTCACGTCTCGTGAAAGAAAAAAAAATAATATTAATAGCAGTTACAAAATTCATGTTCAATATGTGAAACTGAACAAACTACTTACGTAATAATTAAACAGTAACATATAATAAATATTGAATCCTCTTAATGTTTTTAATATTCACCTAAGTAAGACTAAGTTCCCTTCATGTTCTTATTAAGGTCAAAATACATTTATTGCTGCTGTCAAAATACAATTATATATTATATATTCCATATTTTAGCGCTAGTGAGGGCGCTACAGCGCAACGGTAAACATCGCCTCCGTGCTTTTTTGTCAATTAAAAATACAAATGCAAGAATTTTAAGTGTAATTTACGGCTTATAAGTGCGCAAATGTTCAAAAGTTATAGAAGAACTAAAATTCAATAAAATAAACCAACATACAGTGCAAAAAACAATCGTTCAAGATAGTGACTTTCAAAAACCAGTGACATTCAAAAGTGAAAACAATAAGTGCCGTTTAATATGACTATATAAAGTGCTATAAGGAAAAATAGTGGAATATATCAATAGGAAATCAAACATTCTTCGCGAAAACAAAAGAACATAGTGAAAATATTAGTATAAAATTATAACCTAATTAGGGTAACGTATTACAAGTTGCCTTATCATCAAATAGTCAAGCCAACGCCATCTATTGGCGAGGATTACTAATTATTACTTACGCCATCTTTTAAACCAATCGATTATACAAATATTTCCTATAACCACCGCACTACGAAGTTCACAAACAATTACAAAAGAGGGCACCAGTGGTAGCTTATAGGAATAAGTAAATATAAAAATAAAATAAAAAAAAAAAAAAAAAAAAAAAAAAATATGGAAGAAATTATTAATGCACTCCGCAATATACAAAAAGAATTAGATGAACAAAAAATTGCTATTCGGCAAAGCGGAGAAAATGTAACAGCTCAAGTAACTCAAAATATAAACATAATTATAGAAGACAAATTTAATGTATGGGAAGAGAAACACAATGATCTCAAAGAAAAAGTTGAAAATCAAGAAAAAAGAATACATTTTTTAGAAAAACAGGCAAGGAACAGGAACATAGTATTTTTGGTATCAAGGAAAATGAAAAATCCTATGAAAACTTAGAAAAGAATATCATTGATTGGATAGGCAAATACCTGTCTATAATACTGGATCAAAGAGACGTTCAAGAGGTAAAGAGAATAGGCAAAAAAGGAGAAGCACCTCGGCCTATAGTAGTAACATTTTCTACTCTTGGCCTGAAGATAAACATTTTCAAGCAAAAAAGATTGCTGAGAGATACCCAGTTCTACATGAAGGAAGACTACCCGCGCTATGTTCTGGAAAAAAGGAAAGTTCTTCAAGAACAAGCGAAACTTGAGGCAGAAAAAGGGAACAAGGCTGTAATAAAGTATGATAAATTGATTATATTAAGAAAACCCAACAACAAGAGAACACTTTCCGACTCACCTGAAAATAGCAGTATAGTTCCAAGCCCAAAAAGTAAAAATTCTACTAAAAAGAATAAATCATTCCCGCACAATCCATTGGGTCGCAGATCACACAGGGTGCCAGAAAATGTTGCAAAATCAAGCATGCTGAATTTTTTAACAAACAAAAATGTAAAAACGCAGCACAATATAGATTCGGTACTAACCCTCACTCAATCAGAAACAGCTCAATGCCAAAGAAAGACATCTGAGCACATAATTACATAGCAATTAAAATCGGACCCTCTCTCAACCCCCAATCTCCCAGTACGGCCGGTCACCGCGGGAGAATACGACCAAAACCCCCCGAGACACAAAGCAAAAAAACCCTACTACATTTGTACACTTAATGTAAGAACATTATCTTCCAATGAAAAACTTATAGAACTCAAAACAGCACTACAAAATATTAACCACGATATAATAGGCTTATGCGAAGTTCGCCGCTTAGGAGAAGAGATAATCGAAGACGACGAATACATTTTCTACTACATAGGCCAGACAAAAGGGCTACATGGAGTAGGCTTTCTCGTGAGGAAAAAATACAAAGGGAATATCTTAACATTTACCGGAATATCAGAAAGAGTGTGCATTCTAGAAATTCAGCTGGAAAACCAATGTTTCGCAATAATACAAGCATATGCACCCACCGAAAATGCATCACAAGAAGAAATAACCGGTTTTTACGAGGACTTATCAAAAGCCCACGATTCCATATCTGCACAATATATATTCTGTATGGGTGACTTTAATGCCCAAATCGGAATCCCCGAGAAGTACGAAGGGCCCACTTTAGGGGAGAATGGCTACGGTACCAGAAGCACCCGAGGTACAAGACTGATCCAATATGCACAAGAATACAACCTTAAAATCATAAATACAATGTTCAAACTAAAACCTAAGAACCGTTGGACATGGATCTCTCCAAACGGAAATATAAAAAACGAAATTGATTATATTATGACCACGAAGCGTCACATAGTTTCTAAATTCGAAGTACTACCATCTTTCCACTTTGGATCGGATCATAGACTATTAAGAGTAACAGTGCACCTGAAACCATCAAAGAGAAGTAGACGTACATTTACGAACAGAGCTAACAATCTAAAAACCCTAGCGCAGCAGGAAACGTACCTTACAAATCTTAACAGCTTTCTACCAGAACTTACAAATACTCAAAATAACTGTGACGCGGAAGAGTACTATGATAAAATAACTCACTACATTAAGGAAAGTCTAAAAACCTTAAAGGCAACAAAACATAATCAAATTCTGTCGGCGAAAGCACTAGATCTTATGAAAGAAAGAAGCGAACTGCAAAACAAACCTAAATTAAGCAAAACTGACAAAGAAAAACTAAAAACTCTTTACAAACTTACTAACAAAGAAATAAATAGATGCTATAATACTTACAGAACAACAACTATACTAAGACACCTCAATACTTCTAGATCTGTTAAAAAAGCTTATAAAGACCTGAATAAAGCCAAAACATGGATTCCATTTCTCCAGTCTGGCAAGGACAAATGCAAGTCTCGCACAGAAATCATAAAAGCAGCTACTGACTTCTACGCTAATTTATACAGCCAACCACACACACCACAACAAAATAAAGTTGTCTACTGCCGTACAGATACGTCGCCAATACAAAAGTTTACTCAAACAGAAATTTTGAAACAACTAAAAAAACTAAAGCCGGAGAAAAGCCCAGGACTAGACGGGATTACGAATGAATGTATCAAGGTAGCAAAAACTCAACTACTAACACCAATCACCATCCTATGGAATAAAATACTTGATGAAGAAGCAGTGCCGCAACAGTGGAAGGAATCTGAAATCATACTAATATATAAAAAGGCGACCCAGCTGACATAGGTAACTACCGCCCTATAAGCCTCATGACTAGCTTTTATAAACTATTTGCTTCTTGCTTAGTTGAAAGATTAGGCCCAGACATTGATGCTCACCAACCGATCGAACAAGCCGGATTCAGAAGCGGTTTTAGCACAATGGATCACATCCAAGTGGTAGACCAGGTGATAGAGAAAATACTTAGAATTTAATAAACCCCTGTATGTGGCTTTCATAGACTACAAAAAAGCTTTTGACTCAATCACACATGAAAGTATTTGGACTTCGTTAGAGGCCCTACACATAAATGAAAAATATATTAATATCTTAAAAAATATTTATTGTAACAGCACAAGTAGAGTCAAGTTAGATAGAGTAGGCAATACAATCAAGATTAAGAGAGGAGTCCGGCAAGGGGACCCGCTCTCACCAAAACTCTTTATAGCCGTCTTACAAGATATAATAGGAAAGCTACCATGGTCCAATCGAGGCATCAATATGATTGGAAAGTTTTTAAGTCACCTGAGATTTGCCGACGATATCATTTTGTTTTCGGAATCGCCTCAACAGCTAAACAAAATGGTAAACGACCTAAACCAAGCTGGTAGAATAATTGGTTTAGAAATGAACCTTGAAAAAACAAAAATTATGTCTAACCACTGCGAATCGCCCATCTTAGTAGACAACACCCCTCTGGAATTCGTAAATAAATATATATACCTAGGCAAACAGATCTCCTTCAGCAAAGACAGAAACATCGAAGAAATAAACAGAAGAGTTGCGTTAACCTGGAACAAATTCTGGAACTACAAAGTAATACTCAAATCGCAAATTTCGCTTCCAAACAAGAAAATAGTCATGGACACTGCTATCCTTCCATGCCTCACCTATGGGTGCCAGACCTGGACCTTCGATCTCAAAACTCGGATCAAAATCCAGACTGTCCAGCGAAGAATGGAAAGAAGTTGTCTAGGTATAAAATTGAAGGATAAGGTAAAAAACGCTGATATCCGAAGAAATACTAAAGTTTGCGACGCCTTAACTTTTTCACTCAAAGGAAAATGGAAGTGGGCAGGTCACTTAGCTCGTTACAAGGACGATAGATGGACTTTAAGGTCAGTGAAGTGGCCAGGCCCAAGGGGCACTAGAACAAGAGGTAGACCAAGGGCCAGATGGACAGATGAAATAGTAGCAATAGCAGGTGGAAATTGAACGGACACAGCTAAAGATAGAGATTTGTGGCATGCCTTGGGGGGAGGCTTTTACCCAAATGGGGTCCATACAAATAATTAAACAATAAAAACAAACACTACTTAAGATAATATTAAATAATAATTCAATTTAATGAAAATAACTCAAGATAAAATGAAATTAAAGTTAACAATGTCACCTAAAATTGACTAACAAACTAAACTTGTATAAACTCAAATAAAAATTAGAAGGAAAAAAAATATAACTAAAATTAATAATGCCACTTAAAATTGAATATTAATCAAAGTGAATTAACTAAATATAAGAATTTATAGAAAAAAAATATTTATACAAAAAAAAAAAAAATAAATATCCTCAATTAATAATGTTACTTAAAATAAAATCATAATTAAACTAACATTACTAACAGCTAATTAATAATGAAACTGTACAGTTATTAACTAAATAATCGTTAGAACAAAAACAAATCTAAAAAAAAAAAAAAAAAAAAAAAAAAACTAAAATTAACTTAGTAATATTAATTTAGTTAACTAGTAATGTAATTATGTAATTATCACACATGTAATTTATCTGTATGGAATTAAATAAAGCTTTATTATTATTATGTTTCTCTTTGGAATTCTCGGGTTCATAGGAACCCGGTCCTTTGGAAGGCTTGCGTGGGGACACAGGTCCAACACGTAGAGGCCCCTTAGAGAATAATAAAATGTTTTACTGTGACGCATCAGCCGGGATCCATCTCTGAGTAACCACAGTAAATTGCCCAGAGATGGTCACCGGCTAATGCGTAGGAACTATAGATTATATGTAAAACTAATATGGGGCTATGGAATGGAGTTTGGATGGACTGAGTACTGGGCTATTGAGTGAGACTACCGGACGTCCGCCATTTCAACAGTCTCAAATTGAGTGGTTGACGGACGGTGACTCGCCTCCCACTAGATGGGCCCCCACAAAGCGGCGTAGTGCCTCGGGCGCAACACCGGCGTGGTCGGCTAAGGGTGTCGAGAGGTGTGCACCGGTTTCACCATCACGAGCAAGCTCGAGAGCGGGTTTCCCCGCTATTACGCAGATTGAGCACTTCCACCCTTCCGAGCATATAGCTCTTGCGCTCCACTCTGCCAGCCAACGAAGGCAAGCCAGAGGCGGGGGATAAATATCAATTCCCCTCTGGAGGTCTCAGGTCCGTGGGGTCGCCACTCCCCAACAGCTCGCCACAAGCTGCCCTGCGGGTTTATTATTATTATTATTATTATTATTCTATATTTTAACATTTAATATAACTCTATTAAACAGTGCACTATATAAATATGCCAACGAAAAATGGTGAGAAGTTTGCTAAACATCACCAGGTGGCCATCATAAGTGCCGCCACTTATCACTAAGATACACAGGAAAAAAAACGAAAGTGCATGATATATTGTGCAAAATCCACTTACAAAAATGGAAATGGACAAGACATATGATGAGAACTAAAATAGACAAATAGACAAGAGATATTACGGAGTGGTATCCTCGAGATGGAAAGCGGAAATGAGGAAAACAAATGAAAAGATGGGAAGACGATTTACCTAAATATTGGAGGAGGCTATAGGCACGTGAAAGAGATACTTGGAGGGAGTTGGAGGAGGCCTATGTCACAGGACAACCTGACCAAAATAATATATAAATACAAAAAATAATATCACAAAAACCAAACAAAAACTTAAAAAAAATGATAAAATAAGACAAACTTATATAAACATAACTAATATTTAGATAAATAAAAAAAAAAAATATGTACGATTATAAATAGATTTTAGTCAGTTATTTTTATCTGTTAAGTTGTAAATTTTCATCTAAGTTTTTTTTATGTATTGTTTCTTTAAGTTCCATCTCGAGGATACCACACATCCAAAAATAGTTGTGTGATTGACACCCGCTCATGGCGGGACGAATGTCTTTATAAAGGGCGTCATTTGTATCGAAAGACACAATTGACGGCCTATCGCTGAAAGGAAACATGTAAGTAAAATCTATTTAAGTTGTTTTATTTAAAACTGCGATTCTGTAATATTTACTGTTTAATTAATTTGCTAATAATTTTACTGTAATATTTACTGTTCAATTTATTATTATTATTATTTACTGTTCAAATAATTTGCTAATAATTTTACTATAGCTTTGCTTATGCTTATCGTTATTGTAATTATTAATCATTTATTATTGAAGTGTGTTTTCATGTTTTCGTTTATTCTTATGCTTGTAAAAACAATATTAATAAGTATGGTTTAGTACTTTGTGAAAGACATATATATATATTCTTTATTGCATAAGAAAAAATATTACAAAAGAAAAAGCAAACACATATGTTAGTCAACAAAGGTGGACTTATCCCTGAAAGAGATCTCTTCCAGTCAACCTGTGGAAGTGGATGAGATTAAACATTTGCGGGATTCAAGATTAAAAAAAAAAGAAAAAGAGAATGATATACAAAGGACCAAGACACAAATATATACATAATATAAATACATACATAAACAGACACAAACATACTATAATACATACATAGAAATAAATACATACATAAACATAAATAAATAAATATATAATACATATATATGTCGGAGTGAAACAGGCCATAGTTATGTTATGAAGGAGTGACATCACTACAGCTGACGTCACTCGTATGATTTTGATAATCGTGGACGATGAAAGGACTAAAAATAAAACTGCTTAATATTATTGAAAGCCTAGTTTATTATTTAGGCACCGTAATATTATCACAGAGAGGTCTGCACTGTCCGAAGACTGACGCGAGACCCCCGAGTATAGAAAATGCCGGCGTATTTATACTGCAAATAGCAAGTCAAAACTACCTACTACTTTTTATTATTATTTTTGCATTGGCTTTATGATAAAATCTGACTATTTTACAAATTATTATCAAAAGTTGTTTTAAATCGATTAATCTAACTATTATAATAATTTAAACTGTCGGCGCAACGACAGTTTAAATTATTATAAATAAAAAAAAAGTAAATATGCGAAAAATTATGTGTGTAGTCAGTATTAAAAACTGTTACAGCTTTCAAGTAAATGTCTTTTTACGTGAGATTTAAAGGAAATGATGGAGGGGCTTTTCTGGATAGATTTAGGGAGTCGGTTCCAAAGGGAGGCAGCATAGACGGAAAAGGATTTCTGCAGGAATTTGGTGTTGCTCTTCGGTACGTCAAGCGTCGGAATGACACATGACCGCCTCGAGCGTGTGGGAGGAGGAAGCAAGTTGAAGCGGGAACGCAGGTAACAAGGAAAGTGTTGATAATTAAGAATCTTAAAAAGGAATGATAGGATGTGCATATCACGGCGAAGGCGGATCGGGAGCCAATTAAGTTGAGCTCGAAATTCGGATACATGGTCATACTTACGTAGACCATATATAAAGCGTATAGCGAGGTTTTGAAGTCGCTCTAATTTAGTAAGTAGCTCCTCGGTCACATCTAAATAGCAAACATCGGCGTAGTCGAGGATTGGAAGGAGAAGACATTGCGCAAGCATAATTTTGGTTTTGTGAGGCAGGAAGTATTGGAGACGCTTAAGAGAATGGAAAGAGAAATGCATGCGCCTGCTGATTTCATTTATGTGAGGTACCCAAGACATGTTACAATCTAAAATAAGACCCAAGTTCTTGATCTTATCACTATAAGGTATTAACACTCCAGCATATAAAATGGATGGTACAGATCCTAAATTAATTTTATGTGTAAGTCTATTACTGCCAATAATAATAGCCTGCGATTTTTTCGGGTTAATTAAAAGGCCAAAAGAAAGAAGAAGACATTTACATTTGAAAAGAGCAACTGCTGAGTTTCTTGCCGGCTCTTCTCACCAGAACTGCCTTCCGAGCCGGTGGTAGCTTTATGTTCATTCAAACTATTTAAAAGTGCTTTCAGAAATCTATTTTAATAAAGATATTTTAAATCTGAATTTATTTTATTTCTACCTTGTTAAAATTATTATTTTTATCATAACTATTTAGAGTGACCAATGACCGAATGGTGGTCAGAGGTTTTACTTAATTATTTTTAATATTTGCTCTGTGTCATCTCTGACATCAGAAGTGGGATAAGTGCCTCCTTTTTCTGTCTTTTTGTTGTTTGTTTCAGTGTTTTCCTACTTGTACGAAATAGATAACGAGCGAGAACCAGACGTTCCGGCGTGTACAGATCCGGTACAAACAACTGATGAACTTGGACCAGGTGATTGTGTCAACGACACGTCTTTTCAACAACAGAGTGGTAACGTACCTTCAAAATTTTATTTTCATATTGATAGTAATGTTTTTCAAACGTCAATAGTTTTCATTCGTGTTGAAGGTAGGATTGATAAACTAACAAATTAAATTCAAATCCACCTTGCGTTCTTTTGATCTGGATGGTGACGTTTCAGTGGTAAATTTCCTCCGCTGAATCTACTTAAAATCATAGCGACCACGATATCCGCTAGTCTCAAGGCAGGGCAAAAATGTAGGATGACAATTGGCTCGTGACAACATGGGATACATACATAGATACATAAGTACATAGTGTACTTATGTATGTATGCACTTATTTATGTTACATATATAAATAAGTGCATACATACATAAGGGCATACATTTATGAGTACATACATGCATAAGTACTTACATACGTTTATGGGATATTACCTACGTCAAAATATTATTACGATCTTTCTACCCGAAAAACGTTATTAAATGGACAAACGATGGAATTCATTTTTACAGGCGTTGTAATCTACAAAATACCAAACGTCTACCTCCCAAACATTTTAAATACGGTATTGACAATAAGAACCTTCTTCACTGTAACTTTTGTAAGACACCAAGATACGTGTTTACATAATTGCCTCGTAAAAGTAAAAAAAAAATAGCAATGATATTTCATTAATTTATTGAATTATTATTCCTTTTTCTTCACCGTTAACTAAATGAATATTTGAATTTATTTTCTTTCGCTACAACATCGGGACGTAGGGATAACACATGTTATAAATGATATAGACATAACGAGTTCTAACGTAAGAAATAAATGGGTTTAGTTTAAATACTACAAACATTGACATCAGATTCAAAAATGGTGGCGATTTTCTGTAAGACATTGGATTAACACAGCCGCATTAAATTCAGTTTCTGCCCCGTGAGACCGACCTATTAGCACAATCTATTACTTTGAAAGTATTATATTAACCAATCTTTCTCATCACAATTTTGAAATTCTTATGTTTAGAAAGAGAAATGACGCTTGCCAAAATAGGTGATATAAACATTTTTAATATTACAAATAGACTAAATTGAATCGGTTATTCTTTCGTGGTAGGTTTTTTTTTAAATAGGATCTAGGGTAACATTATAGGGTAATAAATAAATTTAAAAAAAAATGTAAAAACACGTTTTCGTGCTAAATGTTTTTACTTAATTAATTATTTTATTAATTATAATACGCCTTCAGAATAAAATATTTGCTTCAGTCGTATTTCAAAGGTATCATTGTCACTCCTAAATCTGTTAACTATCGATTTGATAAAAAAAATACATCTTTCGTGGTAGGTTTTTTTATATAGGGTCTCGGGTAACACTAGAGAAGGTAATAAATAAATTTAAAAAATAAATAAATGTAAAATCACTTTTACGTGCTAATTTCTATTACTTAATTAATTATTTTATTAATGTTAATACGCCTTCGGAATTAAATATTTGATTCAGTCTAATAAGACTGAATTATCAAATTTGAAATATCAAAGGTATCATTGTCACTCTTTAAATCTGTTAACTATCGATTTGATAAAAAATACATCTTTCGAGTTATGATATGACGACCGGAGAAAGTCTTTTTTAAAAAGATTTATTTATTTATTAATTACAATTAATTATATAAAAACATAACTTTATTGATTAAAAACTGGATTAAGACTGCATTAATTATTATAATATATTATTCAGTAAATTTGTAAAATATGCAGCCCATTGTCTTCTTAAATGCGGTGTCAGCGGAAAGTGTGGGAGTCGGCGCTGTAATGTGTATATTACGCCATGGTAACTCCTCCCTCCTTAAGATGGAAGCTGGTCCTGCAGCTTTCAGGAGCGTCCTCGCACCTTGTGTCCTTGTGTTTGGATTGTTTCTTGTGTTTATTCCAAAAAAACTTCCAAAAAATTAGGGTCCCAATTACTATGTACAGGATTAACGTGGGCCAACTAGGGATTGTCATTAAGTTAACCCAATGAAAATCATCTGCTTCTTGAATTTCTTCAACTGTATTCATAAGTTCATGGATGCTGTCTAGCGAGATGTCTTCTAGGTGCAGTTCATAATGGACCTCTTCTTGATGTATGAGGTTTTGATCTGGTAGCGGAATTATTTCATTCATCGTGATGGTGTTGCTGTGTGTTCTTATCGTTCTATTCATGATATTAATTTGGCAATCTTCTGTGATAGTTACGAGAAAAATCATGGACCCCCAATTCATAAAATAGAAAAGTCTATAAGCGTGAAAGCGTATAGTACAAGACACTCTTTAACATTTATATTAGTAATCCCTTCCACTGACTTGTTTTTACAGTTTTTTTTAAATTTATTTATTACCCTATAATGTTACCCTAGATCCTATTTAAAAAAAAACTTACCACGAAAGAATAACCGATTCAATTTAGTCTATTTGTAATATTAAAAATGTTTATATCATCGATTTTGGCAAGCGTCATTTCTCTTTCTAAACATAAGAATTTCAAAATTGTGATGAGAAAGATTGGTTAATATAATACTTTCAAAGTAATAGATTGTGCTAATAGGTCGGTCTCACGGGGCAGAAACTGAATTTAATGCGGCTGTGTTAATCCAATGTCTTACAGAAAATCGCCACCATTTTTGAATCTGATGTCAATGTTTGTAGTATTTAAACTAAACCCATTTATTTCTTACGTTAGAACTCGTTATGTCTTTATATCATTTATAACATGTGTTATCAATACGTCCTGACGTTGTAGCGAAAGAAAATAAATTCAAATATTCATTTAGTTAACGGTGAAGAAAAAAGGAATAATAATTCAATAAATTAATGAAATATCATTGCTATTTTTTTTTTTTACTTTTACGAGGCAATTACGTAAACACGTATCTTGGTGTCTTACAAAAGTTACAGTGAAGAAGGTTCTTATTGTCAATACCGTATTTAAAATGTTTGGGAGGTAGACGTTTGGTATTTTGTAGATTACAACGCCTGCAAAAATGAATTCCATCGTTTGTCCATTTAATTACGATCTTCGGGTAGAAAGATCGTAATAATATTTTGACGTAGGTAATATCCCATAACCGTATTGTTAGGTTACTGTTAATATGAGGGTAATTAACTAAAAAATAAAATAATAATACCCACATAATTGTTTTAAAAGAGTGACAGATTTACTATATAAAGGGTACTTTTTGCTCTCAAAAGTTAGTACGCCGTCTTGCTGCCTGACGAAGGCATCGTGTTAAACGTGTAAAGTGTAATAGTTGATAATCGTGTTATTAAACTAAAAAGTGTTTAAGTGTATAAATTTACGTGTTTTAATAGAGAAGTTGTGTGTGTATTAATAAATAAGTGTAAATTTGTTAAGAGTGCAAAAGTTGCGTAAGTACAAAACTGTACAAGTGAGTATAGAGGTAAGGGTGTATAAACTGAAACAATAAATTGTGTTAACTAAAAGTCACCTTTTACTTTAATCCTGATATCTGTCTAACAAATATCAGAAGTGGGATTCCACCGAAGTTTTTTTTTTTACGCTTCGGTGTAATCCCGGTCTGCCCACATTACGTCAAGAGACAAGAGATGTCTTAAATGAGTGGAAAGGACTCAATTTATCGAGAGAGACTCGTCGCTGGTTTGTACTCACTGTTGCCACAAAAGGTGGTTAATGAGTGGGCGCAGTCGTGCCAGGCGATCGAGTCTTCACTGTTGCAGTGGTGCCAGGCAATCGAGTCGTCGCTGTCGCAGCGGTGCGAGGCGATTGAGGCGTCGCCGGCGCAGCAGCGCGAGGCGATTGAGGCATCGCCGTCGCAGCTGTGCGAGGCGATCGAGGCGTCGCCGGCGCAGCGGCGCGAGGCGATCGGGGCGTCCCCGGCGCAGCGGCGCGAGGTGATCGAGGCGTCGCCGGCGCAGTGGCGCGAGGCGATCGAGGCGTCGCCGGCGCAGCGGCGCGAGGCGATCGAGGCATCGCCTGCGCAGCAGCGCGAGGCGATCCAGGCGTCGCCGTCGCAGCAGGGCGAGGCGATCCAGGCGTCGCCGTCGCAGCAGGGCGAGGCGATCCAGGCGTCGCCGTCGCAGCAGGGCGAGGCGATCCAGGCGTCGCCGTCGCAGCAGGGCGAGGCGATCGAGGCGTCGCCGGCGCAGCGGCGCGAGGCGATCGAGGCATCGCCTGCGCAGCAGCGCGAGGCGATCCAGGCGTCGCCGTCGCAGCAGGGCGAGGCGATCCAGGCGTCGCCGTCGCAGCAGGGCGAGGCGATCGAGGTGTCGCCGTCGCAGCGGGGCGAGGCGATCCAGGCGTCGCCGTCGCAGCGGGGCGAGGCGATCCAGGCGTCGCCGTCGCAGCAAGGCGAGGCGATCGAGGTGTCGCCGTCGCAGCGGGGCGAGGCGATCCAGGCGTCGCCGTCGCAGCGGGGCGAGGCGATCCAGGCGTCGCCGTCGCAGCGGGGCGAGGCGATCCAGGCGTCGCCGTCGCAGCAGGGCGAGGCGATCCAGGCGTCGCCGTCGCAGCGGGGCGAGGCGATCCAGGCGTCGCCGTCGCAGCAGGGCGAGGCGATCCAGGCGTCGCCGGCGCAGCGGCGCGAGGCGATCGAGGCGTCGCCGGCGCAGCGGCGCGAGGCGATCGAGGCATCGCCTGCGCAGCAGCGCGAGGCGATCCAGGCGTCGCCGTCGCAGCGGGGCGAGGCGATCCAGGCGTCGCCGTCGCAGCGGGGCGAGGCGATCCAGGCGTCGCCGTCGCAGCGGGGCGAGGCGATCCAGGCGTCGCCGTCGCAGCAGGGCGAGGCGATCGAGGCGTCGCCGGCGCAGCGGCGCGAGGCGATCGAGGCATCGCCTGCGCAGCAGCGCGAGGCGATCCAGGCGTCGCCGTCGCAGCAGGGCGAGGCGATCGAGGCGTCGCCGTCGCAGCGGGGCGAGGCGATCAAGGCGTCGCCGTCGCAGCGGGGCGAGGCGATCCAGGCGTCGCCGTCGCAGCAGGGCGAGGCGATCCAGGCGTCGCCGTCGCAGGGGGGCGAGGCGATCCAGGCGTCGCCGTCGCAGCAGGGCGAGGCGATCCAGGCGTCGCCGGCGCAGCGGCGCGAGGCGATCGAGGCATCGCCTGCGCAGCAGGGCGAGGCGATCCAGGTGTAGCCGTCGCAGCAGGGCGAGGCGATCCAGGCGTCGCCGTCGCAGCAGGGCGAGGCGATCCAGGCGTCGCCGTCGCAGCGGGGCGAGGCGATCCAGGCGTCGCCGTCGCAGCGGGGCGAGGCGATCCAGGCGTCGCCGGCGCAGCGGCGCGAGGCGATCGAGGCGTCGCCGGCGCAGCGGCGCGAGGCGATCGAGGCATCGCCTGCGCAGCAGCGCGAGGCGATCGAGGCGTCGCCGTCGCAGCAGGGCGAGGCGATCCAGGCGTCGCCGTCGCAGCAGGGCGAGGCGATCCAGGCGTCGCCGTCGCAGCAGGGCGAGGCGATCCAGGCGTCGCCGTCGCAGCAGGGCGAGGCGATCAAGGCGTCGCCGGCGCAGCGGCGCGAGGCTATCGAGGCATCGCCTGCGCAGCAGCGCGAGGCGATCGAGGCGTCGCCGTCGCAGCAGTGCGAGGCGATCGAGGCGTCGCCGTCGCAGCGGGGCGAGGCGATCCAGGCGTCGCCGTTGCAGCAGGGCGAGGCGATCCAGGCGTCGCCGTCGCAGCGGGGCGAGGCGATCCAGGCGTCGCCGTCGCAGCGGGGTGGGGCGATCGAGGCGCCGCCGTCGCAGCAGGGCGAGGCGATCCAGGCGTCGCCGTCGCAGCAGGGCGAGGCGATCCAGGCGTCGCCGGCGCAGCGGGGCGAGGCGATCCAGGCGTCACCGTCGCAGCGGGGCGAGGCGATCCAGGCGTCGCCGTCGCAGCGGGGCGAGGCGATCCAGGCGTCGCCGGCGCAGCGGTGCGAGGCGATCCAGGCGTCGCCGGCGCAGCGGCGCGAGGCGATCGAGGCATCGCCTGCGCAGCAGCGCGAGGCGATCCAGGCGTAGCCGTCGCAGCAGGGCGAGGCGATCCAGGCGTCGCCGTCGCAGCAGGGCGAGGCGATCCAGGCGTCGCCGTCGCAGCAGGGCGAGGCGATCCAGGCGTCGCCGTCGCAGCAGGGCGAGGCGATCGAGGTGTCGCCGTCGCAGCGGGGCGAGGCGATCCAGGCGTCGCCGTCGCAGCGGGGCGAGGCGATCCAGGCGTCGCCGTCGCAGCGGGGCGAGGCGATCCAGGCGTCGCCGTCGCAGCGGGGCGAGGCGATCCAGGCGTCGCCGTCGCAGCGGGGCGAGGCGATCGAGGTGTCGCTGTCGCAGCGGGGCGAGGCGATCGAGGTGTCGCTGTCGCAGCGGGGCGAGGCGATCGAGGCGTCGCTGTCGCAGCGGGGCAAGGCGATCGAGGCGTCGCCGTCGCAGCGGTGCGAGGCGATCGAGGCATCGCCTGCGCAGCAGCGCGAGGCGATCGAGGCATCGCCTGCGCAGCAGGGCGAGGCGATCCAGGCGTCGCCGTCGCAGCAGGGCGAGGCGATCGAGGCGTCGCCGTCACAGCGGGGCGAGGCGATCGAAGCGTCACCGTCGCAGCGGGGCGAGGCGATCGAGGCGTCACCGTCGCAGCGGTGCGAGGTTTAACAGTAACGATAATAAACATAGTAATAATACAGACAGTATTGATACAGACAGTATCTATGCAGACAGTATCGATACAGACAGTATTGATAAAATGAACAGTGATATAGAGAATAGTGATACAGACAGTATTGACAAAGTGAATAGTAATACAGAAAGTAGTGATATAGAAAGTAGTGGTATAAAAAGTAGTGATATAAAAAGTAGTGGTATAAAAGTAGTGGTATAAAAAGTAGTGATATAAAAAGTAGTGATATAAAAAGTAGTGGTATAAAAAGTAGTGGTATAAAAAGTAGTGATAAATATAGTAGTGACACATATAGTAGTTATACACATAGTAGTGATACAGACAGTATCGATACAGATAGTATTGATAAAGAGAACTGTGATAGAAACGGTAGTCATACAGACAGTAGTGATACGTATATTAGTGATACATATAGTAGTTATACATATAGTAGTGATACAGACAGTAGTGATACAGACGGTATTGATAATGAGAGTAGTGATACAGAGAATAGTGATACAGACAGTAGTTATATAGACAGTAGTCTTATATATAGTAGTGGTTTATATAGTAGTGATATATAAAGTAGTGATACATATAGTATTGATACGTATAGCAGTGATACGTATAGTAGTGATACGTATAGTAGTGATACGTATAGTATTGATATATAAAGTAGTGATACATATAGTAGTGATGCAGACCGTATCGATACAGACAGTATTGATAAAGAGAGTAGTGATACAAACAGTAGTCGTACATATAGCAGTGATACATATAGTAGTTACACATATAGTACTGATACAGTCACAAGTCAACAGACAGTAGTCATACAGACGGTAGTCATACATATGGTAGTGATACATATAGTAGTTACACATATAGTACTGATACAGTCACAAGTCAACAGACAGTAGTCATACAGACGGTAGTCATACATATGGTAGTGATACATATAGTAGTTATACATATAGTAGTGATACAGAGAATAGTGATACAGACGGTAGTCATACAGACAGTAGTCGTAGATATAGCATTGTTACATATAGTAGTGATACAGAGAATAGTGATACATACAGTAGTTATACAGACAGTAGTCTTACATATAGTAGTGATACATATAGTAGTGATATATATAGTAGTGATACGTATAGTAGTGATATATAAAGTAGTGATAGCTATAGTAGTCATACATTCAGTAGTGATACATATAGTATTGATACGTATAGCAGTGATACGTATAGCAGTGATACGTATAGCAGTGATACGTATAGTAGTGATACGTATAGTAGTGATACATATAGTAGTGATGCAGACAGTATCGATACAGACAGTATTGATAAAGAGAGTAGCAGAACATATAGTAGTGATACATATAGTAGTGATACAGACGGTACAGACGGTAGTGATACAGACGGTAGTGATGCATTTAGTAGCGGTACAGATAGTAGCCGTACACATAGTAGCCGTACACATAGTAGCCGTACAGACAGTAGCCGTACAGACAGTAGCCGTACAGACAGTAGCCGTACAGATAGCAGCCGTACACATAGCAGCCGTACACATAGCAGCATTTCATTATTAACAGTTTCAAGGCCCTTATAAAATAAGTAACGTTTTCGGTCATGACAGATACTGGCTATACTAAAGCGTGCAGTGTATCCTCTAGTCAATCTGATAGGTACAGTGAACAAGAATCTATACATTCTGAATTTCCAGACAACGTAATAACTAATTTAATTTTGCATGGAAAATGCTTAGTAGTATCATAAAATTGTTACATTGATAATGATTCAGTCGATATTTGTCACATAGATAATATGCATAGTATATATAAATTGTTGTATTAATAAATGAATTATCCATACATAGTGTAATACTTTATGTAGAATCTATTTTAGGATGGGCAGATTGCCCCAGTTTGGTTGGGCAGATTGCCCCAGTTTGGTTGGGCAGATTGCCCCAGTTTGGTTGGGCAGATTGCCTAAGTATGGGCAGATTGCCTAAGTATGGGCAGATTGCCTAAGTATGGGCAGATTGCCTAAGTATGGGCAGATTGCCTAAGTATGGGCAGATTGCCTAAGTATGGGCAGATTGCCTAAGTATGGGCAGATTGCCTAAGTATGGGCAGATTGCCTAAGTATGGGCAGATTGCCTAAGTATGGGCAGATTGCCTAAGTATGGGCAGATTGCCTAAGTATGGGCAGATTTCCTAAGTATGGGCAGATTGCCTAAGTATGGGCAGATTGCCTAAGTATGGGCAGATTGCCTAAGTATGGGCAGATTGCCTAAGTATGGGCAGATTGCCCCAGTTTAAAAGATGGGCAGATTGCCCCAGTTTAAAAGATGGGCAGATGGCCCCTAGAATGTTTTGTTTATAAAAGTTTATATTATTGTAAGCGTTATCTTGTATATCTTTTCTATTACTTTTTCTTTTTTTTTGTTTTTTTTTTTTTGTTTTGGAAACACGGGGTCGTGTTTCGGCGCAGGACGGCCGAACTGTTAGGTTACTGTTAATATGAGGGTAATTAACTAATAAATAAAATAATAATACCCACATAATTGTTTTAAAAGAGTGACAGATTTACTATATAAAGGGTACTTTTTGCTCTCAAAAGTTAGTACGCCGTCTTGCTGCCTGACGAAGGCATCGTGTTAAACGTGTAAAGTGTAATAGTTGGTAATCGTGTTATTAAACTAAAAAGTGTTTAAGTGTATAAATTTACGTGTTTTAATAGAGAAGTTGTGTGTGTATAAATAAATAAGTGTAAATTTGTTAAGAGTGCAAAAGTTGCGTAAGTACAAAACTGTACAAGTGAGTATAGAGGTAAGGGTGTATAAACTGAAACAATAAATTGTGTTAACTAAAAGTCACCTTTTACTTTAATCCTGATATCTGTCTAACAGTAGTTACGTACTTATGAATGTATGTACTTATGTATGTATGTACTTATGTATGTATGCACTTATTTATGTTACATATATAAATAAGTGCATACATACATAAGTACACTATGTACTTATGTATCTATGTATGTATCCCATGTTGTCACGAGCCAATTGTCATCCTACATTTTTGCCCTGCCTTGAGACTAGCGGATATCGTGGTCGCTATGATTTTAAGTAGATTCAGCGGAGGAAATTTACCACTGAAACGTCACCATCCAGATCAAAAGAACGCAAGGTGGATTTGAATTTAATTTGTTAGTTTATCAATCCTACTTATCCCACTTCTAAAGTCAGAGATGACACAGAGCAAATATTAAAAATAATTAAGTAAAACCGAATGGTGATTCGGTCATTGGTCGCTCTAAATAGTTATAATAAAAACAATAATTTTAACAAGGTAGGAATAAAATAAATTCAGATTAAAAAATATCTTCATTAAAATAGATTTCTGAAAGCACTTTTAAATAGTTTGAATGAACATAAAGCTACCACCGGCTCGGAAGGCAGTTCTGGTGAGAAGAGCCGGCAAGAAACTCAGCAGTTGCTCTTTTCAAATGTAAATGTCTTTTACAAAGTAATAAGCCATACTTATTAATATTGTTTTTACAAGCATAAGAATAAACGAAAACATGAAAACACACTTCAATAATAAATGATTAATAATTACAATAACGATAAGCATAAGCAAAGCTATAGTAAAATTATTAGCAAATTATTTGAACAGTAAATAATAATAATAATAAATTGAACAGTAAATATTACAGTAAAATTATTAGCAAATTAATTAAACAGTAAATATTACAGAATCGCAGTTTTAAATAAAACAACTTAAATAGATTTTACTTACATGTTTCCTTTCAGCGATAGGCCGTCAATTGTGTCTTTCGATACAAATGACGCCCTTTATAAAGACATTCGTCCCGCCATGAGCGGGTGTCAATCACACAACTATTTTTCACATGGTTCATTTTAGTATTCACAATATTTTATTAACTTACAATTTAATTTCTAAATAAATCTAAATTCAAAACAACGTTCAAAATTACTTAATAAATTATTTCAACCATTCTAAAGCACTCAAATAGTAATTACCAATAATAACAATGATTTTTGATGTTTTAAATAAAATCCTGTGGCCAGTCGTGGCGCAGTGGCACAAGCGTGTGACTGTAAACGACTGGTTGTGTGTTCGATTCCCACTCGAGGAGTAGAAATATTTAATATTTTCATTTTCTTCGCTCTGGTGTCGAGGTAAAGCGGGGCGTTAAGTTTCGCCACTTAACACGCAAGCCTCCGAATTCGGCGGAAAGTGGGGAACGGAGTGTCTTAACACTAGGTTCCCTCGGCCTACCCCGCTGTGTGCGGGATATAGCGTGAAGCTATTTAATTTTTATTTTTTTTTAAATAAAACAAGTGATAGATCGTTAATTGTCTGAAGAGACACAAATGACGCCTGTATAAAGAGACATTCTTTTTTTTTTTTTTTTTTTATTTTTTTTTTAGGCTTCACGCTGTATCCCTTGCGGGGTAGTCAGAGAGAACGGAGCGCCAAACGCTACGGTCCCTGCATACTTCTTTCGCCTCGTCCACAGTCATCAACCTCTTCATACACGCCCTCCGGGGGGTCCTCATGCTTTTTACGTGACCTTCCTCCAGTATCAGAATATCAGAGGCGTCGTCACATTCATACATCTCCTTATAGAATTCCGCCCATCGTTGCAAAACGGGTGTTGGTTCAGTTAATATTTCACCGTCCTTCGAAAGCACCCCTTTCATTCTGCAGGTTGACGAAGAACCCCGAGAATCACTAACTTCTCTCCAGAAAAGCTTCGTGTTTTCTCGGAAGTTGTTCGTCAACCTTTCATCTCTTTCATTCTCCGACTTTTCACGCTTCGCCTTAATCAGTGCTTTCGTTTGGTGCTTTTGCAACTTGTACTCTTTCTTCTTGATCTCTCTCATACTTTTATTCTTACCAGAGGCTTTATAATCCTGCCATGCTTTCTTCTTTCTTTCTACGGCATCTTTCACTTCGTCATCCCACCATTCATCGCGCTTTTTACTAAAGCCTCTTTTCACAGTACCACACACTTCTGTTGCTGCTTCAGTCATACTATTCCTAAGATTCTGCCAGCATACTTCTACATTCTCATTTCCTATTTCGCAACTGTCTAGCTTCTTGGAAACCCTTTCTTTATATTCCTCTTTAATAGGTGGATCTTGAAGCTTCCAGCTTCTTATGCGGTTATTCGCCTCCAAGTTTGGACACCTCGTGCGGGCGCGCCAGCCTGTGAACAGACCCCTTATTCTAGTAACAACTAGATAATGGTCCGTTCCCAAGTCGGCACCCCTAAACACACGTGTGTCCATAACTTGATTCCGAATACGCTGATCCACCAGGAATAAGTCAATCATACTTTTCTCTTCCATTCGCTCCCATGTGTACTGATGAATTTGTTTGTGGTCAAACATCGTGTTTGCCACAAACAAATTCTTCTCCTTACAAAGTTCCAAAATAAGCTTACCAGCCTCATTCACTCTCCTATCACCGTACTTCCCTAATATAAGCTCGTAACCGATCCGCTCGGTTCCGACCCATCCATTCAAGTCACCGCACACTATTAACTTTTCATTCGCTCTTACGCTACCTAGAACTTCCCTGACACTCTCCCAGAACTCCTCTAGCTCGCCTGATAGAGCTGAGGATACTGGCGCGTAGGCCGCTAACAAGAATAATCTTGTTATCCCCAGCTTAAGCGAACCCAAAGGAGCCTCGGGTTGATCGCCTTGTATTCCACCATTGCACACACCAATCGAGAGGACAGCAACACACCTACCCCCTGACACCCGCGATCACTCTCTGGTACGCCGGCCCAGAGAGCTACGCGACTGCCCGGCAGATCGGTAGTGTTACTGCCCTTCCTCTTGGTCTCAGTCACACAGATCACATCCAGATCTCTATCATCCATCACATCTAGTAATTCATTCATCTTCTGTTCCATCCCTCCTCTTACATTCCACGTAGCTATTTGTAGCTCCGTCCTCCACTTCCCGCCGTCTCGGACATGGCGTGTCGGGTGGCGGTCCCCAACGCCGCACTTGTCTACTCCCCCCTCCCCACTTCTCACACCAACGGGGACGCGCTGGTGCGCGTCGCCTCGGGGGGACGCCCTAACATACTGTGCCCTGGTGTACGTGGCGGATGGAACTCTGCAGCCCTAACAAGTAGGGCTGGCGGGGATCGCTACGGGCAAGCATTCCATCATGGACCCCCACAAAAAGACATTCGTTCCTTTATAAACGGGTGTCAACCACACTACTTATTTTTCATAAGATGAATTGATCTTGTCTTTTAGTATTCACAATATTTTATTAATTCTTAATTTAATTTCTAAATAAATCTAAATTCAAAACAACGTTTAAAATTACTTCTAACTATTCTAAAATACTCAAATATTAATTACCAATAATGACATTGATATCAGTGTTACCACTTGCAATAATAAAACATTGCCAATACATAATTTACACAGTTGCATATTTAAACAATAAATAAGTTGACTGAAATAATAATTGCGGCGACACGGCCATTCTGATGAGCAACGCGTGCTCAGCGTCGCTCCTCATTTATAAAAATAGAATAAACATGTTTTAGCAAGACAATTCACAAACTTAGGTTTGTAATAATCTACGATTTACAATAAGATAAGTACTGACAATTCGTAAGAATACAATATCTATTAATTTTATAAGGAAAGATTCGTAAGAACACAATAAGATAAGTACTAATCATTCCACATAAAATTAGCATAATAAACAATTGTAATAATAAACTTATTGTTCATTACATATGAAAACAGTAGAAATAAATAATTGTAATTATGAATGTCTTGCTCACTTCACATGACGATAGTAAGAATAAATAATTGTACTTATGAATTTACTGCTCACTCCACACGACAACAGTAAGAATAAATAATTGTAATTACTAATTTACTGCTCATTCCACATGACAACAGTAATAATACTGTTCATTTTACATGATAACAGTATCACAGTATCTATAGGAAAGGATAGGTCGGTGAGAGGTTGTTGCTGTGTAGAACAGAGGCCCTATGAATGTAAGGATCAGAGGAAAAAGGAGGAAGTAAGGTTGATGCTGTGCTCTGGGCGGTCCTGTTCGCCGTGGTACACAGGGGACTATAATTCTTTTAGGATAGGTAAAAGTGGTTTATTGGTCGCCCCACGCGACAATAGCATCTTTTAATTAATTTGCTTATTGAACGGCTCCACACGTCAATAGCATATTATCTATAGAGAAGGATAGGTTGGGGAGAGCAGGAAGCAAGGTTGATGCTGTGCTCTGGGCGGTCCTGTTCGCCGTGGTACACAGGGGATCATAATTCTTTTAGGATAGGAAAAGTGGCTTATTGGTTGCTTTATGCACCAATAGCATCTTTTAAATACTTGGCTTATTGAACTACTCCACGCGTCAATAGCACTTTTCTTTTTATTTCATTTTTTTATAAGTTTTTTTTTTAATTCTCTGACGTAACAAATGCCAATGGAAAAGTAAAGCAAGACAAGCATAATGAAATATCCTCACCTTATTTGTTTCACTATTAATACTCTACATGTACTGTGACGGGCGCGACGAGTGGTTGTACAACTGCGTCGACACCGGACACCTGGTTGACCCTCTGGAGGCGACACGGCCACCGGAGTGGCAGTCCGGGTTGACAGGCTCGTCCCAGTTGATCATGTGCGACCGCGACGAGGTCACTCATGATGACGAACTACTTTTTTTTTATCATTTTGAGAACCTGTGAACTTCATAAGGAACATTAAACTTTAAAGAAGTCGCTCTAGTGAATCACAATCTATTGAATCACTATTTACAAGAATTTTCACGTCTTATCCCAAGCGAGTTAGTCAGAAGGACATGTCTCGGTAACTCTAGTGTACGATAGTTTTAGTGACAGGTTTCCTAAGCAGCGTGAGCGGTGCTACGCCTATTATTGTATGAATAGGGCAATTAATAGCCAGCAGAGGCCTTTTTGGTACGGTATGCCATTTGGGAATCTCAAAATTTTAATCACGATAAGTTGTTCAATTTGTCCATTACTACTGCTTACAAAAATATGAAAAACTTGTTATAATGCTGCCAGAGCGCTATGTTGGCTAATTTTTTTTTTTATCATATGTAAAGCAGAGTGAAATAAACTTAGTAAAGGTATTTATAATCTGTACCGAGGACTCGTCACCGGGATTACCTAATTTATTGATGATGTCCACGTGTACAAATGACAACTACATCTTCAAATAATATGGTGCAATTTCACATGATTCTGGCTCCCGATGATTGCTCCTATGTTTTGCACACGATAGAGTTGTCAACAAAATTGCGAATAATAGTGCTCATTCTTGCAAGTTTCTCTTACTTTCTTTCCGAGAGATTTTGCCTATTCTAGATGTTCAAGAGCTCAATTTCACTGATCTTAAGTACATTCCCTTATAGGCGGGAAACTTTCACCCTAACATGTCTATTATGTGCAGAGTGCATCTATTATGAGCCGCAACTGATCATCACATCTTTATTCGATGTGAAACTAGTCTATATTTTCAGCCAAAGCATAAACAGTTAGGGGATTTGAATGTACGCTGTATCCGCTCGCCCTTCCTCTATTTTATTAAAATTTTATAAACACGTCCACCGTCTACGAATTTAAGGCAATGAGTCGTTTTTGTGCGTTAAAGCTTTTTTTTTAAACAAAAACAACAGGCAACGAGTTCTCGAGTTTGTATCAGTGATATTTATTTATTTTTACACTCATATGCCCTCTATAATAAACTGCCATATATTGATCTTTCAAAAGGTTCCCCTTCTTAAAAATGAGTGTTAAGACTAACAAGTTATCTTTTCTCTTAAATGCGAGTCTATTGCCACTTAGTACGTTGTTTCGTTAATTAATAAAGGTGGACTATGACGCATTAGTCGCTACCCCACGACAGCAATATGCATTAGCCGTGACCGGCACCTTCAGTAAGGCTTTTACATTGCTAGGGCTCAGTTGAATTTTCTATTACAATTAAAGTAATTTATTAAAAATGTTCACCGAAAATCAAATGTTCACTAAATTCAATACGACACGAAAAATTAAAGCAATTGCCTAAAACGACGTTATGTCATATAAATAAATCTTTACATTTAAATTGTTAATTATTCAGTAGTTTACTAGCGATACTTTAGCAAAGTCAAAGCCAAATAATTTACCAACGGTGCACGAACATTAGTGCCTCTGAAATAATAAAAATGGGCAGAAAAACTCAACGATTTTTTTTTATCTAATCAATAGTTAACAGATTATTAAAATAATTAATTAAGTAATAGAAATTAGCACGTAAACGTGATTTTACATTTATTTATTTTTTAAATTTATTTATTACCTTCTCTAGTGTTACCCGAGACCCTATATAAAAAAACCTACCACTAAAGATGTATTTTTTATCAAATCGATAGTTAACAGATTTAAAGAGTGACAATGATACCTTTGAAATACGACTGAAGCAAATATTTTATTCTGAAGGCGTATTATAATTAATAAAATAATTAATTAAGTAAAAACATTTAGCACGAAAACGTGTTTTTACATTTTTTTTTAATTTATTTATTACCCTATAATGTTACCCTAGATCCTATTTAAAAAAAAACCTACCACGAAAGAATAACCGATTCAATTTAGTCTATTTGTAATATTAAAAATGTTTATATCACCGATTTTGGCAAGCGTCATTTCTCTTTCTAAACATAAGAATTTCAAAATTGTGATGAGAAAGATTGGTTAATATAATACTTTCAAAGTAATAGATTGTGCTAATAGGTCGGTCTCACGGGGCAGAAACTGAATTTAATGCGGCTGTGTTAATCCAATGTCTTACAGAAAATCGCCACCATTTTTGAATCTGATGTCAATGTTTGTAGTATTTAAACTAAACCTATTTGTTTCTTACGTTAGAACTCGAAGAATGTTCTTATTGTCAATACCGTATTTAAAATGTTTGGGAGGTAGACGTTTGGTATTTTGTAGATTACAACGCCTGCAAAAATGAATTCCATCGTTTGTCCATTTAATAACGTTTTTCGGGTAGAAAGATCGTAATAATATTTTGACGTAGGTAATATCCCATAAACGTATGTATGTACTTATGCATGTATGTACTCATAAATGTATGCCCTTATGTATGTATGTACTTATTTATGTATGTACTTAGTACACTATGTACTTATGTATCTATGTATGTATCCCATGTTGTCACGAGCCAATTGTCATCCTACATTTTTCCCTGCCTTGAGACTAGCGGATATCGTGGTCGCTATGATTTTAAGTAGATTCAGCGGAGGAAATTTACCACTGAAACGTCACCATCCAGATCAAAAGAACGCAAGGTGGATTTGTATTTAGTTTGTTAGTTTGTCAATCCTACCTTCAACACGAATGAAAATTATTGACGTTTGAAAAACATTACTATCAATATGAAAATAAAATTTTGAAGGTACGTTACCACTCTGTTGTTGAAAAGACGTGTCGTTGACACAATCACCTTTTTTTTTTTATCGCTGGGAAATGCAGTTGACACAATCACCTGGTCCAAGTTCATCAGTTGTTTGTACCGGATCTGTACACGCCGGAACGTCTGGTTCTCGCTGCTTTGTGAATTCATTGCGTGTCGTCAATTTCGAGTATTTCGTACAAGTAGGAAAACACTGAAACAAACAACAAAAAGACAGAAAAAGGAGGCACTTATCCCACTTCTGATGTCGGAGATGACACAGAGCAAATATTAAAAATAATTAAGTAAAACCTCTGACCACCATTCGGTCATTGGTACTACTCTAAATAGTTATGATAAAAATAATAATTTTAACAAGGTAGGAATAAAATAAATTCAGATTTAAAATATCTTTATTAAAATAGATTTCTGAAAGTACTTTTAAATAGTTTGAATGAAAATAAAGCTACCACCGGCTCGGAAGGCAGTTCTGGTGAGAAGAGCCGGCAAGAAACTCAGCAGTTGCTCTTTTCAAATGTAAATGTCTTTTACAAAGTAATAAGCCATACTTATTAATATTGTTTTTACAAGCATAACAATAAACGAAAACATGAAAACACACCTAAATTAAAAATGATTAATAAATACAATAACGATAAGCATAAGCAAAGCTATAGTAAAATTATTAGCAAATTATTTGAACAGTAAATAATAATAATAATAAATTGAACAGTAAATATTACAGTAAAATTATTAGCAAATTAATTAAACAGTAAATATTACAGAATCGCAGTTTTAAATAAAACAACTTAAATAGATTTACATTACTTGTTTCCTTCCAGCGATAAGCCGTCAATTGTGTCTTTCGATACAAATGACGCCCTTTATAAAGACATTCGTCCCGCCATGAGCGGGGTGTCAATCACACAACTATTTTTCACATGGTTCATTTTAGTATTCACAATATTTTATTAACTTATAATTTAATTTCTAAATAAATCTAAATTCAAAACAACGTTCAAAATTACTTAATAAATTATTTTAACTATTCTAAAGCACTCAAATAGTAATTACCAATAATAACAATGATTTTTGATGTTTTAAATAAAACAAGTGATAGATCGTCAATTGTCTCTTCAGACACAAATGACGCCTGTATAAAGAGACATTCGTTCCTTTATAAGGGTGTCTACCACACTACTTATTTTTCATAAGATGAATTGATCTTGTCTTTTAGTGTTCACAATATTTTATTAATTCTTAATTTAAGGTCAAAATACATTTATTGCTGTATATATTTAATATAACTCTATTAAACAGTTCACTATATAAATATGCCAACAGAAATTGGTGAGAAGTTTGCTAAACATCACCAGAGATACTTGGAGGGAGTTGGAGGAGGCCTGTGTCACAGGACAACCTGACCAAAATAATATATAAATACAAAAAATAATATCACAAAAACCAAACAAAAACTTTAAAAAAATGATAAAATAAGACAAATATAAACATAACTAATATTTAGATAAATAAAAAAAAAATATATGTACGATTATAAATAGATTTTAGTCAGTTATTTTTATCTGTTTAGTTGTAAATTTTCATCTAAGTTTTTTTTTTTATGTATTGTTTCTTTAAGTTCATATTAATAATAAAAATGTTGTATATGTAGTATAAGGATACTATTATAATTGGTCAGAGAATAAAGGCTATTTTTATTTTATATAATGAATATTGAATATTGAAGCCCCTTCATGTCTTCAATACTCACCTAAGTAAGACCCCTTCATGTTCTTACTCAGGTCAAAATACATAACATTAAACTTAATTATGAATATTGAAGCTACTTCATGTCTTCAATATTCGAAAAATATATAAACATCATCATCTTATCATAATACAAAAAATAGTGAAATAACATGTGCATAAATTATATACATTCGTACATGATAACAATCATAATAAAATTGAGCTCAATTTTAATGTCAAATAAGCTAAGACATTGACAAATATAAATGTTTTATGCTTACAATGTGCGTTAGAAAACTAAGGTAATAAAATTAAAAATAAATACTTTTACAAGAAATAATGAAGACTATGACAAAAAAGGAAAAAATAAATAAATAAACATCAATCTTATAATAATAAAAAAAAGTGGAATAACAAGTGCATATAATGTATATTATATACACTCATTTTTTTTTTTTTTTTTTTTTTTTTTATCTTCACGCTGTATCCCTTGCGGGGTAGTCAGAGAGAACGGAGCGCCAAACGCTACGGTCCCTGCATACTTCTTTCGCCTCGTCCACAGTCATCAACTTCTTCATACACGCCCTCCGGGGGGTCCCTTACCACTCACCTTTGCTTCATAAATCTTTCTTACCATTCTTCCATCACTCATCCTCTCGACGTGCCCAAACCACCTGAGCACGCCCTTCTTCATTCTTACTATGACGTTCTCGCTAATACCTGCCATTCTGTGTATCTCTTCATTGCGGATTCGGTCAGCTAAGCTGACTCCGCACATCTTTCGAAGAGATCTCATCTCCACAGCATTCATCTTTCTTTCATTCTTCTTCTGCAATACCCACGTTTCGCTGCCGTATAGCAGCGTCGGTACCAGCACTGCATTGTGCACAGCTAAACGTGCGGCTATGCTCACGTTCCGCCGTCGCATCAACGCAGCGAGGGCACCGTTAACCCTGTTACCGGCAGCAATACGCCTTTCAACATCCATATCATATCTTCCATCTCTGCTAAACATACTTCCCAAATATACCACCTCATTCACTTGTTCTAATTTCTTTCTGTTAACCATTATCTTACATTCCGTTCTTTCTTCGTCTCTTTCAAACACCAGAATCTTAGTTTTACTCGCATTCAGGCTTAGACCATTATTTTCACACCCATCTTTCAGGATGGTGACCAATGCCTGCAACTCGCATTCTGATGATGCAATAAGCACTGCATCATCTGCGTACAACAGGCAGTTTACCTTCAAGTCACCCACTTTCACTCCCATATCACTTTCTTTCACTCCTTGGAGACAACTATCCAAGTACAAATTGAACAGCCAAGCTGACATGGCACAACCCTGTTTGACACCTGATTGAATATCAAACCGAGGCGACATGCCAGCTCCTACTCGTACACAGGCTGAGTGATCTCGGTAAAGAGACTTTACAGCCTGCAACAAGGGTCCGTTCACATTGTACCGAGGCAGTATCTCCCATAACTTCTTTCGCACAACCCTGTCAAATGCCTTCTCCAAATCCACAAATGCACAGAAAACTTTTTGGTTTACAGCCAGAAATTTTTCTGTGATTATGCGGAGGGAGAAGATCTGGTCCATACACCCTCTTCCAGGTCTAAAGCCTTCTTGGGCCTCCCACAACAGCCTCTCAGATCTCTCTTGCATTCTTCTCGCTAAAATTTTAGCATAAATTTTACTACCTAAGCTAATCAAACTGATAGCCCTATAGCTTGCACAGTCTATCTGTGAACCTTTGCCTTTATACAAAGGCACGATGACTGCGCCTCGCCAATCATCTGGGACCTCCCCTTTCTTCCAGCATAAATTGCACAGATGAAAGAACAGGTCCAAGACGCGCGGCCCACCATATTTGATCATCTCAGTAGTAACTCCATCTGCTCCCGCTGCCTTACCACATTTCAGACTTCTTATGGCACTCTCTACTTCTTTTATACTGATTTCGCCGTCTGCTACATCAAGATTCAGCATCTCGCTGTTACTTGAGACAGAGGCGTCATCACATTCATACATCTCCTTATAGAATTCCGCCCATCGTTGCAAAACGGGTGTTGGTTCATTTAATATTTCACCGTCCTTCGAAAGCACCCCTTTCATTCTGCAGGTTGACGAAGAACCCCGAGAATCACTAACTTCTCTCCAGAAAAGCTTCGTGTTTTCTCGGAAGTTGTTCGTCAACCTTTCATCTCTTTCATTCTCCGACTTTTCACGCTTCGCCTTAATCAGTACTTTCGTTTGGTGCTTTTGCAACTTGTACTCTTTCTTCTTGATCTCTCTCATACTTTTATTCTTACCAGAGGCTTTATAATCCTGCCATGCTTTCTTCTTTCTTTCTACGGCATCTTTCACTTCATCATCCCACCATTCATCACGCTTTTTACTAAAGCCTCTTTTCACAGTACCACACACTTCTGTTGCTGCTTCAGTCATACTATTCCTAAGATTCTGCCAGCATACTTCTACACTCTCATTTCCTATTTCACAACTGTCTAGCTTCTTGGAAACCCTTTCTTTATATTCCTCTTTAATAGGTGGATCTTGAAGCTTCCAGCTTCTTATGCGGTTATTCGCCTCCAAGTTTGGACACCTCGTGCGGGCGCGCCAGCCTGTAAACAGACCCCTTATTCTAGTAACAACTAGATAATGGTCCGTTCCCAAGTCGGCACCCCTAAACACACGTGTGTCCATAACTTGGTTCCGAATACGCTGATCCACCAGGAATAAGTCAATCATACTTTTCTCTTCCATTCGCTCCCATGTGTACTGATGAATTTGTTTGTGGTCAAACATCGTGTTTGCCACAAACAAATTCTTCTCCTTGCAAAGTTCCAAAATAAGCTTACCAGCCTCATTCACTCTCTTATCACCGTACTTCCCTAATATAAGCTCGTAACCGATCCGCTCGGTTCCGACCCATCCATTCAAGTCACCGCACACTATTAATTTTTCATTCGCTCTTACGCTACCTAGAACTTCCCTGACACTCTCCCAGAACTCCTCTAGCTCGCCTGATAGAGCTGAGGATACTGGCGCGTAGGCCGCTAACAAGAATAATCTTGTTATCCCCAGCTTAAAGCGAACCCAAAGGAGCCTCGGGTTGATCGCCTTGTATTCCACCATTGCACACACCAATCGAGAGGACAACAACACACCTACCCCCTGGCACCCGCGATCACTCTCTGGTACGCCGGCCCAGAGAGCTACGCGACTGCCCGATGGCTTCGACCTGAATTAAGCGCGTAGTCATCTCCTCGAAAGTTAAATTGGTTAAGCCTAAAATGCGCCTAAGGTGATGTTTGGTGGACTTGACTGCAGACTCCCAAAGTCCTCCGAAGTGAGGGGTATATGCAGGAATAAAAGAAAAGTTTATACCTGTATCAATGGAACTCAGTTGAAAATCTTGAGAAAGAAGGCTAGCCAGTTCGTTGAAGGCACCTACAAAGGTAGTACCGTTATCAGAGAAGACGTTACGCGGCTTTCCTCTCCGTGCAATAAAACGGCTCATCGCGGCTAAGAAAGCTTCTTTCGTGAGGTCAGAAACAAGCTCAAGGTGGACTGCTCTTGTTGCTAAACACACAACAGACACAAATAAAACTTTTAATGAGTCGACAACCTTTACTTTTACGATCAGCTATCATGATAGGGCCGGCGTAATCCACCCCTGTATCTAAGAAAGGAGATTCTAAATGAAGGCGCTGCTCTGGTAGGTTACCCATGATCGGTTGAATTGTGTTAGCTTTAATCCTACAACACCTAACGCATTGATGTGTTACCTTTTTTGCTAAGTTTCGTCCCCCAATAGGCCAATAGTGATGACGAATAGTGGCAAGTAGCAATTGAGGTCCGGCATGCATAAGTTTAAAATAATACATGTTAAATAATAACTTACAAATGTGTTGAGAACTTGATAAAAGAATAGGATGTTTAACGTTGTAATCGTAAAATGAATTTTTAAGTCTGCCCCCTATGCGAATTAATTTTGTATCTGTGTCTAAGAAAGGCGATAGGGATAACAATTTATTTTTTGCTGGTAACGGTTTACCTGAAATTAACAATTTGTATTCTTCGGGAAATGACTCCTGTTGACTATGTTTTAATATTTGATTTAAAGAGAAATTTAATTCGAATGACTTCAATAAACCGCATTCAGATTACTGTTTTTTACATTTATTTATAAAACGCAAGATATATGAAACGACTCTTTGTGTAATGTATTGAAATTTGTAATTTATTGAAATCAGAATAATTAGAATAAAAATTTAAGAACATGTTTTCTTGTTTAATTTCAACATGATGAGAAACTACAGTTTCAGGCATATTATTAGATGATTGATGAGGAAAATTAGGCCAAGAAGTTGGACTTTTCTGTAAAAACTGTGGACCTGACCACCACAAAGAAGATGACGACAACTTGTCAGCTCTAAGTCCGCGCGAAGCAAGGTCTGCGGGGTTCTCAAGAGACGGAACGTAACGCTATAAACATGTCCCGACAGATTCTTGAATTTCGCAAACGCGATGACGAACAAAGGTTTTAAGTTGAGTTGGTGACGTAGATAGCCAACCGGCCGGATAAGCAGTATCTTTGAATAATTGTTCGCATGATCGTTACGATCGATTATGTTTAATAGATACAGAATCTAACTCCCAAAAACGGCTTAAGTCGGGTTGTATATGATCAACAAGCATACATAACTCAGAAGACGAATTACGATGAGCGACTGAACCCGAAATGAGCCAACCAAATTTTGACTCGAGCAAAGTGGGCAGATTTTTACCTAATGCAATACGATTCGCGCCTATTATGTTCCAAAAGACTTCCGCGCCAGCATGTCAATTGATGACGGAATATTGTAGTTAGGGTCGGCAAGACGAATGTTCGTAGGTATAGGTATACTACTTACGTCGATATATGTATTGGGAATTGAAGATGAAATTTTTGAGAGAACTAGACAGTTCATTTTAATTGTAAAATCTCCCTTAAAAGATTGAATGGAAATCGAACAAGCTTGCGAACAATCTGATGTTTGTTGATTAATACCAATAACCTTATAAGAATTTTTATAAGTAGAAATATGAAGCTTACGAATTAAGTTATCGGAAATGAAATTAACCGTGCTTCCATTATCCAATAAGACTCTCGCAGTATGGAGGTTGCCCTTGGCGTCCACCACCTTCACGAGCGCTGTGGAAAGGAGAACAACGGATGATTTAGATGTGTTGTTTACAGAAAGAGAAACGTTTGGTGTGTTGTGGGAAATTGCACTATTCTCTATATGAAGTAAAGTGTTATGTTTTTCACGACAATATTTGCAATGTCCTAATTTGCATTTAGAGGCATTATGACCTGGACGAAGACAATTAAGGCATACTTTGACTTCGTGTGCCTTTTTAATGCGTGACTGTATAGATAAGCTTTTAAAATTTTCACATGCAAAAATAAAATGATTTTGATGACATAGTGGACATGATATATTTTTTATTTTATTTTCAGTTGATATTATGAAACTTTTAGATTTATTATTATTAATGTTATTCTTAAATTCGCTTTTTAATTTTAATGAATTTGACTCCTCTAATGTCTCTAGCAAGTCGGCTCTATTACTTAAAAATGAAATAAATGTTGAAAGTGAAGGAGGCTCAGACAAGGTATTTCTGTGCTCTTCCCACTCACGACTCGTTACTTTTTTTTTTTTTTTTTATAACGCAGGGGAAATCTTTGAAAGATACCCAGTCTGGGTAAACAGGTTATGTGGGATTTTCACCTACTAAAACCCCTGCGGTTGCCACCCTCGACACAACGGAAAAGCCCGGGAAATCGGTTGAACCGCATCCGTTGCTCTTCCCAGATGTCTTGCTCATCTAAAGAGCTCACACTCCAGTGTATGTTCCACTGTAGCCATGGTCAATGACATAAATTAATTTTAAGCCCCGTGTATAGGGGCTGAGAGACCAGATTGACCGAGTGCGCAACCATGGCGTCTGCGCAGAAGTCTCTGGTGAGTAGAACTCTCTCTCTCCCGATTTCGCCCAGCAATCTCCTTCTGCAACATAACCACCTCACAAAAGGTGACTACTGCGTTCCATGCTAATTCTTTGCCTAACATCTTTCTTATAAGCACAGGCAAAGAAAGATTTCGCCCAACCACTTGAGTCAAAATTTCCCGTTCCTCTTCCCAAGCAGGGCACAGCTCAAGAGTGTGTTGAGCGGTGTCAGGTTCTCGTTCACAATGACTACAAATCGCCGTCGTCTGTCGACCAATCTTAAACAAATAATCTCCGAAACTGCCGTGACCGGTGATTATTTGTGTAAGACGATATGTGACTCGACGTTTTCGTCTCATCCAGGCTTCAAAAGAAGGGAGAATTGCCTGTACAACTCGTTTCTGTGTATACCGCTCCTCGAGGAGGCGAGTATACCACGTCTCAAAAGCGATGTTATATTCTCCCTGTTTGATTTTATTGAGGTCACTTGATTGAGGCACACTCAAAGGTGCTCGCATCTGACTGTCGCATCCGATTATATATCCTCGCGTTCATGTCCGCCAAAATATCTAGAGGCGGGAAACAGGCAAGCAACGTCGCCGCCTCAAAAGGCAAAGTACGGTATCCTCGAACAATTCTTATTGCGACTCTTCGCTGTAAGCTGTAAAGCTTAGTTCTGCAGCGACGGATTGAAAGTCTGTGAGACCAAATGGGCGCACCGTAAAGCACCATTGATCGTACAACTCCAGCATAAAGCTGTCGTACCGTACCGTACTCTAGGTCCCCCAAGGTTAGGCAATAATCTGTGCATAGCACCCACTACCCTGTCTATCCGAGGCACTAAGCGCTCAAAATGTTCCTCAAAGCCCCAGCGACTATCTAAAGCCAGCCCTAGATATTTCATAAAGCGGCCAATACGGATATCAGCGTCACCCAATCGTATATGTGAGTCAGGCGGTTCTCTAGTTCTCGGTAGCTTATGGAACCACATTGCCTCGATCTTTTCAAAAGCTATACGCAAGCCCAGCTCACATATTTTAGACATAATAATTCCAGCACCAATTTCAGCAAGCCTCTTAGCATCCTCAAAAGTATCCCCAGATGCCAGCACTAAGGTGTCATCTGCATAGCAAACAACACTTACGCCGTTGGGAAGATCAACTCTTAAGACAACGTCGTACGCAAGATTCCATAAAAGTGGCCCTAGAACTGACCCTTGCGGAATCCCACAGTACATCTTTCTTCGAACTCTGCATCCATTTCGGTTCGTGTACGAAATATATCTATCCCGCAAATAGTCCCTAATAATCGCCTGCAGGTAAAGAGGGACTTGGTGATGAATTAGTGCCTCTGTAATCGCATCCCAAGGAATAGAATTGAAGGCGTTGACAATGTCTAGGCTAACTGCCAATGATACTTTTCCCCTAGATAAAGCTTGCTCTGACAAAGAGTGGACATACATGATTGCCTCTATAGTAGACCGTCAGGGACGAAATCCAAATTGGTTGTCCGATATGTCGGGGCCACTACATAATAAATGCTGATTTAAGCGGTTAACAATAATTCGCTCAAAAAGTTTACCAACCTCATCAAGAAGACATATAGGGCGATACGAAGAAGGCAAATTGTCAGCTCTATTTTTCTTCTTTATGAGGACCAAATTTGCCTCCTTCCAGGCTCTGGGGAATGTAGCAGAACAAAGGCAACTGTTAAATAGTCGCCTAAGCCTGTCTCCCAGAGCAGGAAGAGTCAACGCCCATATTCGCCCTGGGATACCGTCAGAACCAGGTGCAGTACTACGAGCGCTGAGACGATGTACCACTTGATTCAGCTCCAGTTCAGTTACCCTTAAATCATCTGACCAAACCAGAGGGCTGCAGCTCACTGGTGAACGTGACCGAATTATAGAGAAAAGTGTATTGATCACTCTGTAAAGTAAATCCGGATCTAACGTCTCCGTCAAGGAAGGCATCCACGGCCTTAGTTTGCCCAAAACAAAGTAATAAGGACGTCCCCAAGGATCTCGGTCTAATCTTTCTAAGAGCTCATTCCAGGATCGGGCTTTAGCTGCAGTAATCGCAACCTGAAGAGCAACTGTAGCGTCTCGATACGACTCATAAACACTAGCTGTCTCCTCTGGAGTCGCCCTTCTGCTTCTTCGAGTTCTGGTGTACTGACGCCTTGAGCGTAAGCAAGCCTCTCGTAATCTGGCGATTTCCGGTGACCACCAATACTCTGCCTTGCACTTGAATTTTCCAACTCTTGGCATAGCGGCATCGCACATCCATACCATCGTATCCCTAAACCAAACCACCTCATGTTCGGGATCAACAAAAACTTCTTGATTATTTACTGACCACGACGCAACTATGGCAGCAGCTTGAAGGTAGTCCCGCTTTAACCCCTTTAGTGACCATCGTCTCACTACACCCCCTGTCCCCTGATTAGAGTAAACGGAACCGCGAAAACGAACATCGAATATATGGGCGCAAATGACTATATAATGACTTTATTGTTATAAATAATTGTTATATTTAATATTGTTATTTAAATAATTATTTATAATTGCAAAACCGTTATATGTTAAAATGTAAAATTTAATGGACACTGTTTTGATGTTTAGTTTGAAGATATTGAAAATTGATTTAATGTTTAATTATTTCAATTTAATTATTCTTTAATAATCATTGTTCGAATTAAATAGAATTAAAATGATTATAATTATTCTAACTGTAATTTAATATCTTAACTAATAAATAAACTTAATTTTATTTATATCCTGTTAAGTGGCGCCATGTTAAACTTTCTTAGCAAATAATGAAATTTGTTTATTAAACTAATTGTAATTTGTGTAAGATAAATTATTTAAAGTATTGGAAAATACGTTATAATTTTAATATGTAATATTGAACTATTTTTTATAATATTATATAAATTATTTCTTTCAACGGAAGTGACTGTTATTATAAATGTTAAACTTATGTTTGCCTATATAAAGACTTGTGTTTTGTATGAAAGAGGTTATTCTGTACTGAGCCGTTGTACTGAAATAAACATTATTTGTGTCTATCAACAAGTATTTTCCTTGTAAAAATGGACTCTGGACGCTTGAGTGGCGTTTTCTCCGACAGCAGCGGTGGGATCTCAGCCCCGAGAGACTTCAGGGTTTTCCGGTGACGATGTTCTGGTGCCACGACCTTTACTATTACAAGTAATGGGTCTGTCGACTTCCATCATGAAAACTGGCGCGCGAGCGAGCGCGGCGAGCGAAGACGTGGGCCGACTCCTGGTCCCTTTACTCAACCACATGGGAGCAAGGGAAAGAAGAACTGATCGGTACTTTTGGAAGAGAGTACCGGTATGCGGACGACGGCGCAGCTACACTGCAGACCACGCCAGCAGCCACGCCAGCAGCCACGCCAGCAGCCACGCCAGCAGCCACGCCAGCAGCCACGCCAGCAGCCACGCCAGCAGCCACGCCAGCAGCCACGCCGGGTACTCTACCACGGTGTGGACACTTTTCAAGAGGGTTCGACCGGAAGCCGCCGACGCCGAGCTGGTTGACGCGCTGATCACAGGTATTTACCCCGAGTTTATTCGATCTGAGTTATTGACAAATACCCCTTAATCGCTGCCTAAATTAATATCGGTGCTTAAAATATTTCAAAAACGTAAAATCGAAAATAAAGATAGGAAATATGTTGATCTCATGTTACGGAACCTTCAAAAGATTCGGCTATATGTTTTAATGATAATAAGCCGGTTCCGCGAAAGTAAGGAGAAAATTTTATTCAGGCTTAACGTTTCTTTGCAACAAATTAGTAATAATTTCAGTTCTCGTAGTAGTTATAATAGTGTTTATGTTATTGAATGTAATTCTGTTAAATTTTTTAAAAGTTAATTAAACTGTCGTCGTATGGGTCGTTTGAATAATACCAAATAAAACGTAACTGTTAGAAATAAATATTAACTGTCTGTTTGATAGTGGTGCCGATTGTTCTTTAATTTGAGAAAAGTGGCTAGTTTTATTTCCGATAAACGCAGGCAAATTATTGTGCAGTTTATGAGCATTGCGGGTAAAAGGTTATGTCAAAGCAAAGTATTACAGCTGTGGTTGAAATTGATAATGTAAATTTGGAGCTGTAGTTTTGTTATAAGTAACAATAAAACTCGATTCGATAGTCTAAAAAAAAAAATAGTATTTCAAAGACACCTGGGCTTGTGTCATTTTCAATTATTTTCAATGAAGTCAATAATATTAAGTAAGAGTTTATTATCAATGACAGTTATAATATGACCCGTCAATTGAACTAAATACTGATCTTACTGACCCGACACAAATAAAAGAAATTTATATCATTATTAATTATTAATTAGTTTAAAGATAGTTATTACAATTATTTAGATGTGTCTTTTGGTTTTCACGGTATTTTGCTGGCTTAAGATTCAATAGAAGAAATAGTTATAGTTGAAAAGCGGTTCAATTCCTAAAAATATTGCCGATACTTACGTTATTTCCGGAATTACAATTAACTATAAATTGCAAAGTTTGAAAGAGTTAGTAAAGGTCCTATTATATCGAATTATTATTACACAGATGACACTTCCCGCCTCTCTCTCTCTTCCTAGCTATATATCCCACATGGTGGTGGGGTCAGCTTTCCTCGTTTTAGCTCTCCACTTCGCCCTATCCTTAACATCGTCGTCGGACAGCTGGCACATCTTCATATCCTTTAACACTACATCTTTCCACCTTTTTTTGGGTCTGCCTCTGGATCTACGACCAGGGATGGAAAGTTGTAATGCCAAATTCCCTGCGTAGTCGGGGGGCTTCCTTTTCACGTGCCCATACCATCGCAGCCTACTCTCCTGCATCTTGTCGGCAATGTCGCGTACGCCCATGCTTCCTCGCACGTATTCGTTGCGGATTTTATCTAGCCTAGTAACGCCGCACATCCACCTCAACATTTTCATTTCAGCAACTTGAATGGTATTGACGTTTTTTTGAGTTACGGCCCATGTTTCACTGCCATACATAAGGACTGGTCTGATCATGGTCTTATATACCAAACCCTTGAGTTTGACAGGCATTCTTTTGTCACATGTGACACCAGTCACTTCTCGCCATTTGAGCCACGCTGCGGCTATCCGGTGCTGAATGTTGCATTCCAAGTTCCCAGAATTGTGCATCATACTCCCCAGATACTTATATTCATTGCACATGGTGACTGTTTGCCCATCGATGTAAATCGGACTGTTGTTAGTAATGTATGTTTGCTTGAAAGACATGAACTGGGTTTTTGCAACACTCAGCGTTAGGCCACCGGTCTGTAACTGGTGTTTCCACATTTTGAGTGCCTGTTGTAACTCTTCTCGGCTCTCCGTGCAAATGGCTACATCGTCTGCGTAAATAAAGGTCCATGCCGTTGAATTTTGCGCTATCTCGGTAAGCGAGTCCAAAACCAAGCAAAACAAAAAGGGGCTGAGCACAGAACCTTGGTGTACACCTTCCGTGACCGCTATCGGTTTTTGTGGCACCCGCTGGCGTCCGTACCATTGATTTTGCACCCTTATACATGTCGGCGACGATGTAAACATACTGTTCGGGGACGTTCTTATTACGAAGGCTCCACCAAATCGTATCTCTTGGGACGCGATCAAATGCCTTCTCCATGTCCAGGAATGCAACATACACTGGTCGGTTCTTTGCACGATATTCTTCAGCAATTGTGTTCAGAGCGAACATCGGATCAGTTGTTGATAAGCCAGGAACAAAGCCGTAGTGATATTTTGATAAGGCGCACTCAGATCTTAGGCGACTATCTATCACTCTCTCGTAAAGCTTCATCGTATGACTTAAAAGCTTGATTCCGCGGTAGTTGTTACATTCATACTTGCTACCTTTTCCTTTATAAATTGGAACTATGGTACTCAATCTCCATGCGTCTGGCATTTTAGAGGAGAACATGACACAGTTGAAGAAATTGGTGAGCAAGTTTATTCCTCTTTCACGCAAGCATTTCCAAGCTTCTACTGGGATACCATCCGGTCCTATGGCTTTTTTGTTAGACATTTTTGCAAGGCCGTCTTTACCTCACTTGGGTGTATAGGAGGTATAAGTCCTAAGTTCTTATTCATATCTGGAATTTTTTTGGGAGTTGGATTCGCATTCAGTAGCTGTTTGTAATATTGAAACCAAGCTGTTATAATGTCTCTGTCTTTGTACAACAAATCGCCATTCGAACTTTTGATGGATTTACACGTAGCTGGATCCTTTGTGGTCCGACACCTCTGTTTTGCGAGCTTGTGTATATGTTTTTGACCTTCTTTACTACACAATGTTTTGTAAAGGTTCTTTTGGGAGTTTGCCTGTTCTACTGCAATTGCTTTTTTGGTGTTTTTCTTTACTTGACACTTCCCGCCTGCCATTAAAATATTATAAATTTAAAATATTACAAATTTAAAAATAACGAACTGACAGACGACATTGAAGAAGTTAGATTGCTTGCTAAAAAACTGATGGACGAGCGGTCTTTAAATGATAAAACCCGTCATATTGAGCTTTGGGATTGAATTTTTTTTTTTTTTTCAATAACTCGGACGAATTGACCGTATGGGCAGAAGAATCGGCAGAGAGCAGTTCTTTTTAGGGGTTTACTGTACTTTTGTTTGTAATGTTTGAACCTATTTGTGTTTAACATTGTGACAATTTAAGTGATTTCATGATTTGTATATTGATGTGATGATGATGATGATATGTGTGTGTGTCTATTTATTTTCCTGTCCAACATCCTTCCTTAAACGCTGGCTGGCCACCATGCGTATCCTAAGTCCTGGTCTTGTTGGCTAGATCCCAGGATGGGTGATGCCTTGTGTGTTGGCTAGATCCCAGGATGGGTGATGCCTTGTGTGTTGGCTAGATCCCAGGATGGGTGATGCCTTGTGTGTTGGCTAGATCCCGTATGGGTGATGCCTTGTGTGTTGGCTAGATCCCGTATGGGTGATGCCTTGTGTGTTGGCAAGATCCCATATCGGTGATGCCTTGTGTGTTGGCTAGATCCCGTATGGGTGATGCCTTGTGTGTTGGCTAGATCCCGTATGGGTGATGCCTTGTGTGTTGGCTAGATCCCGTATGGGTGATGCCTTGTGTAAATGAATTGTAAAAGACAGCGCAAGGGACGCGCTGGAGTCAGTATGGCCGTATGGGCGCAAATGACTATGTAATGACTTTATTGTTATAAATAATTGTTATATCTATGATTGTTATTTAAATAATTATTTATAATTGCAAAACCGTCGTATGTTAAAATGTAATATTTAATGGACACTGTTTTGGATGTTTAGTTTGAAGACATTGAAAATTGATTTAATGTTTAATTATTTAAATTTAATTATTCTTTAATAATCATTATTCGAATTAAATAGAATTAAAATTATTATAATTATTGTAACTGTAATTTAATATCTTAACTAATAAATAAACTTAATTTTATTTATATCCTGTTAAGTGGCGCCATGTTAAACTTTCTTAGCAAATAATGAAATTTGTTTATTAAACTAATTGTAATTTGTGTAAGATAAATTATTTAAAGTATTGGAAAATTCGTTATAATATTAATATGTAATATTGAACTATTTTTTATAATATTGTTTAAATTATTTCTTTTAACGGAAGTGACTGTTATTATAAATGTTAAACTTGTGTTTGCCTATATAAAGACTTGAGTTTTGTATGAAAGAGGTTATTCTGTACTGAGCCTTCGTACTGAAATAAACATTATTTGTGTCTATCAACAAGTATTTTCCTTGTAAAAATGGACTCTGGACGCTTGAGGGGCGTTTTCTCCGACAAACATAATATGGCGATGGTCAGATAATGTAACTATTTCTTCTGCTACACGCCAATTTGATAATAAGCGAATGGCAGCAGGAGTCGCCCAAGTAAGATCAACGATGGACTCTCCATGCCATCGCACACATGTACTCACCGTACCCCGATTTAAGAGCCGAATATCTAGGCTCTCTGCCCATTCAAGAAGCGTCTCTCCCTTCGCATCATCTCTGATATTTTCCCATGCCCTAGCATGGGCATTGAAGTCACCCAGGACGATCAATGGGCGAGGAAGGCATCTGTTCACACAACTAGCAAGTCTATCCAGGTATTCTTCATAATTAGAAAGAACATTAGGAGAGATGTAGCAGCCTACTACTGCCAAAGAATTCCATTGTATTGCTACAAATCCTTGACCCTTTTCGAGAAGGGAACAAGGCGGAACACGTTCTCCACCTGCCCAGAATATTCCCACAGTACCTGATTGATCCCCATACCAACGAGGATGGTCGGGTATATTATACGGTTCGGCAACCACGGCTAAACCAATAGACCTCTCCGCAATGCTTTGCATGAGAAGGCTCTGAGCGTTACGGCAGTGATTCAAGTTGGTTTGAATGACTCGTATAGGCGTCATTGTGATGTTTCCATAGTCTCCAATGGCCTGACATCCGGCAAAGATGCCGTTGCCGTAGCCCTCTTTTCTCTTATGGGTATCGGAGCCCCTATTTTTCTCCTCTTGTCATTTGGCGGACAACAATGTTTAGTGCCCATTCTGTGGTCTGCCCGTCGTCCAAGATCCGCACAAATAGCACATTTTGGCGATCGAGCTGTGCACGTTCTGGCTTTATGACCAGGTTCACCACAGATAAAACAAAGGTCACTCCTATCAACTTCACTAGGGCACATTCGTCTGACATGCCCTTTTCCAAAACACCTAAAGCACTGCAGAGGTCTTGCTACCAGATGCTCAACTCTTACAGAATTCCAGTCCACCCGTAAGCACGCTGATTCAGCTAACTTTTTAACAGCATCTACAGGGCACCGAACCCAGACAGTGCCAAGTGATGTAGCTGATCGACGGATATCGCCAACCTTTACATGTTCTACTAAACATCCTCCCGATTATATCCCAGAAAACGTCCAAGATTTTTCTATATCACATTTTAAAAAAGTTGTGAAGAGACGTTTGTGTGTTAAAGGTTATTACCAAATTCAAGATTTTATAAACGATAACACGCCTTGGGAATGAAATGCTCGCTCCAGGCTACTTCAAAAGTATCATTGTCTGCAATAAATTTGTATATCACTTTTTAAAAAAAAAAAAGAAGTCCCGCTGAGTTTCTTGCGCCGGTTCTTCTCAGGTCTGAGGCATTAAATTTAGTGAACCGGTGGTAAACTATTTGACGTTCAAAAAATGAAGCTGGTAACTTCTTATTTTGAATAAAATTATTTGACTTTGACTTTGATTCAGTGACCGCTAATGCCACTTCCTGAGGAGTGACAGCGTCATCTAAATCCTTAATTCGCAGTTCACCCATTTTGTTTCGACGCGCTATCATCACCCCTAAATTGGTGAGCTCCTCGCGCAGCCTCGTAGCCAACATGTCAGCTTTAGAGCCGTTATCTGAGCCGTCTATTGTTAGGACTAATCCCCCCGTTATGGCTCTTTTTGCCTTAACATTCTCTATTCCCAAGTCACTTAGGCGAATCTTTGATCTCGCTGTTATCATAACTTCTGCTTACGTTAAAGATGAGCCTTCTGGAACTGTTACTGTGATCGCCGCAGTAGAAGGCGACCTAGGCAAATACATGTTCTTAGACTTCTGATGATAATTTTTCCGTTTTACTGTCTTTGAAGACGACTTCTTTGCCTTGGAAGACGAATTCTTGCCAGCCACCGTAGCCCATGTCTGTGTGGAAGGTTGTGATATTGGCGTCTGCATCACGTGTACATCAGCTACCGGTGGCAAATCGACAACGGGTGGGTGAATCGACTTTTTGGGACCTCGTCTAGTCTTCTTTTTAGACCGTGCCTGCAAATTCTCCGCTATAATAGCAGATGGTGCAGGTTGCACGGCGGGAACAGATTTCCTTAAAGGAGGCCTAATTGCTCTGTCGGGAAAGATTTCTTTTTTGAATGCTGCTAGTTTCTTCTCGATTAGTGTCCCTATATGTTCCATAAGACCAGACCTACTGCTGTCTATTGGACTTGAAGAACAAGAAATATGACCTTGAGAAGTGGCACTACGTTCTGGTTGAGCAAACACGTTTGACGTAGATGAGCTTTTCAAACTGCTAAAAACTTTTAAATCCTCAGTGAGTTTGTCGACTTTCTTCTCCATGTTACACAATTGTCCACGTAAGTCGCTGTTTTCTCGCTCTAGCCTGGCTATATTTTCATCATTAGAAACCCGCTTAACTATTTCCTGAACTGCCGCTTCTACGGTTATTGCTGCTAAGCGCAAGCTACGGACGAAACTACCCTTTAAGTTTCGAGACCGATCCGTTACTTTCTCCACCGCTAATAAGTTATTTTTGATGCAAGCACCAAGTTCACTTGTAGCCTTTGTTTGCATCTCTTTTGACAAATCACTAACTGCTGGAAGATTCTTCTTAGCTTTTGTAGCTACCGGAAGCACATTGGAGTTGAATAATTCGTCATCTGTATCCATGGACTCCTCAACAATCGACTTATGAGTGGACGTCAACTCATTTGAGCTCTCTGGTGTGCTGACGTCCAAAGAGTGCTCGCTTGTGATATGACGCACTTTAAGAGCTCTTCCTCCTCTTCCTCTTCGACTTTTCGGTACTTTAGGAGGTGCTAAAATCTTCGAACTAGACGCTGACTCCGAATCGGACCCTTTTCTTAAAGACAACGGTCGCTTACGGCCGTCAGATTTACCATACATTTGAGTGGTACATGCACTCTGTCCGGTACGCTTACTTGTACACTGGACATTTATTCCCCCCATATCACATAAAACTTCAACTTCTTCAGTTGTTTGCGTCAGATTCGACGCCATGGCATCAGTTGCCCCCCCCCACACATTCGCGGGGCTGACAGAATTCATAGATTCTGTGGCGGATTCTCCTACTGCATAGCAGTCGGTACCTCCCTGGGGTAAATTACTCTTTTCTGTTGCCATATCATATAATGTGCTGAAACTACAGCTTCGCCTTTTAAAGGGTTAGGTCCCTTCTAAACTAAACCCCTTCCCCCCCAGCGCTAGGAACCAGATACCCTCTGGCCATGCATCTCCCCGGCACGCTAGACCTTGAGATTCAGGGTAATTTTTTTTTACGAGGTGGTCTTCCTCGCCTTCCCAGCAGAGTTCTCCCTCTGCCCGATTGCCATCCAGTCGCTCACAAAGTCCACTCTGCTGATCAGAGAAGTACCAGGAGCATACCAAATGGCATACTACTAACCCCACGTGAGTCCTCTCACGAATCCTGTACTCATACAAGAACTCTTGTATTCTTTCTACCTCCACCAGTCGTTTCGCCATGGCTGCAATCGTAATTCGAAAAGAAAAACGGTTACAGACCATGCCCAGGGTGCACCACGTGGAGGTGACCGGCCCGCACCCCACGACTCGTTACTTGGTCTAACTTGGATGCCATAATATGTATTACTAGTGTGTCCCAGTACTGAACAGGTTGATCGAGTGTTGAAAGGGCTCTCAAATTTTTATTTGTCGTGTCAATAATGTGACGTAAACACTTACTAGACTCTCTGCTGATTGCGTCGACATTAAAGAGTGCTTGCACATGGTTGTTGACAAGCAATCTTTTATTGTCATACCTCTCACAGAGTAACCGCCAGGCAGCATCGTAGTTATCTGATTTAAAATCTAAATTGTCAATAATTGACAATGCACTACCCTTTAATGAAGCTCGAAGGTAATGTAACTTATTTATTTTATCAATGTTGTTATTATTGTGAATTATTGAAATAAAAGTATCTCTAAATTCCCACCAATCATGATAGCTACCGGAAAATTTTGGCAAGTCAATCTTGGGTAAACGTACTGAGCTTTGTGTGTGTGTGTTATTAGAACAAGAACCCACCTCGGAATTGGCATCAGCCTTGAGAAGTTGTCGAGAACTGCTTATCAGCTGGCGCGCAGAGGCGACCAAATTGTAGAACTGAGTCTCGAATTCTTCACGCTCCGTATATTGTTCGTCAGGAACGTCCGTCAACGTTTCCAAGTCATTCTGTAACGTGTCGTATTTTTCGTATAAGCCTTCGAAAATGTTAAGTCGATATTCAATTTCAATGACTTGCAATTCACTTAACTTTTCACAAGATATTGAAATATTGATATAAGATGCAAACTGAGTAAGCTTAGCTTTAATTGATGCACGTTTCTTAATTAAGCTCTTAAAATCAGACATCTTTTTTTTTTTTTTTTAAATCCAAGCAAAAGAAAATAAAAAAAAGTAAGCAAAGCTTAGCTATAGCTAGCCTATTTAGCAAAGTCCTGAGAAACTAAGCTTAGCAATGTGCAATGAAGATATTGCTATAACATTTTGTAAGGCGCAAAGCGTGTCAATCAAAAGTGCTTAGTAATGTTATGAAGTTTATGTAATGCAAACACAACGTAAAAAAAAACAAAAATGATTGCGTATTCTAATGAAAACAATTAAATAAGCTTTTTATGGGATGCATGAAGAGATGAAAATGCGAAAAAAAATGTGACAAAAATGATATGGAATGTGATGTAAATGGATTGAAGATATGAAAATAATTGTGGGAATGAAAATGGATGATTATGAGAAAATAAAGGAAAAAAAAATGGAACAATCTCACGGGTTTTCTTTGCAATCCACTGATGACTGCGGCGTGTAGAATATTGTATTATGTAAATCTTCTGTACACGATGACAAACCAATGTCGTAAAATTGCTTCTGATTTTATTTTCTGCTGTTCTTTGTTCTTGTTTTCCAAATAATCCTATTTTCTTACTGCGCCCAATGACGTGAAATCCTCCAAGACGGTTGATATAAATCCGTGTAGTCTTCCACGACGTATAAAGGCAGGCAAGACAGTAGAAAATTGAAGCAAGACTTCGATGACGATGACTTGAACCCGATGACCGCGCCTTAACGGCGACCGTTCAAAGTTCAACTTCTTGAGGATCTTGACCGACGGCAGCTATCCAAGTTTTGAGGCTCGATGGACCAATGTTGGATCGATAGCTCGGTGTAGATGAATAAAAGAAAGTGGACTGTATATAAATTATGTATTTCGCGATCACCGTAGTACAAGTTTGGAACGTGATGCGTATGCGCGTCGAGCAATGTTGCAGCTGACTGCTAGACGGGCGTCGGCCGCGCGGTGCCCCACCTGTCGCTCGGGCAATGACCGCTGCGTCCCTTTCTCGTGCCTCTCACTCGCACCATGTTGAGTGGATGACTCAACAAGTGCACATTGACAAATATAACCAGAATAGGCCGTGTGGTGTTCTTTTTGTTGCCTAGTCTATGACAGACTTCAATCATATCTGATTTCGCATCCGACAACTTCATTTGGTTGTTTAATATCGAGTTAATTTTTATGCACACATCCTCATCTTTGTCTTCTTTAACGCCGTGAAAGAAGAGAAGTTTTCTCCGGGACTGGGTTTCTATGCGGTCCTAGCCAAGAGCAACCAGTTCCACCTGAGACTTGAGCAAACTTAGTGATTTCCATACAAACGATTTAAATGTATAGAAATCCGATGCCAACGACTTCACAGTGGGGTTTGGGGCAGCAGCACCAGGTTGTGGCAGGTTTTTTTCAAACTCGCCCATTCGGCTGTTAAACACGGAAGACAGCTCCTCCATACTTTTAATAAGTTGTTCAACTGGAGTGTCCATTATAATTGTAGGAAAGTGGGTCAGAAAAGCTGTTTAAAGTCAACTTATACAGGCACTTAAAGCACTTAAACATATGTTTCTAGTAAAATTATAGAAACGAAACAGCTGAGCACATAAATAAACGTCTTTACGCTTTCACGTCTACCCGCAAAAAAATATATAGAAATTTTATTATTTCTAAAAGGGGGCAAACTAATAGGAGGACCGTCGGATCGTAAGGTTTTGTCTTCGCTCATGGACATCTACAACATTAGAGGAATTGTGGATGCATTAGCGACCTTGAGGATGAAGAAGAGAGAAGGATGAGATAGAGAGATCTGGCTTACATGTCATTGAACCGGAACTCATCATTAGATATTGGGCGGTTAATTTTAGACGTGATAGTGTAGTGTTGATTTGGTAGAAATTTAAAGTCCACTTACATGTGTTATAATGTATATTTCAACACCACACTATCACGTAAAATTACAGGTTTAATATTGCACAATAGTTAATAAAATAGTTTTATACACCACGAAATAATAATACAATAAATAATTAAGCACAAGTATAAACTGATAATAAGCGGAGAACAAAGAAAACAAGGGAATAACAGTGAGCGTATCGAAAGCAAAGTAACGACTGTTTTGCCTTAAATATTAGTCGCTACGCCGGTGAAAGGATTTGCAACTACCGGCGGCTTCCGAATATTATTTATATATTAAATGCTAATACGTACGTAAATATGATATTGTAATATGTGTAGTATATTGATATAGATAATAATTAAATAATAAAATGTAAACGATAAATAAATAAGGTATTATAATTTGTAGTAAATAAATAAACGTACAAATAAAATGTACTAAATAAACAATAATTAAATAGTTCCCCACAATAGTGGTCGCGAGCTATTTAAATAGACCCCAACAACTATCTAAGATTATACATATTAAAAGTTACTCTTAGATACGGCATTTCGGGACGTGGAAGTAGAGGACAACGGTAGCTCTAATCCCGGTCTTGAAAATAGTTGTGCCTTGCTCTTGAGGATCGGTCTATTATCTCAGTTGACAATTCATTTGATATAGTATTAATAGTACAAACCCTTTTATTGCACCGTGTTGTATTTTAAACATTGTAATTCTACATGATAATAATCTCGAGAAGACAATAACGTGTAAAAGTTTATTAAATAAAACTTAAACTACTACTTCCAAACCTTGAAAAATATTTCTATTAGAAGATACGTTTTTATTTACATTGTTTTAGCGACCTTCCCACAACTAATCGCGTTTATAGGTCTTCGTGGCGCAGTGGGATAGCGTCTGACTGTAAACGACCGGTTGTCGGTTCGATTCCCACAGAAGACGTTTAAATATTTAATATTTCCCTTTTCTTAGCTGAGTATGGCCATGCCTCCGAATTTGGCGGAAAGTGGGGAACGGACTGTCTTAACACTAGGTTCCCTCTACCTACCGAAAAAAAACGAAACAAACATATATAATAAGAACGAAAAAAACATATATAATAAAATCAACGTAATCATAATAATTCAAATGCACATGTAATTTTTAAAGCATAAAAATGTACATTTTTTTACGTATTATACAAATTTTATGACGTCATCAGCAGTTTCGGTTTCGGTTTAGGTTTCGGCCGAAACTGAAGTCGGAGCCGAAGGTTCGTTTTCGGTTTCGGTTTCGGTTGAAAATTCAGTTTCAGTCGGATACTAAATAAAACATAATAACATAATATTTGACACGTAAAGACCAGCATTGGTGAAATCTGTAGTTACAGTCTGGCGACCTATTTATGTATTCGTTTGTATTTATTTTAAGAAATAGTTATTTAGAAATAACGATTATAATAAAAAAATATAGAATAAATAAAAATTATTGTAAAAGAAAAGTCTCAGTCAATTTTCATAGAAGTTGGTAGTAAGTTTGTTGTACAACTTTAACAAACATTTATGATAAGTCACTTCCGTTAAAAGAAATAAATCAAATAACATTATAATAAATGGTTCAATATTCCATATTAATGTTCTAACGAATTTTCCAATACTTTAAATAATTTATTTTACACAAAATACAAATAGTTTAGTAAACAAGCTTCATCTTTTACCAGTATAGTTTTAAGCATGGCGCCACTTTACAGGATGCAAAACATATGAATTTTATTTATTAGTTAAAACATTAAATTACTTCTAGAATCATTATATAATTTTGATACTTTTCAATTTAAATGTTTTATACTTTAAATAATTAAACAATAAATCATTTTTTTTAATATCATCAAACCAAACTGTCAAAACAGTGTCCACCAGATGTTGGATTCTAATATATAAGTTTTGCTATTATAAATAATCATTTAAATAAAAATGTGATTAAAAAAAATATTGAGCCCATTTGACTTTGAATCATCAGGCCTGTAAATAATATTAAAGTTACTCTGGTTGTTCAGATTTATTGTATGGTAACAGAAATGTCAATTCTTATTTAAAAAAAAAAAAAAAAATTAAATAGCTTCACGCTATATCCCGCACACAGCAGGGTAGGCAGAGGGAACCTAGTGTTAAGACACTCCGTTCCCCACTTTCCGCCGAATTCGGAGGCTTGCGTGTTAAGTGGCGGAACTTAACGCCGCGCTTTACCTCGACACCAGAGCGAAGAAAATGGAAATATAATTTCCATTCCTCGAGTGGGAATCGAACCCACAACCAGTCGTTTACAGTCACACTCTTGTGCCACTGGGCCACGACTGGCCACAACAACAAAAACACAACAAAATTCTTATGTAGTACCTGAAATTCGTTATTTTATTACTGACGTAGGTTACGGTATATTTTAGTAATATTATTAGAATTCTTGACAATTCTTATTGTTCAGATCCTCAAGAAATCGGTTTAAAACTTCCTCAGATTCAAATTGCTAAGTTTGATGGAGCATATTTCCGTTGGTTAGAGTTCCGTGACACTTTCGAAAATTTAATTCGTAATAATATGCGTATGTCACCTATTCATAAGTTTCACTACCTGATATTATATTTAGAAGGTGATGCGGCTCGGATAATTTCAAACCTCGAGATCTCGTCCACAAACTATGCAGAAGCGTGGAAATTATTATGTTCTCGTTATAATAATAAAATAATTCTGATTAATCATCATTTAAGTTGTTTATTTAATGTCAAGCCGCTTCCTCGAGAGTCAGAAAGGTCTTTAAGGTTTTAAGTCGACCATGTTACAAAAAACTTACGTGCATTGGCCAGCTTAGGCCAACCAACAGACAAATGGGATGTGTTGATAATTTTTATGATAACGTCAAAATTAGATAGCAACACTTTAACAAAATGGGAAGAATATCGTAACAATTTAGATGGCGATGCACCCACATTAGAGCAGTTTTTTAAATTTATTATTGATCGAGCAGATGTACTAGAAGCCTTGAATCGAAACAAATATGACACTATAACCCCTAGGCCTCAAGTAGGCAATACACGCAATGCAATAATGCACACTAACAATAATAATAAGTCAGGTGGAGCGTATACAAAATCATTTTTAAATTCTAATTCAAAATCCATTAAAACAAATGTTCATTCATGCATTATTTGTAATGATAGTCACAAAATATACGATTGCCCTGTGTTTAAGGCAAAGGGAGTTGATGAGCGAATGAAGGATGTAGCTAAATACAAGCTGTGCATTAATTGTCTCAGGCAGGGTCATCCTACAAGTGAATGTCACATGGGACCATGCCGGGAGTGTAAAAAACGACACAACAGCTTACTTCATCGACCAAATTTTTCTGTTAATAACCATATAACTGTTGATGAATGTAGCCACTCGACGGTTAATTTATCAATGCAAAATTCAAACCAAGTAATATTATCCACGGCTTTGATTAAAGTCTCAAATCCATTGACCCACAAGTACAAAAATGTTCGGGCACTTTTAGATTGCGGCAGCCAATCATCTTTTATTTCCAAATCGCTACAAGAATGTCTAGCGCTAAAAACATATCCCATTGACTCACTAAAGGTCATAGGAATAGGTAACAATGTTTCAAATAATGTTGTTGAAAGTTGTAAGATACAAATTGTGTCTCTAAAGAGCAAATTTAATGTACAATTATCTTGTCTTGTTTTTAATGAAATAACGGGCTATTTACCAAAATATCCAATTAATATAAATAATTTCAATTTATGTAAAGATATTGCACTAGCGGACCCTACATTTAATCACCCTGGTCCCATAGATGTTTTGATAGGAGCTGATTTATTCTGGGACATCTTAGGTAACGAGCAGCTTTCCCTTGGTCTGAATAATCCAAAATTGAGAAACTCTCAACTTGGTTGGATTATATCTGGTCCCGTTAATTTAAAAATTCAAAAGGGAAATACCTACTGCAATGTCGCCTCAGCTTCTAAAGTAAGGGAAGATAATGTTGATGCTTCGCTTAGGAAGTTTTGGGAGCTAGAGGAAATTCCATCAAGAAAGGTCTTAAGCGAGAAAGACAAGGCTTGCGAAACTCACTTTGTCAATAATACTCGTAGGGATAATAATGGTAGGTTCTGTGTTAAACTTCCTCTATTAGATAGTTCTGATTGTCTAGGGGACACATCTAAGTTGGCTAAGCGACGATTGCTTAATCTCGAAAAACGATTTAAAAGAAATCCACATCTAAAGTCGGATTATACTAACTTTATTAATGAATATGCGGAATTAGGGCATCTTTCGTTGGTTAGTGACGAGCCATTGACGTCGTATTACTTGTGTCACCACGCTGTTCAAAAACAAGATAGTGAGTCTACAAAACTGAGAGTAGTATTTGATGGATCTGCAACTTCATCATCTGGTTACTCGTTAAATGATCTATTAATGGTAGGTCCGAACCTACAAGATTCTCTCTTTGCTATATTAATACGTGCCAGGCAATATAAATTTCTTCTTACTGGTGATATCGAAAAAATGTATCGCCAGGTTCTGGTTCACGAAGAGAATCGTGATTTGCAGCGCATTCTATGGAGAAAGAATGAATCTCAGCCTATCAAACCATACAAACTAAATACTCTCACATACGGAACTGCGAGTGCTAACTTTCTAAGCACGCGTTGCCTCTGGCAAATAGGGAAGGAACACCATGATGAGGTCATCAAGAATATCATTCAAAAGGACTTCTATGTTGATGATCTCATTACTGGTGCTGATAATGAGAGACAACTTAAGTATATACAATCTTCTGTTGCTAAAGCTCTCAGCGCTGGTTGTTTTAATTTAAGAAAATATAAGAGTAATAATCCTGATATTTTTAATGATCTGCTTATAAACAAAAATGATAATCTTGGGGGTCCATGATGGAATGCTTGCTCGCAGCGATCCCCGCCAGCCCTCATTGTTAGGGCTGCAGAGTTCCATCCGCCACGTACACCAGGGCACAGTATGTTAGGGCGTCCCCCCGAGGCGACGCGCACCAGCGCGTCCCCGTTGGTGTGAGAAGTGGGGAGGGGGGAGTAGACGAGTGCGGCGTTGGGGACCGCCACCCGACACGCCATGTCCAAGACGGCGGGAAGTGGAGGACGGAGCTACAAATAGCTACGTGGAATGTAAGAGGAGGGATGGAACAGAAGATGAATGAATTACTAGATGTGATGGATGATAGAGATCTGGATGTGATCTGTGTGACTGAGACCAAGAGGAAGGGCAGTAACACTACCGATCTGCCGGGCAGTCGCGTGGCTCTCTGGGCCGGCGTACCAGAGAGTGATCGCGGGTGTCAGGGGGTAGGTGTGTTGCTGTCCTCTCGATTGGTGTGTGCAATGGTGGAATACAAGGCGATCAACCCGAGGCTCCTTTGGGTTCGCTTTAAGCTGGGGATAACAAGATTATTCTTGTTAGCGGCCTACGCGCCAGTATCCTCAGCTCTATCAGGCGAGCTAGAGGAGTTCTGGGAGAGTGTCAGGGAAGTTCTAGGTAGCGTAAGAGCGAATGAAAAATTAATAGTGTGCGGTGACTTGAATGGATGGGTCGGAACCGAGCGGATCTGTTACGAGCTTATATTAGGGAAGTACGGTGATAGGAGAGTGAATGAGGCTGGTAAGCTTATTTTGGAACTTTGTAAGGAGAAGAATTTGTTTGTGGCAAACACGATGTTTGACCACAAACAAATTCATCAGTACACATGGGAGCGAATGGAAGAGAAAAGTATGATTGACTTATTCCTGGTGGATCAGCGTATTCGGAGCCAAGTTATGGACACACGTGTGTTTAGGGGTGCCGACTTGGTAACGGACCATTATCTAGTTGTTACTAGGAATAAGGGGTCTGTTCACAGGCTGGCGCGCCCGCACGAGGTGTCCAAACTTGGAGGCGAATAACCGCATAAGAAGCTGGAAGCTTCAAGATCCACCTATTAAAGAGGAATATAAAGAAAGGGTTTCCAAGAAGCTAGACAGTTGCGAAATAGGAAATGAGAGTGTAGAAGTATGCTGGCAGAATCTTAGGAATAGTATGACTGAAGCAGCAACAGAAGTGTGTGGTACTGTGAAAAGAGGCTTTAGTAAAAAGCGTGATGAATGGTGGGATGATGAAGTGAAAGATGCCGTAGAAAGAAAGAAGAAAGCATGGCAGGATTATAAAGCCTCTGGTAAGAATAAAAGTATGAGAGAGATCAAGAAGAAAGAGTACAAGTTGCAAAAGCACCAAACGAAAGCACTGATTAAGGCGAAGCGTGAAAAGTCCTCCGACTTTTCACGCTTCGCCTTAATAAATGAAAGAGATGAAAGGTTGACGAACAACTTCCGAGAAAACACGAAGCTTTTCTGGAGAGAAGTTAGTGATTCTCGGGGTTCTTCGTCAACCTGCAGAATGAAAGGGGTGCTTTCGAAGGACGGTGAAATATTAACTGAACCAACACCCGTTTTGCAACGATGGGCGGAATTCTATAAGGAGATGTATGAATGCGATGACGCCTCTGTCTCAAGTAACAGCGATATGCTGAATCTTGATGTAGCAGACGGCGAAATCAGTATAAAAGAAGTAGAGAGTGCCATAAGAAGTCTGAAATGTGGTAAGGCAGCGGGAGCAGATGGAGTTACTACTGAGATGATCAAACATGATGGGCCGCGCGTCTTGGACCTGTTCTTTCATCTGTGCAATTTATGCTGGAAGAAAGGGGAGGTCCCAGATGATTGGCGAGGCGCAGTCATCGTGCCTTTGTATAAAGGCAAAGGTTCACAGATAGACTGTGCAAGCTATAGGGCTATCAGTTTGATTAGCTTAGGTAGTAAAATTTATGCTAAAATTTTAGCGAGAAGAATGCAAGAGAGATCTGAGAGGCTGTTGTGGGAGGCCCAAGGAGGCTTTAGACCTGGAAGAGGGTGTATGGACCAGATCTTCTCCCTCCGCATGATCACAGAAAAATTTTTGGCTGTAAACCAAAAAGTTTTCTGTGCTTTTGTGGATTTGGAGAAGGCATTTGACAGAGTTGTGCGAAAGAAGTTATGGGAGATACTGCCTCGGTACAATGTGAACGGACCCTTGTTGCAGGCTGTAAAGTCTCTTTACCGAGATCACTCAGCCTGTGTACGAGTAGGAGCTGGCATGTCGCCTCGGTTTGATATCCAATCGGGTGTCAAACAGGGTTGTGCCATGTCAGCTTGGCTGTTCAATTTGTACTTGGATAGTTGTCTCCAAGGAGTGAAACAAAGCGATATGGGAGTGAAAGTGGGTGACTTGAAGGTAAACTGCCTGTTGTACGCAGATGATGCAGTGCTTATTGCATCATCAGAATGCGAGTTGCAGGCATTGGTCACCATCCTGAAAGATGGGTGTGAAAATAATGGTCTAAGCCTGAATGCGAGTAAAACTAAGATTCTGGTGTTTGAAAGAGACGAAGAAAGAACGGAATGTAAGATAATGGTTAACAGAAAGAAATTAGAACAAGTGAATGAGGTGGTATATTTGGGAAGTATGTTTAGCAGAGATGGAAGGTATGATATGGATATTGAAAGGCGTATTGCTGCCGGTAACAGGGTTAACGGTGCCCTCGCTGCGTTGATGCGACGGCGGAACGTGAGCATAGCCGCACGTTTAGCTGTGCACAATGCAGTGCTGGTACCGGCGCTGCTATACGGCAGCGAAACGTGGGTATTGCAGAAGAAGAATGAAAGAAAGATGAATGCTGTGGAGATGAGATCTCTTCGAAAGATGTGCGGAGTCAGCTTAGCTGACCGAATCCGCAATGAAGAGATACACAGAATGGCAGGTATTAGCGAGAACGTCATAGTAAGAATGAAGAAGGGCGTGCTCAGGTGGTTTGGGCACGTCGAGAGGATGAGTGATGGAAGAATGGTAAGAAAGATTTATGAAGCAAAAGTGAGTGGTAAGCGAGGCAGGGGGGAGACCTCGGTTGACCTTCGAAAACACAGTATCGATGATACTGGAGGAAGGTCACGTAAAAAGCATGAGGACCCCCCGGAGGGCGTGTATGAAGAGGTTGATGACTGTGGACGAGGCGAAAGAAGTATGCAGGGACCGTAGCGTTTGGCGCTCCGTTCTCTCTGACTACCCCGCAAGGGATACAGCGTGAAGCTAAAAAAAAAAAAAATAAAAAAAAAAACTAACTATAAGTGAGTCGTCAAGTACTCTTGGCCTTAGTTGGATTCCAGTAAATGATACTTTCTATTTTCCAATTAAAATTTTTTCTCCTGGTCATGGATGATATTGTAACAAAGAGATTTATTATGTCTAATTCATTTAAATTATTCGATCCCTTAGGTCTACTAAGTCCTATTGTAATTCAGCCTAAAATCATTTTACAAAAGCTCTGGCAACAAAAACTAGATTGGGATCAGCCAGTTTCACGCGAAATAAAAGATAATTGGTTGAAATTTGCTAATAACCTCCAATTACTTTCAAATTTTCAAATTCCTAGGTTAGTTCTTTGCGACTTGCCTGCTAGAATAGAGTTACACTCGTTTAGTGATGCATCCCAAATTGCATATGATGCATGTATATATGTAAAATCAACCGACGCGAAAGGTAAATCTATAGTCAAATTATTATGCGCAAAGTCAAAGGTTAGTCCATTAAAACTAATAAGTATACCCCGTCTAGAACTTTGTTCAGCTCTACTCGCTGCTAGGCTGTGCAAATCCGTGGTAGATTGCTTGCGATATGAGCCGGACAGATTAGTTCATTGGTGTGATTCAAGTGTGGTAATAGGATGGATCAATAGTGATTTGACTAAATTAAAAACGTTTGTAGGTAATCGTACTAATGAAATATTAGAATTAACGAAGCCCACGTCGTGGCGATATGTACCTACCACTGCTAACCCTGCAGACTTAATCTCGAGAGGTGTTAATTCTCAGCATTTAATGTCAATGGAACTTTGGTGGTCTGGTCCTACTTTCTTAATTAACAATGAGTCAGAGTGGCCAGTATTAAACGTAAATAAGTCAATTGAATTACCCGAAATAAAGGCTCCACCACTCCACTCCACTTATGCTAATGAGAAAAGGCACCCAATATTACTGCATGCTAATATTACTGCATGTTACTCGTCGGCTAACAAAATTATACTTTGAAAGAGAACATATTAATGGACTTCACGCAGGTCCACAACTATTGCTGGCTATTGTGCGAGAAGTAGTGTGGCCAATAAGTGGCAAACATTTAGCTAGGCGCACAGTTAACAATTGTGTGAGATGTAGGCGCAAGTCGGTTAAAAACTATAATTAATAGTTCAAATCTCAATATCCTCCCTACTAACGCAACCCACTTCTTCCCTGGTTGTGTCCCATCCCTACTAGATATCATGATTGTCTCGTCCACTGAGCACGTTGCTGATTTCGGGCAAATTTCTGCGGAGGCATTTTCATATCACGATCTCGTCTACCTCTCTTACAAAATACGCCCACCAAAAATAAAACCGACGGTAGTGATGCGACGATGTTTTAACGGCATTGACAATGAAAAATTTATGAATGATCTCGCTCGTATAGACTGGGACTGTATATTTAGCGCGGAAACTGTCAATGACAAATTAAATATTTTTAATTCAATCTTGATTGAGCTTTTCGACATTCATGCACCACTCCGACCAGTAAAAATAAAACATCTCCCCGCTCCTTGGTTAACTCAGGATATTAAGATACTTATGGCGAGCGAAATAGTGCGAAGCCTCGAATATAAGAAAAATCCTACTGATGCAAATCTGCAAAGGTACAAAATACTGCGAAACAACTCGACAATACTTGGCAGAGAATGCCGACTGTTATATATTTTCATGTATTGACCGTACACTCCTGCGAAAAGCTTGGAAATTTCTTTCTAAGCACAATGGGAATAGTAGGTAGACGCAACTTTAACACATCACTCTTAAACACTGCACGGATTTAGACTCGCGAAACAAATTTTTCACTATGCCAATTGATGATAATATGAAAACAAAAACTCTTCACTCCTTTCACTAGCATCCACGTCCTTAGACATCCCTGGCTTTCCTGTTTACTCCAGTTATACCTACTGACATACGTAAGCCATGCCTGTCTATCAACAGATGCTCTTGGGTCTGACGACATTGAGTCCGCCGTATGATTATGCTGGTGTCCTTAACTCTATCCTTCCTATCCTGTCTCACATCTTACTTCTTCCCCTATCTTCAATGGAATTCCCCGACGCCTGGCTCAGCCTATGGTTGAGTTCCTGATGCCTAAAGTGTTCCAATCCTACATGCTTCTCTAACTATCGTCCAATTTCTGTACTTTCCTTTTCTATCCAGATCTTAGAAAGTATTGTGTATTTGTTTCGGCTTTATTAAGAGGTCTACTTGCAAAAGCTACAGGTTTCATATTTTGATTACACAAAACAGCGCCAATTGCTGTACCTGAAGCGTCAGTTTGAATGACGAATTCATTATTTTCTGAAAAATTGGGAAATTCTAATACTGGAGGACTTGTCAAAGCCTGTTTTAATGTTTCAAAACTTTTTTGACACTGTTAGTCCAAACAAATCGTTCGTATTTTCTGTTAACTTATTTAAGGGATATGTTATTTCGGCAAAGTTTTTGATAAATTTTCGATAATAATTACAAAATGCTACGAACCTTTTTACTTCGTCAGTATTAGTGGGTATGGGATATTTTTGTAAGATTTCGATTTTTGCAGGGTCAGGTAAGACTCCATCTTTGAAACTAAATGTCCTAAATAAAGAATTCTTTCTTCAAAAAATTACATTTCTGGGATTTAATTTTAAATTAACTTTTCTAGCCTTTCCATTAACGTCAATCAAATTTTATTATGTACACTCAAATTCGTCCAAATACAACTAAATCATCTAAGTAAAACAAAACTTATCAAATGTTAACCCTGGCATTGCTACTGACATGGCTCTGCTAAAAGCGCTAGGACTAGTCTTAAGACCATCGGTAATCTTTCATTTGGTATTGACCTGTGTTTGTTGTAAAATCCGTGTATTCCTTACTACGTTTATCTAACTCTACCTGATACTAACTTTGATTAAGATCTAAGTGTGGAAATAGATAGAACCACAAAGGGAGTCTAAAATTTCATTATGTTTGGCAAAGGGAACTTATCGTCCACAATGCAGTCATTAAGTTTCCGATAGTCGATAACAAGTCTCCATTTTATCACTATCACTTTTTTTGGTACTAACAAATTGGACTTGACCACTCGCTCTTAGCTTCTTCTATAATGTCATTCTTAAGCATTTCTGTAATTTGATTATTAATTTCATTTTTTAAAGAATGTGGAATCTATACTGCTTAACATATACCGGACTAGTATTTGGTTTTAAAGTTATTGGTTGTTGATAAATATTGGTAATATTTAATTTATTGCCGGGCAAAAAGAAAACATCTGAATATTTTGCCATATATCCTGAATAGATTTGCGCTCCTCTGTATTGAGGTGATTTAAATTTAAAATATTAATAAAGCTTTAGCCCTATTTAAGTCATTAGCAGTTGACCTAAAGTCGCATAATTCATAATCTTGAATCGAATATATTTCCGGTTTGAAAACATTGGCAAAGTAACATCATGTTCATTAGTATTTAAAATTTTAACAAGTAATCTGTTATTTCGTATTCTACTTATACATCCTGCAAGGAAAACGTTATCAGCTAATTGCTGACTGTGGATAACACAGTCATTTTCCGAGTAATTATCCAAAAGTAAGTAATGAAATGACTCACAACGCGCAGGTATATGTAAACTTTCATTATAATAATTCAGAGAATCATAAAGTGTTAAGGAACATTCCATTCCATATTTGTTTAAGGTAATGGAATTGTTTTCAAAGTTGATACTTGACACGTAACGACACAGAAAATCTAAACCTAATATACCGTCAGCCTTTAAAGGCAAGTTATTGAAAACATGTAGCCTTATATTAAAGTCAACATGAAACTGTTGATCACGATGAAATAAGATGACATCAGTGTAACCTATGGACTGAATTTTACCTCCAATACCATTTATGATAGTTTCGTCTCTAATTACTTCACTGTTACTGGGTAATGCCTGTTTCTTTATTACGGATAATGATGCTCCTGTATCTACTAACCAAAAATATTTCCTATTGTTAATAGAAACGATAAATATTTAGCTTTGCCAGTTAATGCCAAAATATTATGTTTCAACTCGAAAAAACTGCATTTCACTATTATTATCTGCGTTTACGGGTTGATTCTGTGAATGTTCTTCTGAATAAAACACTTTGTGTCTATTGCCACTACCACGAGTTGTCGAACTCGATCGATTTTCGTTTGAACCGCGTCCTCGGTTCACTTTATGATAATGAGGTCTACCATCATAAAATGCTTGTCCGCGTGGATTATTATTAAAATTTCTTCGATTATTAAAATAACTGGAATTATTTGACTTACCTGCGTTATTTTGTGGGAAATATGATCTTTGGCCGCGAACCTGTTTTCTAGTATGGGAATTCAAATGAGAACGTGACTTACCTCTTCCACGAGTGGAGAAATGCATGACATCCTCACCTCGCGATGAAGATTGCAGCTGACAGCTCTTCATCTTTTGCAGCTTGAATCGCCTCGTTTAGGTGTTGTAGTTGCGTGCTGCAATAATCGTACTCAGTCTTGAACTTCTTAGACCGTCAGAAAAACGTTGTATTGAGAATCGCTCATTAATAGGTTTTAAAATTTCGTACTTGTCAGTATCGCCGTCTGCCTGAGCTATAGTTAAATCTGCAAATAAGTTCTCTATCTCGGTTCCAAACTGTTCTATAGTGCGATATCCCTTGAGATACAGTTTGCAGCCGTGATTGTATTGCAGTAGGACTTTTCTTTACCAATAATTTGTTTTTTAAATCCTTAATTAAGTCTTTTGTAGAACTGTATTCGGGTAACATACGTAATTTAGCGTTCTGTGACAGCCTACTTTTTAAAACAAATGTAATAAGTAATTTTTGACCTGATGATGACAACATATCCGAATACATTTCTATAGAGTCAATGATACCTTTAATGCTGTTTTCATTATTGTTCATAACATGAATTAAACTACACGCTGTTTTCAAATCGAACTACTCCATTTTTAGTTCAGGATTCGAACACGTCTCGCTAGAATCACTGTCACTACTACTCGTATGACATGCAGGCTTAGAACATAAATTGATAATTTCTGAGTAGTATGACTTTATTTCATAGCTTCAATAAGCGATGAATGTAAGAGATTTAGGCTTTATTTCCTTAGAAGTAACACATTGGATTATATTAGAACTTTTCTCAAATAATTTCTCAGTTTCCGCTAACTTGTTTCTTACAACATTACCTTTATATCTTAACTTTCCCTTCTTAATTAAATATTTCTTATCAATTTAAGTTCACCTAAACATTTAACTAATTCATCTTCCATTCCTTTTAAACAACATATTAGTAAAAGAAATACATACCAAGTATATTATCTCACTTACAAGTAGTTACCATGGTAGGGGCTACGACTTGATACATTGCAATATGAAACTCTTTGTTTACATTGTACTTAATCGATCAAATAATATTAATAGGATACATTTATTTTACTACATATTACACTAATTCATTAAAATACACCTTAGAGTTTATAAATAGTCATTTTAACAGTTCACAGTTTATTTCTGAAATTTTATTGGATCACTTTACTAAACACCGCACTTTTTATTAATAGTAGATATAACCACCTGATTTTCACACATTTTCTTTTTATTTTTAATGCCGTCACTTCTCTACTGGCTGGCTGGTATGCGAACTTCGCGTTCTTCTTCCCGATTGCCTCGACGGGTGAATGACCGTCTTAAGTTGTTTTGGATAATCTGGTGTGATATCCAATTTCTATGGCATTTTTTGTACTGTTTATAAATAAAGTACAGCGCTGCAATGCCCAGTAGCACACAAATAACCAATAAAACTATGCTGATTGTAGACAGATGCATTCGTATTTCTTCGACTTGTCCCTGGTTCGAGCCTCGAAAACGCCGCGTTTTGATTCACAAATACAGTATCTTTCTCGACACTGGATCGACACATAGTTAGATTTTTTTTTGAGTAAAACAGTAACGAAGAATAATCTTAAATTTCTACATATTGCTTTAATTCGAACTTTTATACAATTCTTCAACTCATCGTCCGATTTTGGAGCTGCAACACTATACTGCGATCAAATTCGCGTCGCGCGCCCCAAATATGGCAAGGGTCGCCATGAGGGGACTTATGTTATTGAAACGAGTGCATTTGGTAGAAGATGATTTATTACTAACTAATTAAGGCAACGATCTTAATATTTATACGCCATCTGACTTACATACTACTTATTTACACTACAGACCCATCTTAATTCTTCCTTCCTTTCTAAAGTTCTAGAGCGCATAGTTTACAGCCAACTCTCATCATACCTTTTCAAATTCCATATTCTTAGCCCTTTTCAATCAGGATTCCGTCCAGGTCACAGTACGACTACTGCACTGATCAAAATCTGTGATGATATCAGACAAGGCATTGACAATCAGCAAGTAAGTATTATCGCTCTATTAGATTTTTCTAATGCGTTTAACACCGTAGACCACGATATACTTCTTGCTGTCTTAAAATCCATAAATGTCTCTCCTAGTGCTGTCAATTGGTTTCGATCTTATCTTTGTGGCCGTGAGCAGTGCATTAAAATTAATGATAAATATTCCTCCTCCCATAAACTTAGTGCTGGTGTCCCCCAGGGCGGTATCCTGTCCCCTCTTCTCTTTTGTATTTTATTAATTGTATTACCAATTCCCTAACTTTACAATATCACCTTTATGCCGACGACCTCCAAGTTTATGTAACGGCTCCTATCGACGATCTCCATAACGCAATCGCTAAACTTAACTCCAACCTTCAATCTGTCTGCACGTGGAGCAAATCGTTTGGATTATCCATAATTTTGACCATATCACAAGTTGCTGTCTTTGGTAATCGTCACTTACTATGAAAGATCTCTTCTTCATCCCTTTCTTCTGTTGTGTTGATGGCAATATATTGGAGTTTCGTAGTACCGTAAAAAATCTCGGTCTTACTATGGACAACACTCTCTGTTGGTCTCCTCATATATCGGAAGTCAGCAGGAAGTTCTTTGCTGTGATCTGTCGTTTGAGAAAATGGAAGAAATTTCTTCCCATTAAGACTAAAATAACTCTTGCCCAGTCCCTCCTCCTTCCTCTTTTTGATTACGCCGACGCCTGCTACTGTGACCTTTCCCAATCTCTCCTTAACAAGTTAGATCGAATACAAAACATGGCCATTCGGTTCATATTCAACTTAAAAAAAAATTGACCATATCACTGAACACAGGACCCTACTCAAATGGCTCACAGTAAGGCATCGTCGTAATTACCATATCTTAACGCTTCTCTATACTATCCTGTACCATCCCCACACACCAGAATACCTCAAATCTAGGTTCCATTTTCTTGGTACCAACCACTCCCTCAATCTCAGGTCACTGAATGATAACAAACTGGAATTGCCACCCAGTCGTACCCAAACCTATGGTGACTCTTTTATTGTCAAAGCTGCGATTCTTTGGAACACGCTCCCGCGTGAAATACGAGCCGCCAAGTCAGTTTCGATATTCAAGCGTCGTCTTAAAGACTACTTTCTCTCTCTTTAAAATTCATATGTATGTAATTATTGTTTATTTAAGTTTATTGTAACTTTTAGCCTTTATATATTTATATATGTATTTATTATTATATATTTATATAGTTATTTGTGTATGCTAGTATGAATGTAGAATGTAACTTTTTTATGTAGGTTTATTCTTATAGAACAATATATTAATTTTTACTTTATTTTTATTTTTTTTTTGTTCTTATTTTAAATCATTTGTACACCAACCCAAAATCCTAATGTACTCTGCTTTTTCATATGGTTCTCATGGTAAGGGTTGCCTGGTAGAGATCACCTGCGGTGATAAGGTCGCCTTTGCACCAAAATTGTACTCCGTTGTTTCTTTTCCTTCTTTGTGTTACTGTTAAGTTTTGTTGGTGTAATAAAGAAAATAAATAAATAAATAAATAATTTTTTTCTTACAAATATCACCATTTTTTTTTACAATAAATATATGCATATTTATTTTTTTGCAATAACGATATTTCATGCTTCATTTGTGAATAATTAACACAATTTGACTGCCAGTTTTTTTTTTTGCGGAAATTCAATTGAATACCAGGGTATAACCTATCCCACAGTTTTCTCTTGCCTCTAACTAAGTTAATTCTATGCAAAAAATCTTTTATTTCCATTCAGTAGATATCAGTGTATAAAAAAAAAATACTTGTATAGATTTTTTCTTTTTTCCCAAAAATACTATCAAAAAAAATATATGCTATATCTAATCTAATAATAATCTATGTAATCTAATAATCTATCACTCTAATCTAATAATCTATTCTATATGTATACCCTATATGTATCAGTGTATAAAAAAATTACTTATTTACATTTTTTTAATTTTTTTTCCAAAAATACTATCACAAATAACGGGATAAAAATCTATCCTATACCTTATCTAATAATAATCTATGTAATCTAATAACCTAGTAATCTATCACTCTAATCTAATAATCTATCCTATATACCTTTGGACTATACGCTACCACCATGTCAAAATTCATTCATTTCCATTCTTCATTCAGTACTTTTTTGCGTGATTGGCAAACATAATTAATTTAACTTTTAGATTTCTATTACCACAATATAAGCAACATTACTAACCATATGTTTATTCGTTCAAAGGAAGTATTTCAATTAAATTGTTAAGCAAGATTTTTTTACAAAGCTTCAATTGAGTATTTAAAATAATATAAAAAAGAATCTTGTGAGCTTTCGGTACATTGCCTCCTTTGCAATGACAATTTTATATGTTAAATATTGTTCTCAAGTGGCTTGTCTTATTAAGAAATAAATGTGTAAAAAAAATTATTTGTTCTTAATTCGTTTTTGTTTCTGTATCAATATATCCCGTGGTAATTGTTAGTAACTTTAAGTTTCGCTTATTATTAAACTTATGTACCTCGCTTCAATAAATTATGTTCTCATTAATTTAATTTTTTTTTGCAACATTAATAATAATAATAATAATAATAAAATATTCTTTATTGTACACCCATAAACAGAAAAGAAATACACACAAAAAGAAAATAAAAAAGTAATTAAGCTGTACAAGAGGCGGCCTTATCGCTAAAACAGCGATCTCTTCCAGGCAACCTTAAGGTATTGAAAAACAAGCAAAGGAAATGGGTGGGGGTGTGAACAACACATATACTATAAAAAAATATATACAATAATACATATACAAATCATACATACAAACAAATATATATATTTATACACTATACATATATAATAATAAATAAATATAAATATTATATATTAAATAAAAATAAATATAAAAATAAATATAAATATTATGTCTAATACAATGTCAGTTCAGTTCAGTTCTTTAATTATGGCGCTTCGAACGTGCCAGTAGAGCACAAATCACTTCGCCAATGTCACGTTGTATGGAGAACACACGAAGGAGATTGTACGGTAAAAAAGAGATAAAGTTACACGATGATATATTTCATGTTAGAAAGGAATTCAGTATCAATACAGCGACCTTCACCTATAACAAAATAAATATTTACAATTAATATATATATACAACATTAATGGTTAGTAGTAAGTAATATAAATATAATAATAAACTTAATGGTAAGGTTATAACTTAATTTTATTATAACTAATATATTTACATAAAAATTTACACAAAGGACTAAACACAAACATTAACAAACATTGAACATTAAGGGGACGGGGAACTTTATGAGGAAGACTGTCATATAAAGGACGAATTAACTTAGGACAGGAAAACAGGATGTGGGAAGAGGGACCTTCGTCTAGACCACATTCGCACAGTGAATGGTCCCTGACCCTGATCTTTTCTAAATGCACTGGTGTACAAGTATGACCAAGGCGCAAACGACAAATTATCGTTATAATCCTCCGTTCAGTAAATCTTTGAGAGTAGAACCAAGGCCGCCTGGGAATACCATGTTGAATAGATGCATAGTACTTACCTTTTTGAGACTTAGATAAATCCCAAAACTTAGTCCAAGACTTATCCATATGAGACGACGCAAGGGACAGGAGATCCTGGGATGAAATGAAAAAATGATCTAAAGTGCCACACTGGATGGCTAGTTTAGCGCAAGAGTCTGCAGATTCATTCCCACTGATTCCAGAATGACCTGGAATCCATGCCAAGGTAACATCCAAACCCTTCAGAAAACATGAATACAATTCTTCACGAATCCTTAAAATAATTGAAGACCTAAATTTGCTATGAAACGGATTTCCCCTTAAGGCCAACAAATAGCTTAGTGAGTCAGTAAAGATAACTGTCCGTTTAAAGTCGTGGGCGAGTGTAAACAGGATTGCTTCTAACAAAGCAACAGCCTCACCTGCAAACACGGAAGATTCGGGGGGACATTTAAATTGTAGAATAATTTTGAATTTAGGAATCCAACAAGCTGCACCAACACAACTTTCCTTTGAAAGCTTTGAGGCATCTGTATAGATGAGGAGATGATCATACCAATTTCGATTAACTATATCTCGAAATTTTGTGCTGGTGTCAGGGTCTTGTTTGGAGAGACCAAGATCTGTAATGATAGAGGGAGCATGTACTAAGGCCTTGAAAGGCATACTAAATAGAGGATTAGACGGATACCGCGACAAGGGATGAGGTAGAGATGTAAATTTAAGGAAACTCTTAAGCAAAAATAGAAACGGACTGTCACGAGGGATAAGGTCAGCTAACTCAGATAGCCTTGACCACAAAGGGTGGGAAGAGAGCTGTAACATTTTACCCACAAATCGGTCAGACAGGAATTGACGGCGGATAGGAAAAGGAGGGTCAACACACTCCACTTGTAGTGCATTGGTAGGAGAAGACCTCATTGCACCTAAAATAATGCGAAGGCATTTATATTGAACCCTATTGAGTTTTTCAATAGCAGCTTTATTGAAGGGATCTAATACAAATAGGCCATAATCGATGTGACTACGGATTATGGCATTATACAACAATTTTTGAGTATAGGGATGTGCACCCCACCACACACCAGACACAGCCCTTAGAGCATTTATGCCCTTTTCACACTTTTTACTGAGGAATTCAGCATGTGCAATTCCGTTGAGTTTTTTGTCAAGTATCAAACCTAAGAATTTAACATTTTCTGATAAGTTAATGGTCTCATTATCACAAGAAATTTCAAAATTTGGAATTGCTCTCTTTTTCGTAAACACTACCACTTGACATTTACCCACTGATAAAACCAGACCATGATCAGAGAGCCACTGATTTAGATAGTGCAAAGCAGAATTTAAACGGAAAGTTATGTCCTCCATAGATTTAGAGCTATGATAAAGGACGATGTCATCAGCATACTGAAGAATATTACAAAAACTACTAACAGACAATTCGAGGTCATGAGTGTATATATTATACAACAGAGGACTGAGAGCTGAGCCTTGAGGAAGACCCTTCCAGACATGTCTAGCAGGTACCGTAAGAAGCGGATGTTTAACAGAAACTGTTCTGCCAGTAAGCAGACTGCAAATGAAATGAGACAACCTCGGCGGAATACTCAGCTTATGCATTTTCTGCCTGAGTATCGGAAGATGAACATTGTCATATGCAGAGGCAATATCTAGAAAAACACCTACTAAATACTCTCCTTTGGCGAAAGCTCGTCGAATATCTGTAGTCAAAATGCTGAGACTATCAATAGTACTTAACCCCTTTCTAAAACCAAACTGAGAGGGTGCTAAGATATTTCTACTTTCCACTATCCATTCCAAACGATTTTTTAAAAGCCGTTCAACAATTTTTGATAAATTAGAAGATAGGGCAATGGGTCTATATGAATTAGGATCTGAGGAGCATTTCCCAGGCTTAAGAATCGGGATAATAATCTGAGATTTCCACGATTTTGGGAAATTGCCAGATAGGTAAATATTATTAATTAAATTTAGAAGATACAATTTAGACTTTTCATTAAGTCTAGTAATAAAAGAATTAAAAATACCATCTTCTCCAGGACTAGTATCTTTTAAATCTGTTAAAACGATTTTGAGCTCTTGAGAGGAAAAAGAGAGATCCATTTCCTCTGAAGAATCCAATGAAGAAGGTGAGGAATAGAATAGGTCATGGGATGGTACAAACGGAGGAGCTAATTTGTCAGTAAAATCATTAAGCCACGTAAACGGATCATTGGAATTAGGACTGGGGACACAATTAAAAGATCGGCGAAATTTCTTAACATTAGTCCATACAAGAGATGAAGGGGAGCGAGGATTTAGGGATTCACAGAAATTGATCCAACCAAGTTTTTTCTTTTTCCAAATTAAATGCCTAAACTTCGCATCACTGCGCTTGTACTGAACGTAATTCTCCATCGTCATACAGGCTGCGTATGACGCTTCGGCAGATGTTCGCCGATTGACAAAATCAGAGCATTCCTGATCCCACCAGGGATTGAAATGGATCTGATTTTGAATGGAGTATTTCTTGGGAATATGTAATTCAGCTGCAGACAAAATGGCAGAGACAAACCGATCATAGCAAAGATTGGTATTCTCAAAATTACCAGACTCAGGAGGATTGCCCAACATGCAATCCACAGAGTCGACGTACTCATTCCAGTTGGCTTTTTTTAAGTTAAATTTAGAGACCGGAAATTGATTGGATATGGGGGAAAAACTAGATCTTAGGGAAAGCAGTATTGGGAAGTGGTCACTACCATGGGTGGAAGGAAGAACAGACCATGATAATTGTGATGCAAGAGAGGATAGAGAAAGATCAATAGCAGTCCTAGGATTCTGATTAGGATTAACCCTACGAGTTGGTGAGCCATCATTGAGAATGCATAGATCAACATCGTCAATCATGTCAACCAACGAGGGCGAAAATCCGTCACAGCAATAACACCCCCACAAAGTGTGATGAGTGTTAAAATCACCAAGGACCAACACAGGGCTAGGAAGCGAAGAAATGATAGACTTAAGATCAAGAAAAAGAGAAGAGGAGGGATGAGGAATGTAAACTGAAAGAAAGGAAATATTGTAGGCCCTCACAGCAACAGCATTAAACTGTTGGCTGTGGGGAGGGAGAGGGATAAAGGAATAAGGAGAGGAGTGCCGGATAAGGATGGCACAGCCTCCATACCCATCATTTCTGTCCTCCCTCAAACAGGAGAAACCTGAGACCCTGAAAGGAGAATCAGGCACCAACCATGTTTCCGAGAGGGCAACAATGACAGGATTATAAAGCGAAATAATATTAAGTAATTCGTGTTTTTAGCACGAATACTTTTACTATTCCACTGCAGGAAGATGAGAGGAGCCATTGTTTAGGATTTTGAAAATTTTGTGGAGGTTTTGGGCAACGTTGGACGGTATAGGGAGTTCATCAGCGGTTGAAATAATGCTCACAAGGGTTTCTGTTAGGGCAACTAACAGATCCATGGTAGACTCATAAGAGTTATTAACACCTTGATGGAGAGCACAACCGTTAGGAAGAGAAGAAGGACAGTTACTGATTAAGGCCTGATGAGCCTGTCTATCAAATCCCTTTGCTAAAGGAGCATGGGGACGAGGAGTTTGAAAAACTGTTTTGCGGTAAGATATAGTGGGAGAAGCGGGGGCACGTACCTGATGAGATTGGTAATTAGTATGAGCAGGATGTGAAACTGTTTCCTTAGCAATATTTGCAAAGGAACGTTGGGATGATGGGAAGCGAGAGGAAGCGTCAATATATGATATACCTTCCTGAGACATTACAGCTTTTATTGATTGCTGCCTTATAAACTCGGGGCAGTCCTTATCAATGGCAAAATGCTTAGCTGAGCAATACAAACAGGTTGCATTTTCCTTTGAAGTGAGACATGAATCACCAGAGTGAGCCTGAGAACACCTATAGCATCTTGGAGATGACCGACACTGAGACATAATGTGACCAAAACGGCAGCATTTAAGGCATTGGATGGTAGGGAATTTATAAGGTTCAACAGGAAGGGAAGAATGATACGAGAAGACCCTTTCAGGCAGCATTTGACCACGGAATGTGACTACAATTGACTGAGTCGGAACCCATGTAGTCACACCCTCACTAACACACTTTCTATTTAATCTTCTGGCTTTCATAACCTGTCCACACTGTGAGGGAAATTTCAATGAATCTACAAATTCATCTAAAGAAAAATCAACTGGAACTTCTTTGACAATTCCCATTCTAGAGATATTAAAGGTCGGGATAACTGCTACATACTTACATAGACTAAGAATGGGATTTTGAAATGAAACTATTTTTAACCGGATTAATCGCGTATATTATTGGTATTCGAAAATACATTTTTAGAAACCCGACGTTTCGAACACTTTACAGTAGTCCGTGGTCACAGGTAGACTGAGGTGGCATTCGTCTGTCAGTTGATACATTATTATATCAAACTACCGCCAACGATTTCTTAGTTGCCTCGCGTACTGCCCTGGATTCTTGCAGAATGAGCTGACTGTATCATGCCCTCTGGTGTGGTGATTTTGAGACTTCAAAGTTTTTAGAATTGGGTCCCAGGTGGTAGAAAGTTTCCAACCGTCTTCTCTATTGAAATTTGGATGTTTTTGTATTTCAATAGCCTCGCGGATCATTCTAGGGATATATCTATTTTCCCTAGCGAGGATATGTGGTTTATCAAACCTTATGTAATGGTTGGGCTTATCCGTAGCATGCTCACACACAGCTGACTTTGATGCACGCCCATTCTTGATATCGGAGATGTGTTCCTTCACCCTAGTACCGATGCTCCTCTTTGTTTGGCCAATGTAAGATAAGCCACAGTCACAGTCTAGTTTGTATACACCTGCACACTGTAAAGGAATATTACATTTAACTGGTCTCAAGAACTGGCTCACTTTTTTGTTAGGCTTAAATATAGTTTTTATCGAAGCTCTTCTTAAGATGTTGCCAATCCTGTCTGTAACTCCCTTCACATAAGGTAGAAGTGCTGGTTGTCTCTCCACTGTGAGCGGCTTGTTGGTCTTCCCACGACGCTGGCGGGGAACTGGCAGCTTGTTCTGATGAAGGGCATTCTTCACCTGTCGAAGCTCGTCCCCTAGGTGTTCAGCGTCGCAGAGGTGGTGGGCTCTCTGAAACAAAGATTTGCCAACGGTAGATAACTGTGTAGGGTGGTGGTGAGATTCACCATTGAGATATCTATTAGTGTGGGTGGGTTTCCTATACACTGTGTGGCCTACTGTGCCATTGGGATTTTTAATTACTAAAACATCAAGGAAAGCTAAAGAATTATTTGCCTCTAATTCTATTGTAAATTGGATATTGTTATTAATAGAATTAAGATGGTTTAAGAATATATAAATGTTATCTGTAGGTAAAATTGTGAAAGTATCATCTACATACCGCTTATATATTCTTGGTAGACAGGGTGCAGTGCTGAGAGCCATCTCCTCAAAGTGGACCCCACCCACACTAATAGATATCTCAATGGTGAATCTCACCACCACCCTACACAGATATCTACCGTTGGCAAATCTTTGTTTCAGAGAGCCCACCACCTCTGCGACGCTGAACACCTAGGGGACGAGCTTTGACAGGTGAAGAATGCCCTTCATCAGAACAAGCTGCCAGTTCCCCGCCAGCGTCGTGGGAAGACCAACAAGCCGCTCACAGTGGAGAGACAACCAGCACTTCTACCTTATGTGAAGGGAGTTACAGACAGGATTGGCAACATCTTAAGAAGAGCTTCGATAAAAACTATATTTAAGCCTAACAAAAAAGTGAGCCAGTTCTTGAGACCAGTTAAATGTAATATTCCTTTACAGTGTGCAGGTGTATACAAACTAGACTGTGACTGTGGCTTATCTTACATTGGCCAAACAAAGAGGAGCATCGGTACTAGGGTGAAGGAACACATCTCCGATATCAAGAATGGGCGTGCATCAAAGTCAGCTGTGTGTGAGCATGCTACGGATAAGCCCAACCATTACATAAGGTTTGATAAACCACATATACTCGCTAGGGAAAATAGATATATCCCTAGAATGATCCGCGAGGCTATTGAAATACAAAAACATCCAAATTTCAATAGAGAAGACGGTTGGAAACTTTCTACCACCTGGGACCCAATTCTAAAAACTTTGAAGTCTCAAAATCACCACACCAGAGGGCATGATACAGTCAGCTCATTCTGCAAGAATCCAGGGGCAGTACGCGAGGCAACTAAGAAATCGTTGGCGGTAGTTTGATATAATAATGTATCAACTGACAGACGAATGCCACCTCAGTCTACCTGTGACCACGGACTACTGTAAAGTGGTCGAAACGTCGGGTTTCTAAAAATGTATTTTCGAATACCAATAATATACGCGATTAATCCGGTTAAAAATAGTTTCATTTCAAAATGTGTAATAATCGCGAAAACAAAAGATCATATTAAGAATTGTACTGTATAAAAAGCTATTCGCTGCAGAGGCATTTGTGAATTCAACACATATTTTATTGCGTCCAACGTTTTTTACTCCACCATCGACTATGTTAGAGACCTTATTATGATGTAGGAACTGACCAAACTTAATAGCTTTGATAGAAGTTCCAGCTGCAGGGTCAGAAATTTCCCTCGACACATATACAATAAAAGGGCCTGTATCTGTATCAGTATAGGATTTCGGAGTTTGAGAGAAGGACGGATGTACATAAAGGTTTTGTATAGAAGGGGTTGCGGTAGATGGGTTACGTATGGTTTTTTTAGCAACCGAATCCGCACATGAATTTAATTCTTCTCCTTGACGTTTTCTAGGAGCCTGAGACGATTCATTTGAACCGCCTCCGGGATCGGGGGGATCAGTGTCCATTTTTCCACTACTAACCTCACCAAATGTGAGGATTAAATTAATTAAACTAGATAAAAACACCACAAACACTCACAATAACCAAACACCTTGTTAATAAAGATCCTTTTATACGTCAAACAAATTCCACTTTGAAACAATAAACGAAAATTATGCACAACAAAATTAAAACTCTCACTAACACGTGTGTCAACCAAAGCAAACGTAAGCGAAGTCCTAATAATATTACTAAATATACCGTAACCTACGTCAGTAATAAAATAACGAATTTCAGGTACTACATAAGAATTGACATTTCTGTTACCATACAATAAATCTGAACAACCAGAGTAACTTTAATATTATTTACAGGCCTGATGATTCAAAGTCAAATGGGCTCAATATTTTTTTAATCACATTTTTATTTAAATGATTATTTATAATAGCAAAACTTATATATTAGAATCCAACATCTGGTGGACACTGTTTTGACAGTTTGGTTTGATGATATTAAAAAAAAAATGATTTATTGTTTAATTATGTTTCATATAAAATATGAAACCGAAACTGCTGATGACGTCATAAAATTTGTATAATACGTAAAAAAAATGTACATTTTTATGCTTTAAAAATTACACGTGCATTTGAATTATTATGATTACGTTGATTTTATTATATATGTTTTTTTCGTTCTTATTATATATGTTTGTTTCGTTTTTTTTCGGTAGGTAGAGGGAACCTAGTGTTAAGACAGTCCGTTCCCCACTTTCCGCCAAATTCGGAGGCATGGCCATACTTGACGCCGCGCTGTTGCCCCAACACCAGAGCTAAGAAAAGGGAAATATTAAATATTTAAACGTCTTCTGTGGGAATCGAACCGACAACCGGTCGTTTACAGTCAGACGCTATCCCACTGCGCCACGAAGACCTATAAACGCGATTAGTTGTGGGAAGGTCGCTAAAACAATGTAAATTAAAAACGTATCTTCTAATAGAAATATTTTTCAAGGTTTGGAAGTAGTAGTTTAAGTTTTATTTAATAAACTTTTACACGTTATTGTCTTCACGAGATTATTATCATGTAGAATTACAATGTCTACGATACAACACGGTGCAATAAAAGGGTTTGTACTATTAATACTATATCAAATGAATTGTCAACTGAGATAATAGACCGATCCCCAAGAGCAAGGCACAACTATTTTCAAGACCGGGATTAGAGCTACCGTTGTCCTTTACTTCCACGTCCCGAAATGCCGTATCTAAGAGTAACTTTTAATATGTATAATCTTAGCTAGTTGTTTGGGTCTATTCAAATGGCTCGCGACCACTATTGTTGGGAACCATTTAATTATTGTTTATTTAGTACATTTTATTTGTACGTTTATTTATTTACTACAAATTATAATACCTTATTTATTTATCGTTTATATTTTATTATTTACTTATTACCTATATTTATATACTACACATATTACAATATCATATTTACGTACGTATTAGCATTTAATATATAAATAATATTCGGAAGCCGCAAATAGTTCGGTTCGGTAGTTGCAAATTCTTTCACCGGCGTAGCGACTAATATTTAAGGCAAAACAGTCGTTACTTTGCTTTCGATACGCTCACTGTTATTCCCTTGTTTTCTTTGTTCTCCGCTTATTATCAGTTTATACTTGTGCTTAATTATTTATTGTATTATTATTTCGTGGTGTATAAAACTATTTCATTAACTATTGTGCAATGTTAAAATTGTAATTGTACTTTTAAAGTGGTGTTGAAATATACATTATAACACATTTAAGTGGACTTTAAATTTCTACCAAATCAACACTACACTATCACGTCTAAAATTAACCGCCCAATATCTAATGAGGAGTTCCGGTTCAATGACATGTAAGCCAGATCTCTCTATCTCATCCTTCTCTCTTCTTCATCCTCAAGGTCGCTAATGCATCCACAATTCCTCTAATGTTGTAGATGTCCATGAGCGAAGACAAAACCTTACGATCCGACGGTCCTCCTATTAGTTTGCCCCAAAACTTTATAACTGGGTTTAATATAAAAGATGCGTACAGCGTGGCGATCGGAGAAAGAATAGACCGAATGACAATTGACAATTACTAAAGATTACCTTTAAAAACAATAAATATTACAACACGTATTTACTATATTGCTATTATAAAATATCAGGAGCAAACAAAGATTAATAAATATTGTGAAGGCGTTATGCGCCGAAACATCCTCCCGGCCGTTGAGTGACTACTTTCAACTCTTGGGATCCTCCGCCGTGGGAAGCTTGCACAGTCGAGTGAATGGCCGACGAACACAGTCCCTAATTGTATCAATATCTGCAACTCTTGATATCCCATCAGCTCCAGGGAATAGCTTCAAAACACGTCCCAAACGCCAGCTCATGGGGGGTGCGTTGTCTTCAGCTAGTAGCCAAAAATGCTGCCTTATCATTTCGAGTCGTTCATAGCGGCTCTGTAGACCTTTGCTGCAGGTTTCTGGGGCTGGCACGGGCGATGCAGTCAATGGCCTTCCAATGATAAAGTGACCTGGGGAGAGGGAAAGAAGGTCATTAGGACAGGACGATAAAGGACACAAGGGACGACTGTTAAGAATCGCCTCTACCTGTGCAAACAAAGTTAAAATTTCTTCGAATGTTAAATGACTATTGCCAATAACACGACGTAAATGATATTTCGCGGATTTTACCCCGGCTTCCCAGATGCCGCCGAAGTGAGGAGCGTAAGTTGGTATAAAATTGAATTTAATTCCCTCTTGACTTGCAAAATCAAAAAGTGATTCTTTATATTATTTAATAAAATTTCCTATCTCCTTTGCAGCAGCAACGAAATTACGCCCATTATCACAAAATATTTCCGTTGGTTTGCCTCTCCGTGAAATAAATCTATTGAGGGTCTCATTAAATGCATCCTTCGTTAAATCACTAACGGCCTCTAGGTGGATACATTTATATCGTAAACACACAAAAAGACACAAGTAACATTTTATCAAGCGACTACCTCGACCCTTACGATTTATAATAAAAAATGGTCCAGCGAAGTCCAAACCAACAGACAAGAAGGAAAAGCATGCGTTTATGCGTTGAGGGGGCAAGTCGCCCATTTTAGGACATAGCGTTTGACCCCGTAAACGCCTAATAATAATAATAAATAAATAATACTTTATTGCACACACAAAAAAAAAAAATAATACAGCTTACATTAATTAAGAAGTAGGTACATAAAGGCATATGTGCAATGGCGGCTGATCGCTAAAAGCAACTCTTCAGGCAACCAACAGTAACGATTACTTCAAAGAACGCAGAAGCAAGGTGCTAAAAGTTAAACGTATATACAAATCATACGTATATTTACAAATTCGGTACATATATACATACATACAAACATAAATACTAAAACAAGTGGGATACAACATAGATACATACATACATACATCCATACATACATACATACATACATACATACATACATACAAACTAATACATACATCACATACATACCTACACATATACATACATATAAACACAAATACATTAGAGTAGAATATCAGTATTGCTAAGGAAAATATGTTTAAGACGCCGTTTAAATTGCCAACAGACTGCGACGTCTTAATGCAACGGTTAGCTTATCCAAAGTTTTTAACTGTCTTCACAGTAAAGGAGTCACCATAGCATTTCGTACGGGACAAAGGTATTTTCAAAGTAAGTGTTATACGGGAACGGGAGGGGGGCGAACTAATCTGTTATGTTGCGGGTGAGGGGCCCGAGACGGGCGGAGATGTGGAGGAGCGCGTGGGAGTTGGTTTGGCCGCAGGAGGCGGCGTGGAGATGTGTGTGGAAGATGGCGTGGCCGCAGAAGGCGGCGTGGAGTCTGTACCGGTGATAGGTACGGAATCATTGGTGCCCGAGAGGGACGATGAGGGGTTCGTAGTGCCCAAGACGGGCGGGAACGAGAAGTTGGAGTTGCGGAGGAGTACGAGGACGAGACAGGAGTCGATCTCCTCTGGAAGCAAGTTCTGGGGGTTGTCCGATTCAAGGGACACAGACTCTGAGAGCTTTGCGTCGGCAGGGTCACAGCGGACAAAGGCGAGAGCGACCTACTTAAAGGAGCGTAGGAAGCGGCCCCGTCAGCGTAGTGACCAATCAGGCTCTTCCGGAGACGGAGAAACAAAGAGACCGGCGTCTAAGATTGCGAGCCGGAGAAAGGAGGAGGACCAGGCTAAGGTGGCGCAGGAGCTAGCGGCAGATGCCGAAGATATCCGCAGTAGGGCAAACTCAAGTTTATCTAACATGTCCCTACTGTCGGAGGTAGAGCCGGAGGAGGCCAGCCTGACTACCGACTTAACGAGTCAGGTGAAGGACAGTCTGGCCGTCATCCAAAAGGTTGCCACCAAGTCCGGCAACCTTAAGGGGACCTTTGTCAAGGCCCTAAAGGAGGCGGCCAGATCCATTGCCGTGGCGGTAGACGCACTGGTCCAGCGCACGGCTACGACGGAGGTGGTCCAATTGCGCTCTCAGAACGCTCGTCTCGAAAACGAGCTGGCTGAGATGCGCAAGGAGATTGACCTCCTACGGAAGGACATCCGTGGGGAGCGGGAGCGACCAGCGCAACCCACACCAAACCGTGGAGCGACTGGGCAGGAGGTCCCAGGCGAGATGATGCGAAGCATCATGGTGCAAGTTGGCACCATGGTTAGCACCCGCCTGGAGGCCTTAGAGGAGAGATTGCTGCCGGCGAGGGACGTCCGGCCGCCGCTGGCGTCTCGACGAGTTCCGGCGGAACCGGCATCAGTACAGGAGGAGGCGAGGGTGGCCACTTTAATGCCACCTGCAAACCCGGCCCCTTCAAAGGGCCAGCAGCCGCAGGCTAAAGGACAGGGAAAAGGCAAGGGTAAGGGCAAGAAACAACCTGCCCAAGCCGTGGAGACCCCTGCACCGCGGCCTTTGCCGCCAGCTCCGACGGACATGTCGGAGGGCTGGAGCGTTGTTGCCAAGAAGGGTAGTAAGAAGAAGGCGACTACCCAGCAACAGGCTCCACCGGCGGCGAAGAAGAAACAGCAGCAGCCGCAGCAGCAGCCGAAGCAGAAGAGGAAGGCGCCGAAGCTCCGGTCTCCGCGTTCAGCGGCCATCACGCTGACTCTGCAGCCCGGCGCAGATGGGAAGGTGACCTACTCACAAGTCCTCACCCAGGTCAAGGAAAAAATCAAGCTGGATGACCTGGGCATCAAGGATGTGAGGTTTAGGGTCGCCTCCACTGGAGGCAGGATCTTGGAGCTGCCGGGTGCAGGCAGTGCGGAGAAGGCGGACATACTGGCGGAGCGCATGCGCAGTGTGCTGGACGCCAAGGACGTCCGGGTCACGAGGCCAGTCAAATGTGCGGAGCTGAGAGTCAGTGGCCTCGATGACTCGGTGTCCTCGGAGGAGGTGGCGCTGGCGGTGAGCCGAGCAGGTAGCTGCGAGGCTGGAACCGTCAGGGTCGGGGAAGTCCGCCGGGATCGTAATGGCCTCGGCGCTGCATGGGTTCGCTGTCCTGTACAGGCGGCGAAGAAAGTGTGTGGTGGAAGGCTACTGGTCGGGTTTGTATCCGTAGGAGTGCCACTCTTGCAGATCAGAGTCCTGCGTTGTTTCCGCTGCCATGATGTGGGGCACATGGCAGCGAAATGCACTAGCGAGGCGGATAGAAGTAGTCACTGCTTCAGATGCGGGAAGCCAGGGCACAAAAAGAATGTGTGCTCGGCTCAGCCTCACTGCCCCGCATGTGAAGCAGCGGAGAGGCCTGCGGACCATTTGGCTGGGAGTGCTGCCTGCGCCAAGGTCCGCGAGCAGGCCAAGAGGAAGGGGAAGAGGAAAAAGGGAGGAGATGTTGCGGCGAAACCTGCGGGTCGAGCCGCGTCAAAAACCCCAGTGAAGGGTGCGGAGGTGCCAATGGAGGAGAATTAAGAATGGCTCTTCGCATCCTTCAGGCGAATATCAACCACTGCGCGCGGGCCCAAGACTTATTGGTCCAAAGCCTGGCGCAGTGGTCGATACAGGTGGCAGTTGTTTCGGAGCCTTACAGTATACCATCGAGGGACAACTGGGTCGCTGACAACACCGGGGTGGTGGCTATTGCCACCCAGGTAGCCGCGGGCTCTTCGCCCTTCTCGCGAGTTGAGAAGGGGATGGGATGCGTCGCGGCGACTGTCGGTGACCTCGTTGTGGTAGGCGTCTACTTCTCCCCCAATCGAACTTTATACGAATTCGAGGATTTTTGATCCAATTGGGGGAGATGATAGACCGCCATCGTCCGGCTGGCGTGTTGGTTGCAGGAGACCTGAACGCCAAGTCGGACATGTGGGGCTCCGCAACGACGAGTGCGCGTGGTGCGGCACTCTCTGAGTGGGTGGTTGCTTCCGGATTGTCTGTCCTCAACAGAGGGACGGCCAATACGTGCGTGCGACGGCTGGGGGGGGTCCATCGTGGACGTCACGTTCGCGACCCCAGCCTTAGCGCGTAACGTCAGGGGCTGGCGAGTGCTGGAAGACGTGGAGACCTTGTCGGACCATCTATACATCAGGTATGAGGTCTCCACACATCCGGCGGTGCCGTTAGCCCCTGGTCCAACCTCTCGCGAGGGCGGACCGCGGTGGCAACTATGGCGCCTCGACAGGGAGTTGTTGGAGGAGGCTGCGATAGTGCAATCCTGGCTGCCCCAGGGAACGGTGTCCGTTGAAGACGCCGCGAACTGGGCGCAGGGGGCTATGACGCGTATCTGTGACGCGTCTATGCCCCGTTCCAGAGGCCGCCCTCCGTGGCGGCATGTGTACTGGTGGTCGGGCGAGATCGCTCAATTGCGATCATCATGCATTGAGGCGAGACGCCAGTACACACACTATCGCAGGCGGCGGGTACACCGGACTCAGGAGGAGGAAGACCGGCTGTACCTCGCCTACGTCGAGGCGCGTACGGCGCTGCAGGAGGCGATCGGTCGTGCGAAAGGCGAGTCGCACGACCGGATGCTCGAGGGAATCGACGCGGACCCTTATGGGACCCCGTACCGCATGGTGCGGGGTAAATTCCGGTCATGGGCTCCACCCGTGACTCAGTCACTCCAACCGGACGTTCTCCGTGGAGTGCTGACGTCGTTGTTCCCGCAGCGGGCCAGCTTCACAGCACCAGCGATGGCCCGCTCTGCAGCGCCCGAGGAGGAAGAAGAGAGTGTCGCACCACCCGTGGAGGAGGAGGAGCTCGAAGAGGCGGTTCGCCGATCTCGCGTCAAGAGCACTGCCCCAGGCCTGGACGGTGTCCCTGGCCGAGCGCTGACTCTGGCTCTTCCCTTTTTGGAGACCAGGGTCAAAGGACTATTCACTGCCTGTCTGGCTCAAGCCATAATTCCACAGCGGTGGAAGACAGGCAGGTTGGTCCTCATTCGCAAGGAGGGGCGCCCGGCGGATTCTACGTCCGCCTACAGGCCAATCGTGCTCTTGAGCGAGATCGCCAAGCTCTTCGAGCGCGTAGTAGCGAGGAGGCTGCTACGGCACCTGGAGGAGTCAGGCCCGGATCTCTCGGACCTGCAGTATGGCTTTCGCCGTGGTCGTTCGACGGTGGATGCCATACTCAAGGTGAGGTCCCATGCGCAGGACGCAGTGGCTCAGGGCGATGGGGTACTGGCGGTGTCTATTGACATCGCCAACGCCTTTAACTCCTTGCCCTGGCCCTGCATCAAGGAGGCACTGTTATATCATCGTGTGCCTCCATACCTGCGCCGCGTCATCGGGGCTTACCTGTCCGGGAGGTCTGTGGCCTTTCCCGCTCCAGGTGGAAGGTGGGAGGAGATGGAGGTTTCGTGCGGTGTTCCACAGGGTTCGGTTCTGGGTCCGCTCCTGTGGAACATCGGCTACGACTGGGTGCTGCGGGGCAGCACCCTTCGAGGAGTGAGCGTCGTCTGCTACGCCGACGATACCCTTGTGTTGGCGCAGCAGAGGACGTTCCGGGAGGCGGCGGTTCTCGCCACGGCCGGAGTGGCCGTGGTGATCGGGAGGATTCGTCGTCTCGGTTTGGAGGTCGCCCTCGACAAGTCCGAGGCGCTCTATTTTCATGCTCCGCGAAAGGGCCCACCAGCTGGGGCCCACATCGTCGTCGGCGGTGTTACTATAACCGTCGCGCGGAGCATGAAATACCTCGGACTTGTCCTGGATGGACGGTGGAGTTTTCGGGGCCACTTCTCCATCTTGGCCCCGAAACTCCTGAAGAGAGCGGCGGCTCTGGCGCGTCTTTTGCCCAACGTCAGTGGGCCGTGCGTGTCGAGCCGTCGGCTGTACACCGGAGTGGTCAGGTCGATGGCGCTCTACGGTGCCCCCGTTTGGGCGGACGCCCTGGATCGGCAGAACGTCACCCTGCTGCGGCGTGCGCAGAGGGTGATGGCCATCCGGGTGATTCGGGGGTACCGGACCATCTCCGGTGAGGCGGCGTGCGTGCTGGCTGGAGTCCTGCCGTGGGATCTGGACGCTGTGGCTCTTGCGTCGGTCTATTGCCGGCGTAGGGAAGGTCTGGCTGAAGGGCCCGAGGCAGTGTCAGCACTGCATGAGGAGGAGCGCAGGAGGGCGCTGGAAGTGTGGGAGTCCCGGCTGGCAACGCCAACCGCCGGCCGGTTGACAATCGGGGCAGTTCGTCCGGTGTTCCGCCAGTGGTTAGCGCGGCGTCACGGCGTCCTAACCTTCCGCACCACGCAGGTACTCTCGGGGCATGGATGCTTCGGGAAATACCTGTGTGGGATCGCTGGGAGGGAGCCCGACGCTCGCTGCCACCACTGCGACGACTGCCTCGAGGAGACGGCCCAGCACACGCTGGAGGTGTGTCCAGCCTGGGCGTCTCAACGCCGCGCTTTGCGCGGCGTCGTTGGGGACGATCTCTCGCTGCCTGCCGTGTTGAAAGCCATGGTGGGCAGCGAGGCGTCGTGGGACTCGGTCGTATTCTTCTGCGATGCAGTAATGCTCGCGAAGGAGGCGGCGGAGCGGGCGAGGGAGGAATCTTCCGAACTCGCCATCCGTCGCAAACGGCCGGGTCGCCGGAGGGCGGCACACGACCGTCGCCTTCCGCCCTAACATCGGCCAGAGGGCGGTCAGAGTGGGGCTTTCTGATCGCCTACTCCCCTGGCCCGAGTAGGTGCGCGTGGTAGCTCCGCGCGCTACTCAGAGCAGGCCGTCGGGGGTGCCCACCACCCCTTGACTCCAACGGCGAGCCTTGCTGGCACCCGCCGCCCAGGTCCGCGGACGATTGGGGCAGTGCCCGAGACCTGGGCTAGTGGCGGGTAAGGAGCACCGTCAGGTTTTTAGTGGGTAAACGGAAGAACGATCCGGAGTCCCACATAACCGCGTCCGGGTCCCCACCCCGGGCGGGTATCCGTAACGGATTTTCCTGACGATAAAAAAAAAAAAAAAAGGCCTGTGTCACAGGACAACCTGACCAAAATAATATATAAATACAAAAATAATATCACAAAAACCAAACAAAAACTTTAAAAAATGATAAAATAAGACAAATATAAACATAACTAATATTTAGATAAATAAAAAAAAAAATATGTACGATTATAAATAGATTTTAGTCAGTTATTTTTATCTGTTTAGTTGTAAATTTTCATCTAAGTTTTTTTTTTATGTATTGTTTCTTTAAGTTCATATTAATAATAAAATGTTGTATATGTAGTATAAGGATACTATTATAATTGGTCAGAGAATAAAGGCTATTTTTATTTTATATAATGAATATTGAATATTGAAGCCCCTTCATGTCTTCAATACTCACCTAAGTAAGACCCCTTCATGTTCTTACTCAGGTCAAAATACATAACATTAAACTTAATTATGAATATTGAAGCTACTTCATGTCTTCAATATTCGAAAAATATATAAACATCATCATTTTATCATAATACAAAAAATAGTGAAATAACATGTGCATAAATTATATACATTCGTACATGATAACAATCATAATAAAATTGAGCTCAATTTTAATGTCAAATAAGCTAAGACATTGACAAATATAACCAGAATAGGCCGTGTGGTGTTCTTTTTGTTGCCTAGTCTATGACAGACTTCAATCATATCTGATTTCGCATCCGACAACTTAATTTGGTTGTTTAATATCGAGTTAATTTTTATGCACACATCCTCATCTTTGTCTTCTTTAACGCCGTGAAAGAGGAGAAGTTTTCTCCAGGACTGGGTTTCTATGCGGTCCTAGCCAAGAGCAACCAGTTCCACCTGAGACTTGAGCAAACTTAGTGATTTCCATACAAACGATTTAAATGTATAGAAATCCGATGCCAACGACTTCACAGTGGGGTTTGGGGCAGCAGCACCAGGTTGTGGCAGGTTTTTTTCAAACTCGCCCATTCGGCTGTTAAACACGGAAGACAGCTCCTCCATACTTTTAATAAGTTGTTCAACTGGAGTGTCCATTATAATTGTAGGAAAGTGGGTCAGAAAAGGTGTTTAAAGTCAACTTATACAGGCACTTATAGCACTTAAACATATGTTTTTAATAAAATTATAGAAACGAAACAGCTGAGCACATAAATAAACGTCTTTACGCTTTCACGTCTACCCGCAAAAAAATATATAGAAATTTTATTATTTCTAAAAGGGGGCAAACTAATAGGAGGACCGTCGGATCGTAAGGTTTTGTCTTCGCTCATGGACATCTACAACATTAGAGGAATTGTGGATGCATTAGCGACCTTGAGGATGAAGAAGAGAGAAGGATGAGATAGAGAGATCTGGCTTACATGTCATTGAACCGGAACTCATCATTAGATATTGGGCGGTTAATTTTAGACGTGATAGTGTAGTGTTGATTTGGTAGAAATTTAAAGTCCACTTACATGTGTTATAATGTATATTTCAACACCACTTTAAAAGTACAATTACAGGTTTAATATTGCACAATAGTTAATGAAATAGTTTTATACACCACGAAATCATAATACAATAAATAATTAAGCACAAGTATAAACTGATAATAAGCGGAGAACAAAGAAAACAAGGGAATAACAGTGAGCGTATCGAAAGCAAAGTAACGACTGTTTTGCCTTAAATATTAGTCGCTATGCCGGTGAAAGGATTTGCAACTACCGGCGGCTTCCGAATATTATTTATATATTAAATGCTAATACGTACGTAAATATGATATTGTAATATGTGTAGTATATTTATATAGGTAATAAGTAAATAATAAAATGTAAACGATAAATAAATAAGGTATTATAATTTGTAGTAAATAAATAAACGTACAAATAAAATGTACTAAATAAACAATAATTAAATAGTTCCCCACAATAGTGGTCGCGAGCTATTTAAATAGACCCAAACAACTATCTAAGATTATACATATTAAAAGTTACTCTTAGATACGGCATTTCGGGACGTGGAAGTAGAGGACAACGGTAGCTCTAATCCCGGTCTTGAAAATAGTTGTGCCTTGCTCTTGGGGATCGGTCTATTATCTCAGTTGACAATTCATTTGATATAGTATTAATAGTACAAACCCTTTTATTGCACCGTGTTGTATCGTAGACATTGTAATTCTACATGATAATAATCTCGTGAAGACAATAACGTGTAAAAGTTTATTAAATAAAACTTAAACTACTACTTCCAAACCTTGAAAATATTTCTATTAGAAGATACGTTTTTATTTACATTGTTTTAGCGACCTTCCCACAACTAATCGCGTTTATAGGTCTTCGTGGCGCAGTGGGATAGCGTCTGACTGTAAACGACCGGTTGTCGGTTCGATTCCCACAGAAGACGTTTAAATATTTAATATTTCCCTTTTCTTAGCTCTGGTGTTGGGGCAACAGCGCGGCGTCAAGTATGGCCATGCCTCCGAATTTGGCGGAAAGTGGGGAACGGACTGTCTTAACACTAGGTTCCCTCTACCTACCGAAAAAAACGAAACAAACATATATAATAAGAACGAAAAAAACATATATAATAAAATCAACGTAATCATAATAATTCAAATGCACATGTAATTTTTAAAGCATAAAAATGTACATTTTTTTTACATATTATACAAATTTTATGACGTCATCAGCAGTTTCGGTTTCGGTTTAGGTTTCGGCCGAAACTGAAGTCAGAGCCGAAGGTTCGTTTTCGGTTTCGGTTTCGGCTGAAAATTCAGTTTCGGTCGGATACTAAATAAAACATAATAACATAATATTTGACACGTAAAGACCAGCATTGGTGAAATCTGTAGTTACAGTCTGGCGACCTATTTATGTATTCGTTTGTATTTATTTTAAGAAATAGTTATTTAGAAATAACGATTATAATAAAAAAATATAGAATGAATAAAAATTATTGTAAAAGAAAAGTCTCCACAGTCAATTTTCATAGAAGTTGGTAGTAAGTTTGTTGTACAACTTTAACAAACATTTATGATAAGTCACTTCCGTTAAAAGAAATAAATCAAATAACATTATAATAAATGGTTCAATATTCCATATTAATGTTCTAACGAATTTTCCAATACTTTAAATAATTTATTTTACACAAAATACAAATAGTTTAGTAAACAAGCTTCATCTTTTACCAGTATAGTTTTAAACATGGCGCCACTTTACAGGATGCAAAACATATAATTTTGATACTTTTCAATTTAAATGTTTTATACTTTAAATAATTAAACAATAAATCATTTTTTTTAATATCATCAAACCAAACTGTCAAAACAGTGTCCACCAGATGTTGGATTCTAATATATAAGTTTTGCTATTATAAATAATCATTTAAATAAAAATGTGATTAAAAAAATATTGAGCCCATTTGACTTTGAATCATCAGGCCTGTAAATAATATTAAAGTTACTCTGGTTGTTCAGATTTATTGTATGGTAACAGAAATGTCAATTCTTATGTAGTACCTGAAATTCGTTATTTTATTACTGACGTAGGTTACGGTATATTTAGTAATATTATTAATGTTGCAAACAAAATTAAATTAATGAGAACATAATTTATTGAAGCGAGGTACATAAGTTTAATAATAAGCGAAACTTAAAGTTACTAACAATTACCACGGGATATATTGATACAGAAACAAAAACGAATTAAGAACAAATAATTTTTTTTTACACATTTATTTCTTAATAAGACAAGCCACTTGAGAACAATATTTAACATATAAAATTGTCATTGCAAAGGAGGCAATGTACCGAAAGCTCACAAGATTCTTTTTTATATTATTTTAAATACTCAATTGAAGCTTTGTAAAAAAAAATCTTGCTTAACAATTTAATTGAATTACTTCCTTTGAACGAATAAACATATGGTTAGTAATGTTGCTTATATTGTGGTAATAGAAATCTAAAAGTTAAATTAATTATGTTTGCCAATCACGCAAAAAGTACTGAATGAAGAATGGAAATGAATGAATTTTGACATGGTGGTAGCGTATAGTCCAAAGGTATATAGGATAGATTATTAGATTAGAGTGATAGATTACTAGGTTATTAGATTACATAGATTATTATTAGATAAGGTGTAGGATAGATTTTTATCCCGGTATTTGTGATAGTATTTTTGGAAAAAATCTTGCTTAACAATTTAATTGAAATACTTTGAACGCTCTATTGCCACTTAGTACGTTGTTTCGTTAATTGATAAAGGTGGACTATGACGCATTAGTCGCTACCCCACGACAGCAATATGCATTAGCCGTGACCGGCACCTTCAGTAAGGCTTTTACATTGCTAGGGCTCAGTTGAATTTTCTATTACAATTAAAGTAATTTATTAAAAATGTTCACCGAAAATCAATTGTTCACTAAATTCAATACGACACGAAAAATTAAAGCAATTGCCTAAAACGACGTTATGTCATATAAATTTATCCTTCATAATAAATGCATCCTTCGTTAAATCACTAACGGCCTCTAGGTGGATACATTTATATCGTAAACACACAAAAAAGACACAAGTAACATTTTATCAAGCGACTACCTCGATCCTTACGATGTATAATAAAAAATGGTCCAGCGAAGTCCAAACCAACAGACAAGAAGGGAAAGCCTGGGTTTATGCGTTGAGGGGGCAAGTCACCCATTTTAGGACATAGCGTTTGACCCCGTAACGACTCAACTTCTTATGAAAAGTGAAGAATGGAGTGTCTGGACACTAGGTTCCTTCTGACTACCTTTACGCTTTGCTGGAAAAAAACGTGAAGATAGATACGTGAAGGTATTTATAAAGACTATATTAATGTACATAGGAACTATATAAAATAAAGTGTTTATATAAAAAAACTTTCTACCATGGTATCTTGAAACACAGGTAATGAGAACGGCCAAGAATCCGCGCTGTTGAATGCCGATATTGTTATTGCATAGCTGTAAAGAAAATATACCAAAATAATTAAAAAAAATATATATATTAAGTTACTTTTTACTACTCTAATCGTCCTAACAAGGGTATCAGGTTGAAACAATAAAAATAATAAATATTGTGAAAAACACATGGGAAAATTTTCAATTAAATTACATCGTTTGGTATGAAGTGGGTTAAATAAATATTTTAAGGTGAAGTATAATATCCACGGCATCTGGTTAGACTGGTACAAGGGTAAAAGTACAACAACTTATTAATAGAAAAAAAAACTTATTAATAGAAAAGAAAAATCTTCAAGAAGACTAAAATCTCCGTTTCTCTTTCTATTCCAGCTCCAGAACACGCGCCATCTTCACTACGAGTTGGTTGGCAGCTATACACGATACACGATACACGGTCAGGGAAGCTCCTTGATTGGATATATGATATTATATTCGACTAAAGGTATTTATATTTTTTGTTATATAATATAGTTTGATTACAATGAGATTTACATATATAGCTGAGGTTAATTAGAAATATAATTAATTATAGAGACTAGGCGCAGTGTCTGACTGTCAGCACGACTGATTGTGAATTCGATTCGTGGAAATCGAATTAAATAAAAATAAGAATAATGATTATATTTAAATTATTTTAATTTTTTCGCTTTAGTGATAAGACATAGCGCGGCGTTGAATTTTGCCACTCAAAACGCAGTGCCTCTAATTCAGGCAAAAACTAATAACAGAGTGTGTGACACTATGTTCTTTCTGTACACATTGTTTTTTTTTTTATTAAAGAGAGGGGGGCAAACGAGCAGGAGGACTACCTGATGGTAAGTACTAATTAAACCTGAACCTATCGTTGGAAGTTTCTTCTAAATCGGACAAGTAGTTTTTGCTCTGCATAAACAAATGTTTACTGCAGCGCCACCAGGTGAATTTTCACCCTAACGAAAAAAAAAAAATTAAATATGAATCAAGCAAAGCCGAATCCAGTTCTGAAAACTCTATCCAATCGGATTTGGTTTTACACAAAAAAATTATGTTCATTCAAACTATTTAAAAGTGCTTTCAGAAATCTATTTTAATATTTTAAATCGGAATTTATTTTATTCCTACCTTCTTAAATTATTATTTTTATCATAACTATTTAGAGTGGCATTTACAATGACCAAATGGTGGTCAGAGGTTTTACTTAATTATTTTTAATATTTGCTGTGTGTCATCTCCGACATATATATTTTTAATATTACTTTTTCCCCTCCATTTTATGTCTTATTTCCCAATTTTTATTTTTATTTTCAATTATTTTTGCTTCCATCTTAAGGAGGGAGGAGTTACCAGGGGCGACGTAATATAACATTACAGCGCCGACTCCCACACTTTCGCGGACACGCATTTAAGAAAGACAATGGGCTGCATATTTTACAAATTTACTGGAATAAGATATTATAATAATTTAATGCAGTCTTAATCCAGTTGTCAATTAATAAAGTTATGTTTTTATATAATTAATTGTAAATAATAAAATAAATAATCTTTTTTAAAAAAGATTTCTCCGGTCGTCAGATCATAACGCGAAAGATTGATTTTTTATCAAATCGATAGTTAACATATTTAAAGAGTGACAATATACTTTGATATTTTCAATTTGATAATTCAGTATGATTAGACTGAATCAAATATTTAATTCCGAAGGGCGTATTAACATTAATAAAATAATTAATTTAGTAATAGAAATTAGCACGTAAGTAAAAGTGATTTTACATTTATTAATTTTTAAATTTATTTATACCTTCTCTAGTGTTACCCGAGACCCTATATAAAAAAAACCAACCACGAAGATGTATTTTTTTATCAATCGTAGTTAAACAGATTAAGATGACAATGATACCAAAATCCCAAAAAGTCTACTTCCAAACATTTTTTAAATACGGTATTGACAATAAGAACCTTCTTCACTGTAACTTTTGTACGACACCAAGATACGTGTTTACGTAATTGCCTCGTAAAAGTAAAAAAAAAATAGCAATGATATTTCATTAATTTATTGAATTATTATTCCTTTTTTCTTCACCGTTAACTAAATGAATATTTGAATTTATTTTCTTTCGCTACAACGTCGGGACGTATTGTTAACACATGTTATAAATGATATAAAGACATAACGAGTTCTAACGTAAGAAATAAATGGGTTTAGTTTAAATACTACAAACATTGACATAAGATTCAAAAATGGTGGCGATTTTCTGTAAGACATTGGATTAACACAGCCGCATTAAATTCAGTTTCTGCCCCGTGAGACCGACCTATTAGCACAATCTATTACTTTGAAAGTATTATATTAACCAATCGTTCTCATCACAATTTTGAAATTCTTTCGCTTGCCAAATCGGTGATATAAACATTTTTAATATTACAAATAGACTAAATTGAATCGGTTATTCTTTCGTGGTAAGTTTTTTTTTAAATAGGATCTAGGGTAACATTATAGGGTAATAAATAAATTTAAAAAAAAAATGTAAAAACACGTTTTCGTGCTAAATGTTTTTGCTTAATTAATTATTTTATTAATTATAATACGCCTTCAGAATAAAATATTTGCTTCAGTCGTATTTCAAAGGTATCATTGTCACTCTTAAATCTGTTAACTATCGATTTGATAAAAAAATACATCTTTCGTGGTAGGTTTTTTTTATATAGGGTCTCGGGTAACACTAGAGAAGGTAATAAATAAATTTAAAAAATAAATAAATGTAAAATCACATTTACGTGCTAATTTCTATTACTTAATTAATTATTTTATTAATGTTAATACGCCTTCGGAATTAAATATTTGATTCAGTCTAATAAGACTGAATTATCAAATTTGAAATATCAAAGGTATCATTGTCACTCTTTAAATCTGTTAACTATCGATTTGATAAAAAATACATCTTTCGAGTTATGATATGACGACCGGAGAAAGTCTTTTTTAAAAAGATTTATTTATTTATTAATTACAATTAATTATATAAAAACATAACTTTATTGATTGAAAACTGGATTAAGACTGCATTAATTATTATAATATATTATTCAGTAAATTTGTAAAATATGCAGCCCATTGTCTTCTTAAATGCGGTGTCAGCGGAAAGTGTGGGAGTCGGCGCTGTAATTAGTTTTATACACCACGAAATAATAATACAATAAATAATTAAGCACAAGTATAAACTGATAATAAGCGGAGAACAAAGAAAACAAGGGAATAACAGTGAGCGTATCGAAAGCAAAGTAACGACTGTTTTGCCTTAAATATTAGTCGCTATGCCGGTGAAAGGATTTGCAACTACCGGCGGCTTCCGAATATTATTTATATATTAAATGCTAATACGTACGTAAATATGATATTGTAATATGTGTAGTATATTTATATAGGTAATAAGTAAATAATAAAATGTAAACGATAAATAAATAAGGTATTATAATTTGTAGTAAATAAATAAACGTACAAATAAAATGTACTAAATAAACAATAATTAAATAGTTCCCCACAATAGTGGTCGCGAGCTATTTAAATAGACCCAAACAACTATCTAAGATTATACATATTAAAAGTTACTCTTAGATACGGCATTTCGGGACGTGGAAGTAGAGGACAACGGTAGCTCTAATCCCGGTCTTGAAAATAGTTGTGCCTTGCTCTTGGGGATCGGTCTATTATCTCAGTTGACAATTCATTTGATATAGTATTAATAGTACAAACCCTTTTATTGCACCGTGTTGTATCGTAGACATTGTAATTCTACATGATAATAATCTCGTGAAGACAATAACGTGTAAAAGTTTATTAAATAAAACTTAAACTACTACTTCCAAACCTTGAAAAATATTTCTATTAGAAGATACGTTTTTTATTTACATTGTTTTAGCGACCTTCCCACAACTAATCGCGTTTATAGGTCTTCGTGGCGCAGTGGGATAGCGTCTGACTGTAAACGACCGGTTGTCCCTGTTGAAACTTTCAACGATAGGTTCAGGTTTAATTGGTGCATCTTTTCATATATGTGTTACGGTGATCACTTACTAGGGGGCGCTGCAGTAAGTACATTTGTTTGTGCAGAACTAAAACTACGAGTCCGATTTGAATGCAGTTTTCAATGATAGATTCAAGTTTACTTAGTGCATATTTTCATATATATGTGTCATGTATGTTTACTTAGTTCATATTTTCAAGTATGTGTCAACTCTCTAGGGGGCGTTGCAGTAAGTAGCTGCTTCCATTTTTTGTGTATAACAAAAACGACTAGTACGATTGGAAAGAGTTTTCAGTATTAGATTCCGCTTTGTTTAGTACATGTTTTTAAATTTATATTACGGTGACAAGTCACCAGGGGGCGCTGCAGTAAAATATTGTTTGTACAAAGCTAAAATGACGAATTCGATTTGGATGCAGTTTCAGTGATAAGCTCAAGTTTAATTAGTGCATGTTCTTGGATATAATTTATCGTGTTAACTCACCAGGGGGCGCTGCAGTAAATATTTGTTTGTAATATTTAATGTAAAACCACAACTACTAGTCCGATTGGACAGAGTTTTGAGTATTAGATTTACCTTTACTTGGTGTATGTTTTTAGTTTTTTTTTACGTTAAGAACTCACCAGGGGGCGCTTCATTAAACATTTGATGGTGCAAAGTTAAAACTACGAGTCTGAATTTGATGCAGTTTTCAACGATAGGATCAGGCTCAATTAGCGCGTGTTCTCGTATATGTGTCGTGGTGACACCTCACCAGGGGGCGCTGTAGTAAGCATTTGCTGTATTTTTGTGTGAAACCTATTTAGATGCGGTTTTCTGTGATAGGTTCAGGTTTAATTGTTGCGTGTTTTTATATGCCATATCACAAACTACCACGGGGCGCTCCAGTATAAATTAATTTGTTCCAAATCAAAACTACTAGTGGGTTTTGTGATTTTCACTGATTTGGTTAAACTTAAGTTTCCTTAAAATGTTACGGTGACAATCTGCCAGGCGCTGCAATAGGCATTTGATAACCAGAAAGCATTGGGCTTATAATTTTTTTTGGATTTGCATGAAGATTAATATAAAGTAATTATGTAATAATATATAATGTGTATCTATACACTTTAAAAAGTTTAAAATAAAAAACAAAATTAAAAATTTTGAAAATACGACGGTTTAATTGTAATTGAAAAGGATAAAATAACTAGAAATCCCCCGCCTAAAAGAATATATGTAACGTGATGATGGGGACAACTTCGTCGGGGGCTGCCAGTTGCAATCTCTATTTTCGTTCTTAAAGTTTTTAAAAGGAATACCAGTTTTGATAACTGTAAATTCATATTAATATTTTAATTTTTTCCTAAACCTGTTTTAACAGCATGAAAACCTAGGAGAAGTTAGCAAACTTAAAGTAATGGCAGCTCCGACGAAGTCGTCCCCATCATCTCGTTACATATATTCTTTTATTATTTTTTAGGCGGGGGATTTTTAGTTATTTTATTTTATCCTTTTTCAATTACAATTAAACCGTCGTGGGTATTTTCAAAATTTTTAATTTTTGATTATTGTGGCTTTGTATCAATTCTCTACTTGCTTAGATACGAATAATTTATACTATACATTTATACTATAGAAAAGGAATAATATGATTTATTTATTGTTTACATTTGTTGTTTACTTCACGTTTATTTAGCTGTGATTGTTGAGCATAGATTATAAAGTAATGAAAGGCACAGATAGCACTTTTTTTTTTTACTTAGTAAACCTTCATCTTTAATTTTATGTATAAATATGTTATTTTACTTTGCCTTTGTTTACTTTCTCTTTCTTTTTTCATGTCTTACTATTTTTATTCTCAACCTATAACAATGACGCATAATATAATATATTGATGTTAAAATGTTCCTATACAATGCTTGTAAAATTTATCTTCCTTGTTTTTTTTTTTGTTTTCTTTTTCTCCGAGTAGTAAATTCTGTTCTTGATTTATTTCACAATTGTTATGTAAATGCCTAGGTGTGAATGGCACTTCTACCTCAGTTTCACTTTGCTTAATTTTATTTTTCTTTAATGTGTCTACTATTGTAAGGTATATTCAATGCAATCTCTTTCTGCTTTTATTGCTGCTGGTGGTGAAGGATGGCTAAGGTCGTATTTATTTCTTTTTCATTATAAGCATTTATTTTGTCTAATTGTTACTTATTATATTATTTTTATTAATATGTATATATATATATATATATATATATATATATATATATATATATATATATATATATATATATATATATACATATATATATATATATATATATATATAACATATATATATCGTATATATATATATATATATATACATATATATCTATCTCTCTCTCTCTCTGTCGCTCTCTCTCTCTCTCTCTCTCTCTCTCTCTCTCTCTCTCTCATCTCTCTCTCTCTCTCTCTCTCTCTTCTCTCTCTGTCTATCTCTCTCTGTCTCTCTCTCTCTGTCTCTCTTCTCTTATTAATAAAAATAATATAATAAGTAACAATTAGACAAAATAAATGCTTATAATGAAAAAGAAATAAATACGACCTTAGCCATCCTTCACCACCAGCAGCAATAAAAGCAGAAAGAGATTGCATTGAATATACCTTACAATAGTAGACACATTAAAGAAAAATAAAATTAAGCAAAGTGAAACTGAGGTAGAAGTGCCATTCACACCTAGGCATTTACATAACAATTGTGAAATAAATCAAGAACAGAATTTACTACTCGGAGAAAAAGAAAACAAAAAAAAAACAAGGAAGATAAATTTTACAAGCATTGTATAGGAACATTTTAACATCAATATATTATATTATGCGTCATTGTTATAGGTTGAGAATAAAAATAGTAAGACATGAAAAAAGAAAGAGAAAGTAAACAAAGGCAAAGTAAAATAACATATTTATACATAAAATTAAAGATGAAGGTTTACTAAGTAAAAAAAAAAAGTGCTATCTGTGCCTTTCATTACTTTATAATCTATGCTCAACAATCACAGCTAAATAAACGTGAAGTAAACAACAAATGTAAACAATAAATAAATCATATTATTCCTTTTCTATAGTATAAATGTATAGTATAAATTATTCCCCGGATCTGTAACACTGCCGGTAACGTCTGGTTCCTAGCTGCTTTGTAAGTCATTGCCGTGTCGTCATTTCGAGTATTTCGTACAAGTAGGAAAACACTGAAACAAACAACAAAAGAACGAAAAAGGAGCACTTATCCCCTCTCTGATGTCAGAGATGACACAGAGCAAATATTAAAAATAATTAATTAAAACCTCTGACCACCATTCGTCATTGGTACATTACTCTAAATAAATTTTATGATATTAAACCCTAATTTTAACAAGGTAGGAATAAATAAAGTCAAGATTTAAAATATCTTCATTCAATAGATTTCTGCACGCACTTTTAAATAGTTTGAATGAACATAAAGCTCCCCACCGGCTCGGAAGGCAGTTCTTGTGACAGCGCCTGCAAGAAAAACTCAGCAGTTTCTCTTTTCAAATGTGAAATGTCTTTTAACAAGTAATAAGCTATACTTATTAATATTGTTTTTTACAATCATAAGAATAAACGAGAACCATTAAAATACACTCCAATAATAAATGATAAATAATTACAATAACGATAAGCCTAAGCAAAGCTAATAGTAAAAATTATAGCAATTAATTTGAACAGTAAATAATAATAATAATAAATTGAACAGTAAATATTACAGTTAAATTATTAGCAAATTAATTAAACAGTAAATATTACAGAATCGCAGTTTTAAATAAAACAACTTAAATAGATTTTACTTACATGTTTCCTTTCAGCGATAGGCCGTCAATTGTGACTTTCGATACAAATGACGCCCTTTATAAAGACATTCGTCCCGCCATGAGCGGGTGTCAATCACACAAATATTTTTGGATGTGTGGTATCCTCGAGATGGAACTTAAAGAAACAATACATAAAAAAAACTTAGATGAAAATTTACAACTTAACAGATAAAAATAACTGACTAAAATCTATTTGTAATCGTACATATTTTTTTTATTTATCTAAATATTAGTTATGTTTATATAAATTTGTCTTATTTTATCATTTTTTTTAAGTTTTTGTTTGGTTTTTGTGATATTATTTTTTGTATTTATATATTATTTTGGTCAGGTTGTCCTGTGACATAGGCCTCCTCCAACTCCCTCCAAGTATCTCTTTCACGTGCCTATTGCCTCCTCCAATATTTAGGTAAATCGTCTTCCCATCTTTTCATTTGTCTTCCTCATTACCGCTTTCCATCTCGAGGATACCACTCCGTAATATCTCTTGTCCATTTGTCAATTTTAGTTCTCATCATATGTCTTGTCCATTTCCATTTGTGTGAGCGGATTTTGCATAATACATCGTGCACTTTCGTTTTTTTTCCTGATCTTAGTGATAAGTGGCGGCACTTATGATGGCCACCTGGTGATGTTTAGCAAACTTCTCACCATTTTTCGTTGGCATATTTATATAGTGCACTGTTTAATAGAGTTATATTAAATGTTAAAATATGGAATATATAATATATACAGCAATAAATGTATTTTGACCTGAATAAGAACATGAAGGGGTCTTAGTCTTACTTAGGTGAATATTAAAAACATTAAGAGGATTCAATATTCATTATATGTTACTGTTTAATTATTACGTAAGTAGTTTGAAGTTGTTTGTTCAGTTTCACATATTGAATATGAATTTTGTAACTGCTATTAATATTATATTTTTTTTTCTTTCACGAGACGTGAAAAAGCCAGGAAAGGCCGACTGTAAGAAATTCTTTGATTTATTTATGTACATCCACCTTGATTTTATAACTTCCGCTATATATTGTTAGTATCTGTGGTTATTGATTATTTATATGTTGGCGCAAGGCGTAGCGCCTCTGTTATTTTATAATCCCGTCTATGACTCAACTTGTCAGGTGTCAGATGGTCGGTATGACTAATGCGTAAAGGTAGAAACTTGTTAATAAGAAAAGGTATAAAGCAGTCGTTGGACTGGCTGTTGCATAGTTGACGTTGAGCTGCGGTAGTGTTAGTTACTAGACGGGACGCCCTGTCCCTGTGTGTTTCTAATATAACGTAATTAAGTGTAAGTTCGGTGGTGAGAGGAGCTCGGGCAGTGGAGGTGAGTGTTTATCGATTATAAAGAAGCTTCTTAAGCCTGCACTTGGGTCACAAGCCCCAGGCACTGCTTTAGAGTTCCTCTCCCTATAGTTGCGAGGGGTTCGGTGCCCCGTATTACGTGTCGTAATTAATATGCGTTCGTGTAGTGTGTAATGTTATAATACGCTCTTGGCCCGTTGCCTACGCCCAAGAACCATTCCTGACGTTTATCAATCTACATACGTATTCGTTATGTGTTACTTATATCATAAGTGAGTTATATCATCATCTTTAGATATTCTACATCAGAAGTGAGATATATTATATCATTTTTATCTTTTTAATCTTACATATATTAAGAGATGTTGTTATTTTTATTTGTTAATTAAACATTGTAATTGTTAATATGTAGAAACGGTCAGCCTCTACCCACTACATAATTTGAAGTAATCTCGAGCTAAGATCCCAACCTTACTATAGCAAATGTTGCATTAAGCATTTACTCTGTAAAAGAACTATTGCACGCAACGTGGGTAAAATAAAGAACTCGAGAGTACACCAAATCTTGTTAAACTTCTAACCTTAACAAATCGTAAAACTGTTAATTACTAAACAGTGGAGTTAGATTCATAAAAATGAAGGTATCAATGATTCTTACGTTTAAACATTTTATAATACGTTTACTACTTTCATACTTTTTTTTTCTCTCTCTACGATTTTATCATCAAAATTGACAGTACCTATTTTATCAAACCATTTATTTCAACATTTTTTTTTTACCTATCCTTTCAACGGGCTAAAACTAACATAACTTATTTTTCTACTTTCTTAACATCCGTTTTTCTTTTACTTTATAGAATCCTACTTTTGTCAATATTCGGGCTTACGTCATTATACCCCTGATTATTTAAATAACTATCGCCGTAATAGATTTATTTCGATACCACCCTCTTTTTTTATAATTCTATAAAACAAAAGAATATAAATCTTTCTACTATACCGATTTCTAAACTATGTTGCCGCTTAAATAATCAAGGTAAGCCGTTAAGTTTCTTTATCTACCTTCTATAGCACAAATTCCATCAAAAGTGTGCACGTTGCACATTTAACATTAAGCAAAAAAATAGAACGAGCTCACCCGGTGATGATTATACTTCCTGTAGTATTGGCATCGGTCGAGTGCCAAATGTGATGTGGACCATCACTTCAGCTTCTTTAATCCTTCTACTGATTACAACACTTAACACTCCGCGATATTTTAAACTTTACACGATATATTACACAACTTTTAGGCCCTTCGATCCCACTTCTGATGTAAGATGCGATGATAAAAATGATATTAATATATCTCACTTCTGATGTAGAATATCTAAAGGAATGATGATATCTCACTTATGATATAAGTAACACATAACGAATACGTATGTAGATTGATAAACGTCAGGAATGGTTCTTGGGCGTAGGCAACGGGCCAGGAGCGTATTATAACATTACACACTACACGAACGCATATTAACTACGACACGTAATATAGACTACGGGGTACCGAACCCCTCGCGATTACAGGGAGAGGAACTCTAAAGCAGTGCCTGGGGCTTGTGACCCAAGTGCAGGCTTAAGGGTACCCTTTATAATCGATAAACACTCACCTCCACTGCCCGAGTTCCTCTCACCACCGAACTTACACTTAATCACGTTATATTATAAGCACACAGGGACAGGGCGTCCCGCCTAGTAACTAGCACTACCGCGGCTCAACGTCAACTATGCAACAGCCAGTCCAACGACTGCTTTATACCTTTTCTTACTAACAAGTTTGTCACTACGCATTAGTCATACCGACCATCTGACACCTGACAAGTTGAGTCATACGTGGGATTATAGAATAACAGAGAGGCGCTACGCCTTGCGCCGACAAATAAATTAATTTTAAAATATTTATTATTGATTAGACATGTTAAAGAGTTAAAAACGCATGTCGCATTCGTATCGCCATCTTTCGGCACAGATAGTAAATATGTCAGAATCGTTGTATAACTACGATGGTACTGACACGAACGCGCCATATCGTTGCTGGAAGTTGAAGTAGTAATAAGTTCTGAAAGTGTGTTATATTGTGGATAGAAATATAGAATTACAAGACAAAAGGTTGTATTATTGCTTTCATATGTTATTGGAAAAGATGGGTCTCGAAAACGTATATCATCAGTGGCTGCTTTGGGTGCTTTAACTTCATCTTGCTCTGAAAGTCTGCCTTCAGTCTCCAATCCTCCCACCGCTAATGTGTGCAATCCAATCCATAAGGACAACAAGGTTTCACAAGTAAGGTCCAAAAGAGTAGTGAAAAAGTAAATGTAGTGCATAGCTTTGTAAGTATTAAAGTTTTCCCTTATTATGTGATTAGTATAATTTTTTTTTTTTTTTTATTAAATATTGAAGCTCTACAGACACTCGGTCTCGTATCCTTTTTTTCCTTAATTGTTTTTTGGTTACAAATCTTAAATTACATACTACTCAAAACTAAACTGATGTTTTAAATTAACCTAAGCGAGTATTACATTTACTACTTATGTCTACATTTAAATGAACTATTAATTAACACAATATACAATTTACAAAATTAGCTATATCATAAAATTTGTTGGCGGGAAAAGGGCATGACTGCTATGGACGAGGACGTGACCGTTTCATTTCGGTCTTTTATGGCCATCTTAATGTTGTATTCCACGATTATTCTATTTGTTGCCCCCGTCGCGTTCCGGATTAGCCTTTTGACGGCATCATCTTTGTCATCGCTGTAGTAGTATGTGCAGTTGTCGGTGTGTCGCGAAATTGCTACCACAGCGTGTGGTACGCTATCGTGTAACTGCATTTTCACTGTTTTAAGATTTACTACTACAACGGTTGTGCTGGTAAGACCCTGAGCTTCGTGGATTGTGAGCACCCTCGAGCCATCCTGTCCTCCACATCCCTGGCTGGTCAGGGATTCTTTCTCTTCCTGAGTAAAAGTGAGGTAGAGGGTATTCTTTAGATCTTTTGGAACTGGCGTAGATTTAATATTTTTCATATAAAGGGAGTGCACTACCCTTCTCGAAGAGTATATACCGGGATATACCTCTCTTAGGGCGTAAGCTACGTCCATGGGACTCCTGTGAGTACACGGTAGATGTTGGTCGATGTTGAGGATTTGTGATGGTCTATGATAGAACATCTCAAAGAGGTTGTCCCTGTCTATATAGGGTATCTGGTTTACATCTCCAATCAAAATAATTTCCTGGGCTCCTGAGATTCTTCCTGCCATTACTATTGCTCCAAAGTGGTTCATCAGGGCTTCGTCCACTATCAGCCGTTTACACTTTTCTGATTCTCTTGGTGCCCCGTTTGCCAATATTGAAGCCATAGTACGGATTTTACTCCTTACCAGATTCCCTATACGTACCGATAACCTCTCTCTTAGTTCACTGGCCGCTTCTTTAGTATATGTAACTACCGCGTCTCTATCCAAGTCAAATTTTTCCACTATCCAACTGGTTTTCCCACATCCCGGAACACCATTTATAAATTGCATGTTGGGTAACTTCCACATATCATGTGAGGAATCCAGAGCGTTGTCTAGGCATGTAGCCTGTTCCAGCATTTTATCCTCCAACATGATACTTAAGCACTTGGCGACAATTACGATGGGATTGTTAGTTGGTGTGTTGAACTTTTTTTTTTTTTTTTTTTTTTTTTTTTTTTTTTTTCGCTGGGAAATGCTTTTACGCAGACCAACCGTTCGCAAGACAGGCAGAACTGCCCTGCGAACGGATGATACTGTGGGATTCACCAATGAGCCCGATACTACCCACTAAAACCCAGCGGAAACCCTCTCCACCATCAGGAGACGCCGTAGGCTTGCTTGCGCATTCTTCTACGACGTCTCGGTGGACGGCCCGCCTAGTGCAGGCCACCGTCGCCTTCAGGGTGCTCTGGGGTTTCTTCCAGAGCACCCGCAGCCTCGATGACTTGCAGGAGGATCACTCCGATCCTTTCGCAGTAGCTCCTCTAGGGTAGGGGGAGTTGGAGATGCGCGTACCGCCTTCTCCTAATCCCTGGCCTCCGACGGCGGAGCGAGTTTGCATTGACGTTAGTCTCGCGCATCCGCTCCGCGGCCTCCTTTAATGCAATGACTGATTCGCAAAAGGAGACCATCGCAGACCAGTTCCTCTCACTCTCCAGCATAGCCTCCACCACACTAGAAAGTGAGAGGTCCCTACCCACTACAGCCATCAAGGCGTGGCGTTGTGGGGCCCAAGCGGGGCATTCGGCCAGAGTGTGATGCGCCGAATCAATGGGCGCATTACACTCGTGGCACGCCGGCGACCTCTCCCGACGTGCGATCTGGTGCAGGTATTTGCCGAAGCAACCATGCTCCGTCAGCACCTGCACCAGTCTGAACGTCAGGACCCCGAAACTCCTCTCGACCCAGCGCTCTAGATAGGGACGGATCGCCTCCACCGTCGCTAGGCCTGCCGCCGGGGACCCCAAGTCCTCCTTCCATCGCCGGATCAGGGCTTCATGCGCTCTTCTCCTGATCCGCACGATACTCTCCGTCGATGGTCGCTCGCCTCGCGACCGCTCACTTGCACGAAATGCGTGTACTCTAGCGAGCAATTCCGCCTGCAACTCCCAAGGCGGATCGCCCGCCAGAAGAGTAACCGCTGTCCACGACACCGTACGGTACCCCCGAATTGCTCTCACCGCTATGACCCGCTGTGCTTTCCGTAATTGGGACCTGTTACGAGCAGTGAGAGCATCAGCCCACAAGGGCGCACCGTACAGTGCCATAGATCTCAACACGCCGACATAAAGCCGTCGGCATGAAGAATCTGGCCCTCCGATGTTCGGCAATAACCTGCCGAGGGCCCCGGCGGCACTCACGAGCTTCGGCGCAAGAAGAGCAAAGTGCGACGCGAACGACCATCGTCCATCCAGGGTTAGGCCCAGATACTTCATCTGAGCCTTTACCTCCACCTCCTGTCCCTGGATGCGCAGAGTAGCCCCTCGGGGGGGTCCCCTACGCGGGCCATGGAAAAGGAGAGCTTGGTTGAGAGTTGATGGTGTGTTGAACTTGAGGTATCCTCTTCTTCGGGTTTCTTCTTCGTTAAGCTCTACAAAACCAGATGTTGTACTGTAAGCCGCCATATAAGTGCCCTTTATGTGTCCCATGATGGTCTGGCCGTTATCGTTATCGTATACGGCGGCTTCTGCCTCCTTGAGTTTCATTCCAAGGATCGAGTATCCACCTAAGTAAGCTTGTACAATATCCTCACACCTCTTCGACTTCACTTGCTTGGTGGCTCTCAGGATGGCAAGAAACTCAAGATAAGCGTTCTTGTGATGGTCCTGGTGTTCTCGAATTGGAACCAGTTCTGGTGGTTGTACCTCTTCCAATGTCGCCTTTGTGGGTTTAGGATAGACTTTTGCAGGTGGATCTATTGAAGAGCTCCTTGTGAACTCCTCCAGTGCCGCTCCCTGTTTGTCACTAGCTAGAACTTTCCTCCTGCCAAGTATGTTTCCTACAACTGCACTGAAGGCGCTGCACATGGCCCTCGCAGATGAGAGTCGATGATCTGTCTTTGGACTCTTAGATTTCTCTTCAGTCATTTTTCGTTGGAGACGTTCAGAACCACTTTCCCTAGTTGTAGTAATCATTCTCGGATGATCCGTTTGAGTGCTAACACGTGCAGGCTTCAGGTAACTAAGGTCTTCACCTCTGTCCTCGTACACTATGACCTCGTGCTGTTCTGAGGCCTTTAAGCAACCTAGTCGGTCAGCCACTTCTCCTCTGTTATACTCAACCACCATTGCATCTATGCTTATTATTCGTGCTCCTTGTCCTGTTAACTTGCTTATTTCATTGAGCAGCACGCAAGCCCACTCAAACGGCGTCTTTTCACTCCAGTTGAGCAGTATTATAGACTTATTGTTCACTTTTACTATGCGACAGACGACGTCACCGACCATCCTTGAGGGTAACGCTTCATAAACTTTGCGTCTTAATGCGATTCTATTTGTACTTCCATTCAATAGATTGGCCAGTCCTGGCGAAATCACTATAAATTTGTGATTTCTAGGCCTGCAGAAACTTATGCCCAATCTTTCGGTGGCACTGTGCATGAATAGGGCTACCCCTATTGTTTTCAATCCTGCCTGGCCCGTTTCAGCGTGTTTTAGCAATTGTATAGAAGTACCTTGAGTCACATTTTGTGGATGTGTGTATACTATGTGCTGCTGTATACGTGTGTTTAAGGTGGCGGGAGTTGTAAGTGCGCGTGCAGCACGTAAGTCCCTTTGTTTTCTGGTGCTGTTGCGATTGCATGTTATATTAAAAGTCTTTTCAGCGTAATCGAGAAGAACCCTACGTGAGTTCAGATCCGCCATGATGCTTGGTAGGTTAGCCTCAGTCAGATCGCTCTCAATTTGCGCTTGGAGTTGAAAGCGATAGGCCTCAAATCTTGGGCAAGTTAGTAATATGTGCATTACCGACTCAGGTGTATCTTGATCACATTCGAGTATAATTTAGTCTTGTATGTTTGTATATCATTGTAGCTTTGTTTTTGTAATTAATATGCATTATCTCTTCATATTCAATATGGATTATCTCTTTTCTGTCCTTTTTATATCTTATTTATATTTTATTAATGGTGACTTCTTATTTTCGAATTCTTTACTTACTTAGAAATAAATAACTTATACTGTATATTATTGTTACATTGTTTTTAGAATGTATATAGATTTTAGCTCTCTTTTTTCAGTACTTTTTATAACTTATGTTCTTTAATTTATGTTTTGATTATTGTGGCTTTGTATCAACTCTCTACTTGCTTAGATACGAATAATTTATACTAGGTATACATTTATACTATAGAAAAGGAATAATATGATTTATTTGTTGTTTACATTTACTTCACGTTTATTTAGCTGTGATTGTTGAGCATAGACTATAAAGTAATGAAAGGCACAGATAGCACTATTTTTTTTTACTTAGTAAACCTTCATGTCTTATGTAACTTTCTTCATGTCTTATGTAACTTCCTATAGTATGTAACTTTTTCAATTTTTTTTAATTATTATTATTTTTTTCTTTAATTTTATGTATAAATATGTTATTTTACTTTGCCTTTGTTTACTTTCTCTTTCTTTTTTCTTGTCTTACTATTTTTATTCTCAACCTATAACAATGACGCTCAATATAATATATTGATGTTAAAATGTTCCTTTATAATGCTTGTAAAATTTATCTTCCTTGTTTTTTTTTTATAACGTAACAGATTCGGAAAGAACATAGTGTCACACACTCTGTTATTCGTTTTTGCCTGAATTAGAGGCACTGCGTTTTGAGTGGCAAAATTCAACGCCGCGCTATGTCTTATCACTAAAGCGAAAAAATTAAAATAATTTAAATATAATCATTATTCTTATTTTTATTTAATTCGATTTCCACGAATCGAATTCACAATCAGTCGTGCTGACAGTCAGACACACCCCACTGCGCCTAGTCTCTATAATTAATTATATTTCTAATTAACCTCAGGTATATATGTAAATCTCATTATAATCAAACTATATTATATAACAAAAAATATAAATACCTTTAGTCGAATATAATATCATATATCCAATCAAGGAGCTAACCTGACCGTGTATAGCTATCGGCTGCCAACCAACTCGTAGTGAAGTTGACGACACTGCGGTGCATTCTGCGGAAGATGGCGCGTGTTCTGGAGCTGGAATAGAAAGAGAAACGGAGATTTTAGTCTTCTTGAAGATTTTTCTGTTGTTGTACTTTTACCCTTGTACCAGTCCAACCAGATGCCGTCGATATTATACCTCACCTTAAAATATTTATTTAACCTTTTTTTTTTTGTGACGCTGGGAAATGCTTTTACGCAGACCGCCCGTACCCAAAGGACGAACGGTACTGTGGGGCTCATCAGATAATCTAGTACTACCCACTAAAACCCAGCGGAAACCCTCTCCACCTACATAAGACTTCGCAGGATCACTCGCGTATGCATACTACGACGTCTCGGTGGATGGCCCGCCTACGGACCACCATCGCCTTCAAGGTGCTCTGGGGTTTCTTCCAGAGCACCTGCAGCCTCGATGACTTGTAGGAGGATAATTAATTTAAATAAATTTTTTTCACAATATTTATTATTTTTATTGTTTCAACCTGATACCCTTGTTAGGACGATTAGAGTAGTAAAAAGTAACTTAATATTTTTTTTTTTTTAATTATTTTGGTATATTTTCTTTACAGCTATGCAATAACAATATCGGCATTCAACAGCGCGGATTCTTGGCCGTTCTCATTACCTGTGTTTCAAGATACCATGGTAGAAAGTTTTTTTTATATAAACACTTTATTTTATATAGTTCCTATGTACATTAATATAGTCTTTATAAATACCTTCACGTATCTATCTTCACGTTTTTTCCAGCAAAGCGTAAAGGTAGTCAGAAGGAACCTAGTGTCCAGACACTCCATTCTTCACTTTTCATAAGAAGTTGAGTCGTTACGGGGTCAAACGCTATGTCCTAAAATGGGTGACTTGCCCCCTCAACGCATAAACCCAGGCTTTCCCTTCTTGTCTGTTGGTTTGGACTTCGCTGGACCATTTTTTATTATACATCGTAAGGATCGAGGTAGTCGCTTGATAAAATGTTACTTGTGTCTTTTTGTGTGTTTACGATATAAATGTATCCACCTAGAGGCCGTTAGTGATTTAACGAAGGATGCATTTATTATGAAGGATAAATTTATATGACATAACGTCGTTTTAGGCAATTGCTTTAATTTTTCGTGTCGTATTGAATTTAGTGAACAATTGATTTTCGGTGAACATTTTTAATAAATTACTTTAATTGTAATAGAAAATTCAACTGAGCCCTAGCAATGTAAAAGCCTTACTGAAGGTGCCGGTCACGGCTAATGCATATTGCTGTCGTGGGGGTAGCGACTAATGCGTCATAGTCCACCTTTATCAATTAACGAAACAACGTACTAAGTGGCAATAGAGCGTTCAAAGTATTTCAATTAAATTGTTAAGCAAGATTTTTTCCAAAAATACTATCACAAATACCGGGATAAAAATCTATCCTACACCTTATCTAATAATAATCTATGTAATCTAATAACCTAGTAATCTATCACTCTAATCTAATAATCTATCCTATATACCTTTGGACTATACGCTACCACCATGTCAAAATTCATTCATTTCCATTCTTCATTCAGTACTTTTTGCGTGATTGGCAAACATAATTAATTTAACTTTTAGATTTCTATTACCACAATATAAGCAACATTACTAACCATATGTTTATTCGTTCAAAGGAAGTATTTCAATTAAATTGTTAAGCAAGATTTTTTTCACAAAGCTTCAATTGAGTATTTAAAATAATATAAAAAAGAATCTTGTGAGCTTTCGGTACATTGCCTCCTTTGCAATGACAATTTTATATGTTAAATATTGTTCTCAAGTGGCTTGTCTTATTAAGAAATAAATGTGTGAAAAAAAATATTTGTTCTTAATTCGTTTTTGTTTCTGTATCAATATATCCCGTGGTAATTGTTAGTAACTTTAAGTTTCGCTTATTATTAAACTTATGTACCTCGCTTCAATAAATTATGTTCTCATTAATTTAATTTTGTTTGCAACATTAATAATATTACTAAATATACCGTAACCTACGTCAGTAATAAAATAACGAATTTCAGGTACTACATAAGAATTGACATTTCTGTTACCATACAATAAATCTGAACAACCAGAGTAACTTTAATATTATTTACAGGCCTGATGATTCAAAGTCAAATGGGCTCAATATTTTTTTAATCACATTTTTATTTAAATGATTATTTATAATAGCAAAACTTATATATTAGAATCCAACATCTGGTGGACACTGTTTTGACAGTTTGGTTTGATGATATTAAAAAAAATGATTTATTAGTACAAGTTTTACCCAACAATAAAACTTGTATTATTGTGGAGAGACGATGCACAGCATCTGTGAGAGAGCGTTGTATACTTCCCGTTCCGTTTCCAATGATATTTGACTTCCGGTTGTCTTTTTCGACCAATCAGCGCTCTGCCTTAAGTCACGTGTGGTACCAGGTGGTGGGGCGCCTGTTGCAAAAGGCGCCAATACGCTTCTTACCTCATAGAAGTCTCTCACCAGGAGGACTTAAAATGATGCTGTGCATCGTCTCTCCACAATAATACAAGTTTTATTGTTGGGTAAAACTTGTACTATTATTTGGGATGTGACGATGCACAGCATCTGTGAGAGACGTGTTTATAACTCCTGGTGACCACCAACGACGCTATGTGATATGAATTATTATACTGAAAAGTATAAGAATAACAAAATATACATAATGAGTAACATTGATTAATTACACCACACAAATACAAGAAAACCCATAAAAACAATGAATTCATTCAAGTCATTCTTAAATTGATTATATTTCACTGCCTCTTAAGTTATTTGCTACAATATTCGCTTTCTATTGGCTTACTTAATAATAATATAATCTTTCGAAAATATTTGAAATCTATCTATAATATATATTACCTCGATTTTTAAGTTTATGTTAAATTATATATATTTATGGGAAAGTGCTCATACTAATTAACCTACGGCTAAGTTGGAATTTCCCGGAGATGCTGAAATGTCCCTTAATAAAGTTTTATTCGAATACTGATAATTATTTGCGAGTCACTTTACCTAGACGCCCCCCAAATGATAAAAATAAAGAATAATTAAACTCTGTTGTATGTATCTGATTGTATTATTAAACCACTATCCCTAGGCAATATTATACTACAATATAATAACAACTAGACACATCGTCACTTAGATGACCAAAGAGCTTAGAATTTCAATTTGGAACCAAATACTCGATATATAATATCACAATTACCAATGTGATAAAGTGAGATCGTGAACCATATGATACCGGACGCCAATTCTAATGGACAGCACACCTGCGAAAGATTTTGTTTAAATTATCATTATTACATACAAAGGATACATCTAGCATCTCTGCAACCAAGCCAGCAGTCTCAGTCGAGTCATCTGGGTACCGCAGTTTTGCGACTTAACGCCCTAAAAAGAGATAACTAGAAAATTTACACTTTTATTGCTCTTAAACTTTGACATTTATACAAAAATATTGTTTGATAAACTAGTCTCTCTATATAAAGAGACGCCTAAACACCTTAATACACCGGTACCACTAGAACAATTGCATTAAAATTATTCATTTTGTAAAATTTTAACCACTGCTACCAAAATGGTCATAAGTTTTAACACCTGATTCTCTCCACCCCAGTCTCCATCCTAAACGTAATTTCTCTGCTTCTGACCAAATTTTATATTATTATTATTTTGTATGGTCACCCCAGCTACTTACTTCCAGACGTAATTCCCTATATTGAAGGAGCGACGGAAGATCAATGCTCTGATCTACGAACAACAATGATCATCAATCAATGATCTTTATTGGTCTGCTCGTGGGCCGTTGTTGGTAGGGCTACTAATGAGCTCTCCACAACATTAGAGATGCCACTAAGTGTGTTCCCGAGTCGCGTTTAGATGGTATAAAAACTCGTGACATCAGGCTTGAAAGTGGAAGTACCCACGCCAGTCGATATCACTCTGGAAGAGCGAAAACACTTCAGAGTTCTACCAATGGATCTCGATAATCATCGTAACATACCTTTCCACAACTGTCGATTCCTCCGATTGCCAAAAAGTAAGGCGTCCCATATTAGTTTACTTTCGAAATCCATTTAACTTCTGTGGTATATATTTTGCTGTCATGACTATGTATCGTCATGACTATTCTTTGTCTCACACAAGTGATATGTCATGCGAAAGATCGATCATTTTCTTCCTTTCATATATCGTGCATACATTTGATTTCATTGGATGATGAAATTACAAACACGAGTTGCAGATTGAAAATTTTGACAGCTGCTATTATTGCAAACATAACCTTTTAGTTGGAATACATACCTATTTATCTGGGTTCTGTTCTCAACTGTCTCATATCATTTGTTTGTTTAATTGTGCCCCTCAACCAACATTGTATGTCCGTTTATAGGGTGTTCCGGGCCAATGACCTGCTTAGCATTGTAATCCACCAAACTAAATCTTTTCCTTCAGATATCTCCACTTTGGAAATCTACTGGCTTCACAGGTGATTAACACATCTGTTGACTTGGAAGTAATTAGACTGACACCTTATGACGTGACATCCTTGTGAACAAACGAAGGAGTCAAGTTCAACGTGCCAAGCAATATATGTAGGTAATCATTTGTACAATGGTATACGATACCTTTCTATTCCAGACTCTGTTCTGATAACTCTTTGTACATGTGTGCAATACATATTACAAGAAAAACAACACTACAACCTACTCATTACTCAAATGCCCTTGGACCGAAGATGTGAATATTGTAAAACTGTGTTATAAAAATTGTAAGCACAGAAAACCGTCCTTGAATGCACAAGACAGACTCAAGGACAGGCATATCATTTTCACGGCCAAGACCAGCCTCAAGATATTTTCAGTGACTTTTCCTGGCGCTTACGTGACAGTACGCCGATTACAAGTTCACTATTGTTATTATGCAATTCTCTTTTTTGCAACTGTTGAGGAACTTGAAAATAAGAGCTTAGTCTGAAAGATATCCTGAATTGCTCTAAATTAATTCAAATGCTTAGATTGAATATCAGTTAGTAGTAGTAGCAATAGTACTACTATTTAGTCAGCAATATTATCGACAAAACACTTCAATCTATCTCTATTGCATTTAAAATATCCAAAACGCCTTATTTAAAAAAATCCTCTATCCGAACAGACATATTCAATGACAGTGCAGTCTCGAACTGCTTTAAAATTCTTCTTGATGGAAGAATTGGAGGTAAATGGCAGATGCATTCCCATGTAATTAAACTGAGAAGGGCCTACGGAGCCCAGACCATCTGCCACTGCTTCCGATACGCTCGGAGACAGCCCCCATAGAATTTGATGATTTATTAGTTTATTTATTACGTTGGTTCTTTACTATCGAATTTTGAGGTGCCTCAATCTCAAAACATTGGATCAACCACTTGTGGTTTGGAGGTAAATGGCAGATGCATTCTCATGTAATTAAACTGAGAAGGGCCTTCGGAGCCCAGACCATCTGCCACTGCCTCCGATACGCTCGGAGGCAGCCCCCGTAGATCCAGAGATATCAATGTCTGATTTGCAAGACGTTTGTCATGATTGTTTGAATGGATCTGCGATACATCGACTTATCGGAAAGTTGACAAAGGGATTAATTTTGCCTGTCATCGAAAAGGACATGATTTTTCGTGTCATCCTTGTGTCCTTGCGCAGGGCATGGGCCAATCTTATCTGTATCGTTCCAATTTTAGTGTATGTACTGATAAAGCACATACAAGTGGTTGATGAAAGGGCTGGTACAGTTATCCCTGTACATTGGACAAAAAGGACCTGCCAGATGCCTTCAGATTATCGAAAATCTGACTTCTGTTTATCTGCAAAGTCAAACCCACTTGTCCTAATCCACCTGTGCTCTAAAACTCACATTTACTTTGTCAAACTTACAAGTTGAATCCGGAGGAAACTTACGCAGACCCTCACATAGATTCTAGTTTGCTAACTTGTCTAGGATACGCTCCTGACAATTTTCAAAATATTTTCCTCGCTTTCCACGGCCTATGAATTTTATGAATTTCAAGACGAGGGTAAAATGATGCCGATATCTCATCACAGTTACATATTTGAGGGAGATAACGTAAAACATGCGAAACAGTTAATGAATCGTTGCAAACTTTAATTTAATATACAAATAAACTTGTATTTGTGGCATCATTGTACTTCATAAAACAGCTAAGGGTTTTTCCCGAACACAAAACAAGATCCCGCTCGTGACAAATTGCCTAAGCTAGTCTTTAACTGCAAGCTTAATAAAGTTGAGAGCTGCGGTGTAATATTTTTTCTTCTTTAAAACATGCATATAACACACACACACACACACACTTAACAACGTTACGTCACGTCACGTAAAGAAACCATTGTAAATTTTAAAGATATTTTAAAATCAAATATGTGGTTTAGCTTCAGGTAACTTAGGATATTTGTGTTAACCTCAGTTAGCTTTAAACGACAATTAAGTACATCGTCAGTATCGGTGGAGCTTCTTATGTTATAATACGAGTTGTCACAGTTACGGTACACATAATATTTTGTATTAAAATATTACTCAACATATAGATCTGATCCAGCAAGACTTTTTTTTTTTTTTTAAAAAAAAAAAAATCTTAAAAGGACTTACCCGTTTTTCTTCTTTTACCTCTGGTTCCGATGACGCAGAGATCGAAGGACTCGAACACACCGATGTAGAACGGCGTTAGCACTGTGACAGACCTTGCCAAGCCTACCTCCGTATCACCGAGACGACACTGCGGCACTGATTATCACCACTTATATTTCACTATACTTTTATTTTTAACACTTTAATTTCACTTAAAAAATTCACTTTCTTTTAAAAGAAACAATGTTACTCGGATGGGAAATAACGACGCTATGAGGTAAGAAGCGTATTGGCGCCTTTTGCAACAGGCGCCCCACCACCTGGTACCACACGTGACTTAAGGCAGAGCGCTGATTGGTCGAAAAAGACAACCGGAAGTCAAATATCATTGGAAACGGAACGGGAAGTATACAACGCTCTCTCACAGATGCTGTGCATCGTCACATCCCAAATAATGTTTAATTATTTAAAGTATAAAACATTTAAATTGAAAAGTATCAAAATTATATGTTTTGCATCCTGTAAAGTGGCGCCATGTTTAAAACTATACTGGTAAAAGATGAAGCTTGTTTACTAAACTATTTGTATTTTGTGTAAAATAAATTATTTAAAGTATTGGAAAATTCGTTAGAACATTAATATGGAATATTGAACCATTTATTATAATGTTATTTGATTTATTTCTTTTAACGGAAGTGACTTATCATAAATGTTTGTTAAAGTTGTACAACAAACTTACTACCAACTTCTATGAAAATTGACTGTGGAGACTTTTCTTTTACAATAATTTTTATTTATTCTATATTTTTTTATTATAATCGTTATTTCTAAATAACTATTTCTTAAAATAAATACAAACGAATACATAAATAGGTCGCCAGACTGTAACTACAGATTTCACCAATGCTGGTCTTTACGTGTCAAATATTATGTTATTATGTTTTATTTAGTATCCGACCGAAACTGAATTTTCAACCGAAACCGAAACCGAAAACGAACCTTCGGCTCTGACTTCAGTTTCGGCCGAAACCTAAACCGAAACCGAAACTGCTGATGACGTCATAAAATTTGTATAATATGTAAAAAAAATGTACATTTTTATGCTTTAAAAATTACATGTGCATTTGAATTATTATGATTACGTTGATTTTATTATATATGTTTTTTTCGTTCTTATTATATATGTTTGTTTCGTTTTTTTTCGGTAGGTAGAGGGAACCTAGTGTTAAGACAGTCCGTTCCCCACTTTCCGCCAAATTCGGAGGCATGGCCATACTTGACGCCGCGCTGTTGCCCCAACACCAGAGCTAAGAAAAGGGAAATATTAAATATTTAAACGTCTTCTGTGGGAATCGAACCGACAACCGGTCGTTTACAGTCAGACGCTATCCCACTGCGCCACGAAGACCTATAAACGCGATTAGTTGTGGGAAGGTCGCTAAAACAATGTAAATAAAAAACGTATCTTCTAATAGAAATATTTTTCAAGGTTTGGAAGTAGTAGTTTAAGTTTTATTTAATAAACTTTTACACGTTATTGTCTTCACGAGATTATTATCATGTAGAATTACAATGTCTACGATACAACACGGTGCAATAAAAGGGTTTGTACTATTAATACTATATCAAATGAATTGTCAACTGAGATAATAGACCGATCCCCAAGAGCAAGGCACAACTATTTTCAAGACCGGGATTAGAGCTACCGTTGTCCTCTACTTCCACGTCCCGAAATGCCGTATCTAAGAGTAACTTTTAATATGTATAATCTTAGATAGTTGTTTGGGTCTATTTAAATAGCTCGCGACCACTATTGTGGGGAAATATTTAATTATTGTTTATTTAGTACATTTTATTTGTACGTTTATTTATTTACTACAAATTATAATACCTTATTTATTTATCGTTTACATTTTATTATTTACTTATTACCTATATAAATATACTACACATATTACAATATCATATTTACGTACGTATTAGCATTTAATATATAAATAATATTCGGAAGCCGCCGGTAGTTGCAAATCCTTTCACCGGCATAGCGACTAATATTTAAGGCAAAACAGTCGTTACTTTGCTTTCGATACGCTCACTGTTATTCCCTTGTTTTCTTTGTTCTCCGCTTATTATCAGTTTATACTTGTGCTTAATTATTTATTGTATTATTATTTCGTGGTGTATAAAACTATTTCATTAACTATTGTGCAATATTAAACCTGTAATTTTACTTTTAAAGTGGTGTTGAAATATACATTATAACACATGTAAGTGGACTTTAAATTTCTACCAAATCAACACTACACTATCACGTCTAAAATTAACCGCCCAATATCTAATGATGAGTTCCGGTTCAATGACATGTAAGCCAGATCTCTCTATCTCATCCTTCTCTCTTCTTCATCCTCAAGGTCGCTAATGCATCCACAATTCCTCTAATGTTGTAGATGTCCATGAGCGAAGACAAAACCTTACGATCCGACGGTCCTCCTATTAGTTTGCCCCCTTTTAGAAATAATAAAATTTCTATATATTTTTTTGTGGGTAGACGTGAAAGCGTAAAGACGTTTATTTATGTGCTCAGCTGTTTCGTTTCTATAATTTTATTAAAAACATATGTTTAAGTGCTATAAGTGCCTGTATAAGTTGACTTTAAACACCTTTTCTGACCCACTTTCCTACAATTATAATGGACACTCCAGTTGAACAACTTATTAAAAGTATGGAGGAGCTGTCTTCCGTGTTTAACAGCCGAATGGGCGAGTTTGAAAAAAACCTGCCACAACCTGGTGCTGCTGCCCCAAACCCCACTGTGAAGTCGTTGGCATCGGATTTCTATACATTTAAATCGTTTGTATGGAAATCACTAAGTTTGCTCAAGTCTCAGGTGGAACTGGTTGCTCTTGGCTAGGACCGCATAGAAACCCAGTCAATGTCTTAGCTTATTTGACATTAAAATTGAGCTCAATTTTATTATGATTGTTATCATGTACGAATGTATATAATTTATGCACATGTTATTTCACTATTTTTTGTATTATGATAAGATGATGATGTTTATATATTTTTCGAATATTGAAGACATGAAGTAGCTTCAATATTCATAATTAAGTTTAATGTTATGTATTTTGACCTGAGTAAGAACATGAAGGGGTCTTACTTAGGTGAGTATTGAAGACATGAAGGGGCTTCAATATTCAATATTCATTATATAAAATAAAAATAGCCTTTATTCTCTGACCAATTATAATAGTATCCTTATACTACATATACAACATTTTTATTATTAATATGAACTTAAAGAAACAATACATAAAAAAAAAACTTAGATGAAAATTTACAACTAAACAGATAAAAATAACTGACTAAAATCTATTTATAATCGTACATATTTTTTTTTTTATTTATCTAAATATTAGTTATGTTTATATTTGTCTTATTTTATCATTTTTTAAAGTTTTTGTTTGGTTTTTGTGATATTATTTTTTGTATTTATATATTATTTTGGTCAGGTTGTCCTGTGACACAGGCCTCCTCCAACTCCCTCCAAGTATCTCTTTCACGTGCCTATTGCAATCCTCCTCCAATATTTAGGTAAATCGTCTTCCCATCTTTTCATTTGTCTTCCTCATTACCGCTTTCCATCTCGAGGATACCACTCCGTAATATCTCTTGCTCTTGTCCATGTTGTCAGTTATTTTAGTTCTCATCATATGTCTTGTCCATTTCCATTTGTGTGAGCGGATTTTGCACAATACATCATGCACTTTTGTTTTTTTTCCTGATCTTAGTGATAAGTGGCGGCACTTATGATGGCCACCTGGTGATGTTTAGCAAACTTCTCACCATTTTTCGTTGGCATATTTTATATAGTGCACTGTTAATAGAGTGATATGAAATGTTAAATATGGAATATCTAATATAATCAGCAAAAATTGTATTTTGACCTTAATAAGAACATGAAGGGAACTTAGTCTTACTTAGTGACTATTAAAAACATAAGAGGATCAATATTTAACTTATATGTTACTGTTTTAATTATTACGTAATAGTTTTGTTGAGTTTTCACAATATGAACATGAATTTGGTAAAGCTGCTATTAATATATTTTTTTTTTGTTTCTTTCACGAGACGTGAAAAAGCCAGGAAATAGCCGACTGTAAGAAATTCTTTGGATTTTATTTTATGTACAAATCCACCACCTTGCATTTTATCACTTCCGCTATATGATTGTTAGTACTGTGTTATTGATTATGTATATAAGAGATGTGTTTGTTTGTTTGTTTGTTTGTTTGTTTGTTTGTTTGTTTGTTTGTTTGTTTGTTTGTTTGTTTGTTTGTTTGTTTGTTTGTTTGTTTGTTTGTTTGTTTGTTTGTTTGTTTGTTTGTTTGTTTGTTTGTTTGTTTGTTTGTTTGTTTGTTTGTTTGTTTGTTTGTTTGTTTGTTTGTTTGTTTGTTTGTTTGTTTGTTTGTTTGTTTGTTTGTTTGTTTGTTTGTTTGTTTGTTTGTTTGTTTGTTTGTTTGTTTGTTTGTTTGTTTGTTTGTTGTTTGTTTGTTTGTTTGTTTGTTTGTTTGTTTGTTTGTTGTTTGTTTGTTTGTTTGTTTGTTTGTTTGTTTGTTTGTTTGTTGTTTGTTTGTTTGTTTGTTTGTTTGTTTGTTTGTTTGTTTGTTTGTTTGTTTGTTTGTTTGTTTGTTTGTTTGTTTGTTTGTTTGTTTGTTTGTTGTTTGTTTGTTTGTTTGTTTGTTTGTTTGTTTGTTTGTTTGTTTGTTTGTTTGTTTGTTTGTTTGTTGTTTGTTTGTTTGTTTGTTGTTTGTTTGTTTGTTTGTTTGTTTGTTTGTTTGTTTGTTGTTTGTTTGTTTGTTTGTTTGTTTGTTTGTTTGTTTGTTTGTTTGTTTGTTTGTTTGTTTGTTTGTTTGTTTGTTTGTTTGTTTGTTTGTTTGTTTGTTTGTTTGTTTGTTTGTTTGTTTGTTTGTTTGTTTGTTTGTTTGTTTGTTTGTTTGTTTGTTTGTTTGTTTGTTTGTTTGTTTGTTTGTTTGTTTGTTTGTTTGTTTGTTTGTTTGTTTGTTTGTTTGTTTGTTTGTTTGTTTGTTTGTTTGTTTGTTTGTTTGTTTGTTTGTTTGTTTGTTTGTTTGTTTGTTTGTTTGTTTGTTTGTTTGTTTGTTTGTTTGTTTGTTTGTTTGTTTGTTTGTTTGTTTGTTTGTTTGTTTGTTTGTTTGTTTGTTTGTTTGTTTTGTTTGTTTGTTTGTTGTTTGTTTGTTTGTTTGTTTGTTTGTTTGTTTGTTTGTTTGTTGTTGTTTGTTTGTTTGTTTGTTTGTTTGTTTGTTTGTTTGTTTGTTTGTTTGTTTGTTTGTTTGTTTGTTTGTTTGTTGTTTGTTTGTTTGTTTGTTTGTTTGTTTGTTTGTTTGTTTGTTTGTTTGTTTGTTTTGTTTGTTTGTTTGTTTGTTGTTTGTTTGTTTGTTTGTTTGTTTGTTTGTTGTTTGTTTGTTTGTTTGTTTGTTTGTTTGTTTGTTTGTTTGTTTGTTTGTTTGTTTGTTTGTTTGTTTGTTTGTTTGTTTGTTTGTTTGTTTGTTTGTTTGTTTGTTTGTTTGTGTGTTTGTGCAAATTACTATGTCAATTATTTCCAAAACTATAAGTCCGATTTTGATACGGTTTTCTATGATAGGTTAAGGTTCAATTGGCGTATGTTCTTATGTATGTCTTATTGCCTTAACTCACCAGGGGGCGCTGCAGTAAGCATTTTACGTGAAAACGAATGTTTTCAATTATCTCAAAAAATAATAGTCTGATTTCAATAGATTTTCAGTGGTAGATTCAGGCTTAATTGGTGGATGTTCTTGGATATGTTTTATCGTGTCAAACCGCCAGGGGGCGCTGCAGTAAGCATTTGTTTGTACTTTTTTTGTATTTATTTGTCTAAAACCGAAACTACTGCTCCGATTAAAAAGAGTTTTCATTAAAAGATTTATCTTTGCTTGGTGCATATTTTAAGATTTTTCTTTTTTTGTGACGGGGAAAACTCACCAGGGGGCGCTGCACTAAACATTTGTTTATGCAGAGCAAAAACTTCAGGTTTAGGTTTAATTGGTGCATCTTTTCATATATGTGTTACGGTGACCACTCACCAGGGGGCGCTGCAGTAAGTACATTTGTTTGTGCAAAACTAAAACTACGAGTCCGATTTGAATGCAGTTTTCAATGATAGATTCAAGTTTACTTAGTGCATATTTTCATATATATGTGTCATGTATGTTTACTTAGTTCATATTTTCAAGTATGTGTCAACTCTCTAGGGGGCGTTGCAGTAAGTAGCTGCTTCCATTTTTTGTGTATAACAAAAACGACTAGTACGATTGGAAAGAGTTTTCAGTATTAGATTCCGCTTTGTTTAGTACATGTTTTTAAATTTATATTACGGTGACAAGTCACCAGGGGGCGCTGCAGTAAAATATTGTTTGTACAAAGCTAAAATGACGAATTCGATTTGGATGCAGTTTCAGTGATAAGCTCAAGTTTAATTAGTGCATGTTCTTGGATATAATTTATCGTGTTAACTCACCAGGGGGCGCTGCAGTAAATATTTGTTTGTAATATTTAATGTAAAACCACAACTACTAGTCCGATTGGACAGAGTTTTGAGTATTAGATTTACCTTTACTTGGTGTATGTTTTTAGTTTTTTTTTACGTTAAGACCCTGGTGAGTTCTTAAACATTTGATGGTGCAAAGTTAAAACTACGAGTCTGAATTTGATGCAGTTTTCAACGATAGGATCAGGCTCAATTAGCGCGTGTTCTCGTATATGTGTCGTGGTGACACCTCACCAGGGGGCGCTGTAGTAAGCATTTGCTTGTATTTTTGTGTGAAACCTATTTAGATGCGGTTTTCTGTGATAGGTTCAGGTTTAATTGTTGCGTGTTTTTATATGCCATATCACAAACTACCACGGGGCGCTCCAGTATAAATTAATTTGTTCCAAATCAAAACTACTAGTGGGTTTTGTGATTTTCACTGATTTGGTTAAACTTAAGTTTCCTTAAAATGTTGCGGTGACAATCTGCCAGGCGCTGCAATAGGCATTTGATAACCAGAAAGCATTGGGCTTATAATTTTTTTTGGATTTGCATGAAGATTAATATAAAGTAATTATGTAATAATATATAATGTGTATCTATACACTTTAAAAAGTTTAAAATAAAAAACAAAATTAAAAATTTTGAAAATACGACGGTTTAATTGTAATTGAAAAAGGATAAAATAACTAGAAATCCCCCGCCTAAAAGAATATATGTAACGTGATGATGGGGACAACTTCGTCGGGGGCTGCCAGTTGCAATCTCTATTTTCGTTCTTAAAGTTTTTAAAAGGAATACCAGTTATCAAAACTGTAAATTCATATTAATATTTTAATTTTTTCCTAAACCTGTTTTAACAGCATGAAAACCTAGGAGAAGTTAGCAAACTTAAAGTAATGGCAGCTCCGACGAAGTCGTCCCCATCATCTCGTTACATATATTCTTTTAGGCGGGGGATTTCTAGTTATTTTATCCTTTTTCAATTACAATTAAACCGTCGTGGGTATTTTCAAAATTTTTAATTTTTGATTATTGTGGCTTTGTATCAATTCTCTACTTGCTTAGATACGAATAATTTATACTATACATTTATACTATAGAAAAGGAATAATATGATTTATTTATTGTTTACATTTGTTGTTTACTTCACGTTTATTTAGCTGTGATTGTTGAGCATAGATTATAAAGTAATGAAAGGCACAGATAGCACTTTTTTTTTTTACTTAGTAAACCTTCATCTTTAATTTTATGTATAAATATGTTATTTTACTTTGCCTTTGTTTACTTTCTCTTTCTTTTTTCATGTCTTACTATTTTTATTCTCAACCTATAACAATGACGCATAATATAATATATTGATGTTAAAATGTTCCTATACAATGCTTGTAAAATTTATCTTCCTTGTTTTTTTTTTTGTTTTCTTTTTCTCCGAGTAGTAAATTCTGTTCTTGATTTATTTCACAATTGTTATGTAAATGCCTAGGTGTGAATGGCACTTCTACCTCAGTTTCACTTTGCTTAATTTTATTTTTCTTTAATGTGTCTACTATTGTAAGGTATATTCAATGCAATCTCTTTCTGCTTTTATTGCTGCTGGTGGTGAAGGATGGCTAAGGTCGTATTTATTTCTTTTTCATTATAAGCATTTATTTTGTCTAATTCTTACTTATTTTTTTTTTTTTTTTTTTTTTTATTTATATATATATATATATATATATATATATATATATATATATATATATATATATATATATATATATATATATATATATATTATCTAATCAAAAGTTAGATTAGATAGAATGCTGGTAAACTTCCTAGAGTCCCAGGGGCTATTTCTTATGAATTCGTTTTTCCAAAAGAAGCTCCAGAGGAAGTGGACCTGGCAGAGCCCTGATGGCGTTACAAAAAATGAAATTGACTTCATTATGTGTAACAAGCGCCAAATATTTAGGGATGTCTCTGTGATCAATAGAGTTAATACCGGAGCTGATCACCGTCTCGTAAGAGGCACTCTAAATATTAACATCAAAATAGAGAGAGCGAGGCTAATGAAGTCGACACTTAGACCAACCCTGCCCCAAGTCGAAAATGGTAGCCAAACGTTTCAGATAGAATTACAAAACCGATTCGCCATGTTGGAAACCACACAGGACATTGACGACGCCACCAACAGTCTGTTGCGTGTCATCCGTGAAGTGGGCCAAAAACATTTTCGACAGACAAGCAGTCGATGTAAGTCGAAGCTGTCAAGCGAGACTCTGGAACATATGAGGAAACGACGTGAACTTACCAACATTACACCATCTGAACGTCAGATACTTAACAGAGAGGTAAAAATCCTAATAAGACGTGACTTAAGGTCCTCGAATACCCGAAATATTGAGGACGCTATTGCACGGAACAGGGGCTCGAAAATCTTAAAGTCACATACCTCCTGTTGTCATCTGACAAAGCTCAGAACCTTACGAGGAACCACCGTCACCTCAAAGACAGAAATTCTCGCTGAAGTCGAAAAGTTCTATAGAAACTTATGCTCTACGAAATTACCACCACCATTGGCCCACAGCGCCGATGACCCGCGAGCCAGACTTAGCCGCCACCTATCCGACGAACTTCCTGACATCGATATGGGTGAGATTTGGATGGCTCTCGAACAACTTAGAAACAACAAAGCTCCGGGCGAAGATGGAGTAACCGCAGAGCTTCTTAAAGCGGGAGGAACACCTGTTTTGGTAGCGAGGCTTTTTAATTCCATCCTTCACAATGGCATTACACCGAAGTCATGGAGCAGGGGTGTAGTTTTATTATTTTTCAAAAAGAGCGATCAAGCCCTCCTTAAGAACTACCGTCCCATAACACTCCTGAGCCATGTATATAAGTTATTTTCGAGAGTTATCACGAATCGTCTTACCAATAAATTCGATGACTTCTGGGTTTTTCGTCTTACCAATAAATTCGATGACTTCTGACTGGGTTTCGAAAAGGCTTTAGCACCGTAGACCACATACATACCCTCAGGCAAATCATCCAAAAGACCGAGGAATATAATCAGCCTCTATGCCTAGCGTATGTGGACTACGAGAAAGCCTTCGACACGATTGAGACCTGGGCTGTTCTACAATCCATGCAGAGATGCCTTATCGACTGTCGGTACATCCAAGTGATAAAGTGTTTGTACGAAGCCGCTACCATGACCGTCCAAGTACAGAACCAAAGCACAAGACCAATCCAATTACATCGTGGGGTAAGACAGGGGGATATTATTTCTCCGAAACTGTTTACCGCTGCTTTGGAGGACGTCTTTAAGACGCTCGACTGGAACGGACGGGGTATAAACATCAACGGCCAATATTTATCACATTTAAGATTTGCCGACGATATAGTCATTATGGCGGAAACTCTGCAGGATTTGGAGGAAATGCTGAATGACCTGGGCGATTCTTCAAGACGGGTGGGTCTCGGGATGAATCTGGACAAGACTAAAATTATGTTTAATGATCATGTATCCCCGAGACCTGTTGTCGTAAGTGGCGCTACACTTGAAGTTGTGCAGGATTATGTGTACCTTGGCCAAACAATCCAGCTCGGCCGGCACAATTTTGAAAAGGAAGCGCACAGAAGAATACGCCTTGGTTGGGCGGCATTTGGGAAGCTTCGTCATATTTTTGAGTCATCTGTCCCACAATGCCTTAAAACTAAGGTATTTAACCAGTGCGTTCTACCTGTGATGACCTACGGAGCAGAAACGTGGACACTCACCGTAGGGCTGGTCCATAAATTAAAGATCGCTCAGCGTGCGATGGAACGTGTAGTGCTTGGAGTTTCTCTGGCTGACAGAATTCGGAATGAAGTCATTCGCCAGAGAACCAGAGTCACCGACATTGCGCGTAGGATCAGCACGCTGAAGTGGAATTGGGCCGGCCATGTCTCTAGACGAAATGATGGTCGATGGAGCCGACACGTGTTAGAGTGGAGACCGCGTTTAGGCAAGCGTAGTGTAGGACGCCCTGCAGCACGATGGACAGATGACTTGAAAAAGGTGGCTGGCAGCGCATGGATGAGAGCTGCCCAGGACCGGGAAGGTTGGCGCTCTAAGAGGGAGGCCTACGTCCAACAGTGGACGGCAACAGGCTGGAAAAAAAAAAAAAAAATCAAAAGTTAACAGATTAATAAAATAATTAATTAAATAATGGAAATTAGCACGTAAACGAGATTTTACATTTATTTATTTTTTAAATTTGACACCGCATTTAAGAAGACAATGGGCATATTTTACAAATTTACTGAATAATATATTATAATAATTAATGTAGTCTTAATCCAGTTTTCAATCAATAAAGTTATGTTTTTATATAATTAATTGTAATTAATAAATAAATAAATCTTTTTAAAAAAGACTTTCTCCGGTCGTCATATCATAACTGGCGCAGTCGGTAGTAGTTGCGGCAATTGAGAAAATAGAATCTTTGATCAATTGAACGATTTTGATCGTTTAAACCGCAACTTTCTTCTCAACGAGTCTACAACGGCGGCATCGGAAGAGTCTTCTGGAAACTGGAAGACCCGGAAAGGAGATGCAAAAGATATTTTGGTGAGTACTCTCGCTATTCCAAGTTCCTGTGCTCTATTTCCTTCCGTATAGAATTAGTGTTTTATAGGTGTTTTGTCTATTCTATCTTCGGCTTAAATAGTTTATTCGTATCTTCGGCTGCCCGTATTTTAAATTACAAATATTGCTTTTAAGTAAATTTTGTACAATATTGCATAAATCATATCATATAATAAATATGTTTCTTCGTCTACCACCAGTTCACTAAATTTATTGTCTCAGGCCTACGAAGAGTCTCCACTTTTTCACACACATAAAATTAATATTTTTTCAATGATACAGACTGAATAGAACATTTCATGTTTGAGGTAATTTTGAAATCAATATTTAAGTCATACCTTTAATAAATTAACATTTTTTCACAAATTGTTCAAATGAAGATAGTTCGTTACAAACGTAATGACAGCTGATGAACCATTAAAGCGTCCGTGTGTTTTCCATTCAACGTGACATTGGCAAAGTGATTTGTGCTCTACTGGCACGTTCGAAACGCCATAATTTAAGAACTGGCCTGAACATTAAAGCGTCAAAAGCTATGATGCACTGAGTATGATATTAAAAGTAAAATGTATATATAAAAAACTTTTTTCTTACAAATATCACCATTTTTTTTTACAATAAATATATGCATATTTATTTTTTTGCAATAACGATATTTCATGCTTCATTTGTGAATAATTAACACAATTTGACTGCCAGTTTTTTTTTTTGCGGAAATTCAATTGAATACCAGGGTATAACCTATCCCACAGTTTTCTCTTGCCTCTAACTAAGTTAATTCTATGCAAAAAATCTTTTATTTCCATTCAGTAGAACCATTAAAGCGTCCGTGTGTTTTCCATTCAACGTGACATTGGCAAAGTGATTTGTGCTCTACTGGCACGTTCGAAACGCCATAATTTAAGAACTGGCCTGAACATTAAAGCGTCAAAAGCTATGATGCACTGAGTATGATATTAAAAGTAAAATGTGTTAGCAAATGCATATTTTAGGAATATAGATCGGGGAGAATACTGTGATAATTGTGATTAGGCCTAGTACAAATTATTTGAATATGAGTTTTAGTTTATTTTATTTTATTAATTGTATGTTCAATGTATTATTACTCATAAATATAATTTAATATAATTAATATCAATAAATATAATAAATAAATATAATTTAATCAAAATATAATTTAAATTAATATGCTATATCGAAATGATTTGAGAATGACAGTTGTAAGCGGCGCTCTCTTCTTGCATGGGCGGTCGCAGCGAACGGACGTATTGGTGAAATATATTGTTTATCGGAGTAAGCCATCTTGTTATTTTAAACACCCATTCTGCATATTTCTAATAGTCAGAAGTGGGATTTGAGTATTTTTTTTCCTCGGTTACTCGTCCACGCCTGCAAGTGGGTAAGTTGTTTTTTATTATTTATGAGTAAATATAGTTAGCAACTTTTATGATACGTCAAATTAAGTTCGTTTGGAATAGCAATGGAAATAATGCTGATTTTATTACTTTTATATTTAAAATGGTGTAAATAAATGACGGAAATTTATTATGTACAAATGAAATCAACGTTTTGTTTTACTGCTTTTACATTGCCCTGAGTGCATTATGTACATTTACCCTGTTAAGATAATTAATATCTACTTATTACTTGAAGCAACTGTTTTATCATATTACGTTACCTTTGTAATTTGATTTAATACTAAATCGTTCTATCAAATCATAAAAGTAAATCAGCTAGCCTTTTTGTTGTTATTCTTAATGTGTTCATATTAAAGATTATAGTCACCTACCAGTTACTTTACTTGACCTTAGTTATTCCATGTTATTTATGTTTTTATTCCAATAATACCTGAAATAAATAAATAAGTGTTGACTTACCGTTGTTATGAAATACAGTAGCAATGAACAGCACATCGTGAACAGGACATTGTTATGTTTTATATAATGTACTTATTGAATTGATTTTATCTTTTGCAATACTAATTCTAAATGCATTTTAAAAGTTTTCACTATAGCTAATGAACAGGGTCTGAAGTGCTTAGTGCTTGTAGTGGTACATTATTACCTATATTAATTGCTATTATTTATACCCACTTCTTACCCTCTATATCCTATTATTGCCTATGTATAGCGAATTTAAAATGTCAAGTTCGGACCGGAGTAGATACACACCTGGGTGAATATTCAAACTACATTAAATTAACAAGTTTTGCGAATAAAAAAATTTAAAGTTAGTTTTAGACTCGGTTCAATAATTTTATATAATATATACCTTTTTGCTTTAACAAGTGCATCGTTTATTTAATACAATTTATATGCGTATGTTATTTATATTTATCAAAAAAAAAATTGTCAAAACTCATTACCAGGATCGGTTCAACTACTAGACTTCACGTGTTCAATTGAATTTTAGAAAATCTAGCGCAAATATCGTACATTTGCAAACTGTGTCCTATAATTGGGTTATTACTTATTACGAAAACATAAACAATCACGTAATTTGAGATATAATTTATACATAAATGAGATTTCAAACATTTGTCACGCTGCAAAATTCATTACCAGAACCAATACAAGTATTTGATTTGAATACAAGTATTTTACGCAGCGAAAACTCATGGTTATATCCTCACGAAGGAAGTCACCTGTTCTTTGCACTTCAGTTTACCGAAAATAATAGCAGTAGTAATAAATACCAAAAAAAATTGCACCAAAAATCTCAATTTATTTGTGTATTTTCAGTGTTTGGTACAGTTTGTGTTTCATTACCAGTCCACTTATAATTTTATAAGTATCTACAAATTATATATTATTTTTATACTAATACCTTGGATTTTGGTTCGATATAAGTTTTAAAAGTGTTTGAAACATATACAGCTTCCAGAAAAATTTAGAATATTCCAGAAGTACTATTTTGTCATTACCGTGTTAGTCATTACCGTCGTTTACCGTAACCTTTTTGATATGACGGTAATGAATGAAGAAACTCGGACATATGACATTTGGTTGCATTCTTGAAGTCCACTTCGCTACTTTGAACGTCGGAACTCTAACTGGAGGGACGAAAGAACTTGCTTTCTTCTTTAGTAGGAGAAAAATAGATTTCGATGCCTGAAGAAACCAGATGAACTGTTTCAAGAGCACGAAACATCAGAGAAGGCTACAAACTCACGTATGACTTCCATGTCCTGCGCCCACAGCGCAGGATATGGAAGAAATGTTGTAGCAATTTCTCTTAAAGCAGAATATCTAAAGCAAAAGGACTAATCTAAAGAGAAATCCTTAAGTTTAGTGATATCGGCTTATCCATCGATCCATCCATCGGCCCAGAAACTTTGCAGCAAAACCGAATACATTCTAGACAACTTTTGATGACACTTACAAAAAAATCCTTTCAAAGGAAATCACTTTATTAGGCCGGGATTTGAATGGTCATATACGAGGAAATTTTGGCTAGAGGAAGAAGAGCACTGTATAAACGCTATGCTACTTTAACAAAAAAAAAATAACGTTAAAAAAAGAATAAAATACAATAAAACACTCGAAAAGAAAAACGTTTTTGTACGTAGTACTCATTTATGTATCTATATAAAATATGATTGTTTTATTCGTCGTCATCATCAGTTAATTCCACATATCATCCTATCAATGACAATAATATTTGTACAGCGCTTTGATTACCGTTTACTCCCTGGTCTTCTTGTTACGAATATTTTTCCTAACATTATAATTCGCCAAATATCGTATTAACCATGTTGAAACAAATATACACTATTTGACGGCTTGGCAAAAGTTCCATTTCTGGTCAATCTGGCGGATATATGCCCTCATTTGAAGAGCTTCTAGTTTGCCAATATATTTTTTTACTGGCCCAAACTCCACATCCGCATTGAAGAATGGTCTGGATGTAACTATGAAATAGATATAGCAGAGCAGGATCTCAATATTTATGTTGTATAATACCTTTTAAATTTTGGCAAAAGCACTGTGACGTCAATGTGAGTTTTTATTTCGACGTCACTGTACACTATTCATATACGTCCTGAAGTAGCTATAGTCGGAATAATTCACATACTTCCGGACTTGTGCAGAATGGATCTGCACAAGTCCAGAGGCATTGATCACGATGTCCAAGCCTGGATAAGCCCTGCTTGGGCGAAATGGCATGAGGTTACAAGTGTGGTCTGTGACCGCAAAATACGTCTCAAGGGACTAACATACAATAACATTATCTGACCAGTTCTTTTATACGGCAGCGAATGTTGACCAGTATTGTCCAGACAGGCTCAAGAGCTTCACGTCACACAGATGAAGAGATGCTGATGTGGATGAGTGGCGTTACACGGACTGTTTGTATATATAACGCATTGATCGGAGGTAGTCTTAAGAGTGAGTGACTCAGCGGATAAGTTCCAAGAGCGTCGCCTGAGATGGTATGGTCTAGAAACTATCGGAAAAATGCCTTGATATGTCTAAGACACATCTGGACAAGAGCCCCCGGACGTCCGAGGAAGCGATGGCTGGATGTTGTGTAGTAGGATATGAGAGCCTACCACCAATAATGCCAAAAATCGTGCAAAAGGGCTGTGAAAGGAGGAGTTTAAGTTAAGAAGCAGATCCTAACTAAAGCTAGGGCCAGGAAGAAGAAAAGATAATCATATTTTTTTGTCTTAGCAGCGTTAGTTTTAGCGCACTAATCGTTAACTTGATTAACTATTTCTTATAATTTGTCGTCTGTTGAAGTTGTAAGGACTGTAGATTGGCTTCAAGTTGTTAATTAGGGATTCATTAACATTATATATTTATGTATTATAGATACACACAATTCAGGTCTTTAGGAGCCCCCGTCATAGCCTGTTCGGTGACGGTACTAAAAAGAACGGACAAAATACAGCCTTGTTTGAACTCCCTTCTTGATGTTGATTTCCTTGGTCTTTTCTCCATCTACTCGGATAGTTGATGGTAGTTATTATACATTACTGATTTTGTAATATCTTTGTTGGTACGTCTTTTTTGTACATGTTTGTAAATCTTTTAAATCAAATTTACTCATTTTTTTGATAATACACGATTTTGTATCATTACCATGATTCAATTTTTCATCACCTATAAAAGACATTACCGTGTACAGTGATCATTACCGTAGCACGTCACATATTTTAATTAGCAATAACTCTTTCAATCTTTTCAATACAAATGTGCAATTCGGGTATCTTTTTAATAAAGGACCACCAAAACATATAACGCGATAAAATCCAAATAAAAATAACATTTAGCCATTATTGAAAAAATGCGCAAATATAGTCTAAACTGGAGAAACACCCACCTGTTCTTGACCCAAAGGGATCTGATAATAAGAGGAAATATAAAAATGACCACGTAACTTACGCACATAAGAACATACGCCGTCGATCACGGTCTAGTCATTTATTTCTAGTTTCACTTTCACGTGATGACAGAAACTATAATAAGCGTAGAAGGATTACCAGCTCAACGAGTAGCCACTCCAGTAGAACAAGTGTTTCTCCTATGAGAAGAAATCACATAAGAGTGATCGTTTCCGATACCGCTCCAAACATAAATCGCGGCGTAGCAAGCATAGGAGAAATGCTCTTAAAAGATCTTACCGTGACATTTCAAGTACGGACAGTCCGGCTTCTAGCAGCGACTCCTCTACGAGTGTAAGTTCATCATCTTTTGATGAACGCAAGTCTCGGCCTACAAGGAGACGCACTAAGAAGCGATTACGGGTCAGGAGCCGTAGCAATAAAAGGGATATTATGCAGAACCTTATAAACGCAATAAACAACAGGAGCTTAAATTCACACGGCGCTCAAGAAGTCATACCACAGTTTGATCCTGGTCAAAAATCGCAAAGTACACGGGCTTGGCTTAGGAAGGTTAACGAGGTTGCCAGTATTTATGGGTGGACAAATAAACAGACCATCTATCACGCATTACCTAAATTGTCAGGACTGGCACGAACGTGGTATGAGGGCCTTATGGAAGGTGGTTTAAAGTCAGCCGGAATGTAATCAAAATAGCGAGTCTCCCAGACAACAGGTTAGAGGTGAAGTTCAGAATAGCACTAAAAAGACTCAGGACTATATGAAAAAAAACATTTTGATAGTTCTAGAGGCCCGACTAAATTCTTTGAAGTTGGTGACTTAATCATGATACCAAACCATCACAATCAAGCTGATGGCAACAGCAAAAAATTGCGTCCCAAATTCCGTGGCCCTTTTAAAGTAACTGCCGTTCTGGACAACGACCGATACGAGATTTGTAGCATAGATGGTCATTCGAAAAGAAAGTATAAAAGTATATATCTGGCTGACCAACTAAAAAAATGGATTACGTTTAGTTCACAAAATGACTCGGATAAAGATGACGAACCGTCTAGTGAAGATAGCCAAAATGAAGACTAATAACGTAAAATTCCCATTTTGTTATAATAGTTTATTGATAGTATAGTATAGTATAGCATAGTACGAAAGTAAATCACGTAAATAAAATAAATTGAGTACGGTTAGTTAAGGTTATATTCATTTATACAATAATCACGATATTTACTACAAACACATTTCATTTATTCAGTTAGGGGAGTAGTATAGATCCGTTGTATATAGGCAATTCCAACTTCCTCTCTACCCCTACCTCTTCCATCTTCTGATGATATTGCAGAGTCAGCCCGAAACCAATAAGCCTGTGAACTAAAAACACATGGTAATTATGTCAAAGAATTTTAAAACATTAAGAGAGTGAAGGATGCCGAAGTACAAGCGGTACGCACCATTAATGGTCTTAGGACAGTGAAGGATGCCGATGTCTTAAGCGGTGCTCACTGACTAATGCCGGTGTAGGATGCCGAAGTACAAGCGGTGCTCACTATGTAAATATGTAATACCAAGGTAAAAGCGGTACTTGCTGCTGTTGCAAAGGATGCCGGAATTAACCTGGTTTTGTATATATAATTCTGTTATATTAAAAATAATTATATCAAGCTATATTGAGCACACTGTATGAAATGTGATATATTTACCTATATATTATTCACACAGCTTCTCAAAACTTTAAATTTATATAAATATGTAATACCAAGGTAAAAACGGTACTTGCTGCTGTTGCAAAGGATGCCGGAATTAACCTGGTTTTGTATGTATAATTGTTATATTGAAAATAATTATATCAAGCTATATTGAGCACACTGTATGAAATGTGATATATTTACCTATATATTATTCACACAGCTTCTCAAAACTTTAAATTTATGTAAATATGTAATACCAAGGTAAAAGCGGTACTTGCTGCTGTTGCAAAGGATGCCGGAATTAACCTGGTTTTGTATATATAATTCTGTTATATTAAAAATAATTATATCAAGCTATATTGAGCACACTGTATGAAATGTGATATATTTACCTATATATTATTCACACAGCTTCTCAAAACTTTAAATTTATGTAAATATGTAATACCAAGGTAAAAGCGGTACTTGCTGCTGTTGCAAAGGATGCCGGAATTAACCTGGTTTTGTATATATAATTGTTATATTAAAAATAATTATATCAAGCTATATTGAGCACACTGTATGAAATGTGATATATTTACCTATATATTATTCACACAGCTTCTCAAAACTTTAAATTTATATAAAAATCACTAGCATATATGAAGTTACACTTGATATATTAGTCTTTTCCTCATTACAATAGCAGTTGTGTATTTTACACATTTCTATTTGCTTAAGAATATGACTACTAAATGGAAGGTAAATAAATACTATAACTTCAATGTTCAGATGAATACTCATATTGAAATTAAATTTCAGGTTACCTGTAAGAAATTGGATACTTTGGCTGAAACATTAATACCAGAAGATTGACAGCGAAATTCGTATGCATAGAGAGATAACAGCAGTTACTGGTCTCGACTTGTCTAGCTTAACTAATAGATTATTCGAAGAGAAAGGAAACGTTTAAATCAAATTTTGGTGTAGAATGTTAATATTTAACTAACATTATGATTTCTAGTGTCATATTATTTTAATGTAATTATCAAAATATGTGTCTAAACACATAGTAGGTACTAATACCTACTTGTGCATTATTTCATGTCAAAGATTTGATTTTTATTCTATAGCGTTAACTTGGCAATTAATAAGTATCATTGTAAGTAGATATAGTACATAGGTATGAGATTAAGTAAGGTAAGGGTAGTTAAATTAATTAAAACGGAGAATTAATAAGTACATTTGACGTAAATGGATTTCCAAATTTTGCTGTAAAAAAAAAATAATAATAATAATAATAAAGAAAAAACATGATTTTGGACAGTAAATTGATTACATGTAACGATACAGGAATGTTTGTTTGTGTATCTTGTTATTATAAAAGTATTGACAAGTATGTTGAAAATAGTTAAATCATACTCAAATAACCATGAAATTAATTTGCATGTTGAAGTACTTGCATAATTATTATTGAGTTAATATTTATTTGTAAAGTGTTTCTGTACCTTTCATTTTCTTTTCATCTGTTATGTACATAGTACTATGCTAAAATAATATAATTATGTGATTATAAACGTATGGGGACACACTAATAAAGTCAAATGGCCGAAATCGGAATAGGGACATTCCGTAAACAGGATGGCCGACTGTTAGCAAATGCATATTTTAGGAATATAGATCGGGGAGAATACTGTGATAATTGTGATTAGGCCTAGTACAAATTATTTGAATATGAGTTTTGGTTTATTTTATTTTATTAATTGTATGTTCAATGTATTATTACTCATAAATATAATTTAATATAATTAATATCAATAAATATAATAAATAAATATAATTTAATCAAAATATAATTTTAATTAATATGCTATATCGAAATGATTTGAGAATGACAGTTGTAAGCGGCGCTCTCTTCTTGCATGGGCGGTCGCAGCGAACGGACGTATTGGTGAAATATATTGTTTATCGGAGTAAGCCATCTTGTTATTTTAAACACCCATTCTGCATATTTCTAATAAATGTATATATAAAAAACTTTTTTCTTACAAATATCACCATTTTTTTTTACAATAAATATATGCATATTTATTTTTTTGCAATAACGATATTTCATGCTTCATTTGTGAATAATTAACACAATTTGACTGCCAGTTTTTTTTTTTGCGGAAATTCAATTGAATACCAGGGTATAACCTATCCCACAGTTTTCTCTTGCCTCTAACTAAGTTAATTCTATGCAAAAAATCTTTTATTTCCATTCAGTAGATATCAGTGTATAAAAAAAAATTACTTGTATAGATTTTTTTCTTTTTTCCCAAAAAAATACTGTCAAAAAAAATATATGCTATATCTAATCTAATAATAATCTATGTAATCTAATAATCTATCACTCTAATCTAATAATCTATTCTATATGTATACCTATATGTATACCCTATATGTATAGATATCAGTGTATAAAAAAAATTACTTATTTACATTTTTTTAATTTTTTTTCCAAAAATACTATCACAAATATAAAATAACGGGATAAAAATCTATCCTATACCTTATCTAATAATAATCTATGTAATCTAATAACCTAGTAATCTATCACTCTAATCTAATAATCTATCCTATATACCTTTGGACTATACGCTACCACCATGTCAAAATTCATTCATTTCCATTCTTCATTCAGTACTTTTTGCGTGATTGGCAAACATAATTAATTTAACTTTTAGATTTCTATTACCACAATATAAGCAACATTACTAACCATATGTTTATTCGTTCAAAGGAAGTATTTCAATTAAATTGTTAAGCAAGATTTTTTTTACAAAGCTTCAATTGAGTATTTAAAATAATATAAAAAAGAATCTTGTGAGCTTTCGGTACATTGCCTCCTTTGCAATGACAATTTTATATGTTAAATATTGTTCTCAAGTGGCTTGTCTTATTAAGAAATAAATGTGTAAAAAAAATTATTTGTTCTTAATTCGTTTTTGTTTCTGTATCAATATATCCCGTGGTAATTGTTAGTAACTTTAAGTTTCGCTTATTATTAAACTTATGTACCTCGCTTCAATAAATTATGTTCTCATTAATTTAATTTTGTTTGCAAAATTAATAATATTACTAAATATACCGTAACCTACGTCAGTAATAAAATAACGAATTTCAGGTACTACATAAGAATTGACATTTCTGTTACCATACAATAAATCTGAACAACCAGAGTAACTTTAATATTATTTACAGGCCTGATGATTCAAAGTCAAATGGGCTCAATATTTTTTTAATCACATTTTTATTTAAATGATTATTTATAATAGCAAAACTTATATATTAGAATCCAACATCTGGTGGACACTGTTTTGACAGTTTGGTTTGATGATATTTAAAAAAATGATTTATTGTTTAATTATTTAAAGTATAAAACATTTAAATTGAAAAGTATCAAAATTATATGTTTTGCATCCTGTAAAGTGGCGCCATGTTTAAAACTATACTGGTAAAAGATGAAGCTTGTTTACTAAACTATTTGTATTTTGTGTAAAATAAATTATTTAAAGTATTGGAAAATTCGTTAGAACATTAATATGGAATATTGAACCATTTATTATAATGTTATTTGATTTATTTCTTTTAACGGAAGTGACTTATCATAAATGTTTGTTAAAGTTGTACAACAAACTTACTACAAACTTTACTAAAAAATTAGGGTCCCAATTACTATGTACAGGACGTGGGCCAACTAGGGATTGTCATTAAGTTAACCCAATGAAAATCATCTGCTTCTTGAATTTCTTCAACTGTATTCATAAGTTCATGGATGCTGTCTAGCGAGATGTCTTCTAGGTGCAGTTCATAATGGACCTCTTCTTGATGTACGAGATTTTGATCTGGTAGCGGAATTATTTCATTCATCGTGATGGTGTTGCTGTGTGATCTTATCGTTCTATTCATGATATTAATTTGGCAATCTTCTGTGATAGTTACGAGAAAAATGTTTGATGTTTTTCTGTAATTTGTTTTGCGTCCACACTGAGTTCTGATTACTTCTGGTTCTGGCAAAATTCCTAACCAGGTATTTTCGTTGATGTTCTGGAGTTTTCCTTTGTTAAAATTCATGCGAGCATGAGTGCAGTTTCCTTTTTGTTTCTTTATTAAGGTGATGGTGCAATCTTAAGAACAACTGAAAAATCTGAACTCTAGCGAGTTGCAGAGCAAAGTGTCTTCGGAGATTCTCTTGCAGGGTTCTTCTGAGTATGCGTACTCTTCGCTTCCAAGGACAAGGAATTTGGACTTGGGTATAATGGTTAGGTTTTCTTTATTTGGGATAGAATATGTATGTATATGATCATAGATATTAAAGTCAGTGGAAGGGATTACTAATATAAATGTTAAAGAGTGTCTTGTACTATACGCTTTCACGCTTATAGACTTTTCTATGTTATGAATGTTTTCCATACTAATTTCAGCAACTGGTTTTAAAAAAGAAAAATTCTCTAAATTTCTAATTTCTGTAACTAAATTACGAGGATTAATAATACTAGGGTGCATTATATCTAACTGCGAAAATGACATAGCATCTTCTAATATCATTAACTTATCTAATAAAAGCTGTAAACTAAAACTTATTTGTACATAAATCTCTAAAAAGTGTAATTGGTTTGAAATAGTATTTGAATTAACTGTAATATTATGTAATAGAGATGCTAATCTGTTTTGATTCTCGTTTATTTTATTTTATTGGTTAGAAAATTCATTAATTGTATTTTCTGCCAAAGATAATGTTCGCTTTTGAGATGTTTGAATATATGAAACTGAACTGCGAATTTTATTAATTTCATTTTCAAAACGGATTGCATCATCGTTATCTAAGTTACCTGTAATTAATTTAACCCTGCAGTGGTCGCGCGGACTACATATGTAGTCCACTGATACAAAATCCGTTTTATTTTGCAAACGCCAAGCGCTAGTTTTTTGTGGCGTTATGTACTTTCAAATGACTAATCCAGGGACGTACTTAGTGCATCGGAAGCGCCTATCATGCGTAGGTGCATTATTAGAAGCTTTGCAAAGTTCCTGGACTACATACGTAGTCCACGCGACCACTCATGCCTCATTTAGTAGCGCGACCACTGCAGGGTTAACAACTGAGCCTAAGCCATTAATGATACCACGTTTAACTCTATTTCTAGGTGCTATAAACATTGACTTTTTATCAATTAAATCTAAATTATGTTCTATTTGATCTCTATATGTCTTATGCAGATTTTCTGATGCAGTATTGTTTTCAGCTGCTTTTGTACTTGCATATAAGGACATTAGTTTAATGGAAATTAAATATAAATGAGTTATATTATATGTACAAGCAAGGTTAAATGAATCAACTTGTTTAAGGATACGTCCTTGTTTAAGTAAAAGGATTCCATTATTATCATCTACGGGTTGAAATGTTACGTCTGATTTTGACTGGAACACGAGGGATCCGAAGATGAGGGTCCTAGAACAAGATGAGGTCGCCGTAAAAGTTTGAAGTGAACTCTGATTGACTTAGAGTTAGGGTGACTACCTATTATCTCTGCTATATTATTAGGATGAAGGTGAATTATCTTGTACGGACCTTTAAACACCGGCTTCGTTTTGTCGTTTCTCGCTGTTTTGGCCACCTGTTTAAAAACTGTTTCACCTACCTTAAACGTTGATATCTTCTGCTGTCTGGTTACGCTTCGCTATTACCTGTTCTTTGTTCTTAGACACGTGCGCTGCCACACATTCTTGTACGGCTTAAGAACATAATCTTGGTAAAATTGCTTAGTGTAATGAAGTTCTAAAGGGTTTCTGGATGCAGTATGTCCAAAAAGTAGCTCGTGAGGGGTATATTCTGTTGCCGAATGAATAGTGTTGTTATATGCAATAATAGCAAATTTCATGATAATTTGTATAGGGTCATCCTTATTCGTTATCCTCTGTATCCTAATAATTTCTCCTATAGTTGAGTGAAATCGTTCTATGGGTGAATTTGAATTCGGGTTGTAAGGGGTTGTAAAGTGAATGTTAATGTCGTGTAGGGCACACATCTCCTTTATAACTTCGTTATCAAACTTACTGTCAGAGTCGGTTGTAATTTTCAAAGGGGTTCCTAATATTGAAAAAATATCGAATAAAGCTTCAGCTATGTGCTTCAGCTACTAGTTGCATTTAAAGGGACTGCTTGAGCATATTTTGGAAAGTTATCAATGATTGTGAGGAATGTTGCTCCTCCTGCAGAATATAAATCCATGAATAAATGTTCCATGGGTTTACTGGGGGTTTCAGTTAGAGCTAATGGGGGTCTCAGGGGATTTCTTTCATATTTAGCTTGTAAACATGTAGTACGCTTATTTACAAACGCTTGAATAGTTAATAGCATATTGGGCCAATGATAATTTCTATGAATTTGCTTGTAAGTTTCCTGAATGCCACGATGGATTGTTTTACCTTCGTGATATTTTTTAATTATTTCCTGTTGTTCTGTCTTATTTTCGACTAAAGTTACGCGTTTTGTACACCTAAAAAGCTTTGGACCTCTATCATTAAATATCGTCGTGTATACTCTAGAAAATGCTGGATATAATTCGTCATTATAGAAGTAACAGTGGAATACACGATCGGCGATAGTGTGCTCCTTTAAAAACTGTATTATTTCTTTCTCCGTGTTATTGACTGGGATAAATACGTCTTTGATAACCGTGCGCGAATTTGTTGATCTGTTTTCAACTCTATAATGTGAACCAGGAGTTGACCTTATATGAAATTGCTTAAGTTGTCTATATATATAGCGTCTTCTTTCCCTTTTTCTCCCCTACTTCTCCTTTTTTTTTTTTTTTTTTTCTTCCGAAATTTCACTTTCGTGGATTCCGGTTTACAGTTTGTTCTATTACGGGTGGTGGTATGTCAGGGTCTAAGTGTTGCTTGCGTCATTGTCATTATTAAAATTGTCGTCTATTGTAGGGGGTATTGTCCGGTAACCGTATCCGTCTCTACTTCCCCTGTCTTACATGTCGGAATATCATGATTGATTATGTCACGTCGTCATTGTATTCTAAATTATGCTAGGGATCTATACTTTTGTGGAAAATTTCACACGAGGAGAGCGCGTTCTGCGTTTGTATGCTGTTGTCTTTTTTAAAACAACTTTGTAGTCATACTCGGGCAGTTTGTATTTTCTAGGTTATGGGTTTTAAAATCGGTAAAAACTGTTTAGTTTGTCAATATTTTCTTGACGGAAGTCGATATTATTATAACGGTCGTCTGGTACCGTATAACAAACGTTTGTCAATTCCTTGAGTATCTGATCCATAGTCTTGGAAAAGGCTCGGTGCCATTTTTCAAACCAACATGTCCTAAAGACTTCATATGGCCTCTTTGTAGGAAAGCCGTTTTTCACTATATATCATGGTTCAGTTCACTTGATTGATAACCACCACTAGCGAGATCTAACGTATGGGTAAGTATTGAGCGCGTACTAGTCTGCCTAGAGAACGTCATTATGTTAGAAAAGAGGTTATTGGTCTTCTATGCGGCGGTCATTAATCGTCGATAGTCTCTGAATAGTCTCCACTTGAATTAATTTCACGATGCGTCTGATTTTTTAGGGACGATATGAACGGGGCAAGTCCATTGGGATTTATACTTCACGGAGATACCTGTTTAATATAGAATTGTTGTTGGATTTCTATTGTTTGTTGAGGGGGGGTTGTCTGTAAACCCTTATAACAAATATTGGGGTCTCGGGGTCTGTCAGTCTTCGTTGGTGCAATTTTAGTTCTCATCATATGTCTTGTCCATTTCCATTTGTGTGAGCGGATTTTGCACAATACATCATGCACTTTTGTTTTTTTTTCCTGATCTTAGTGATAAGTGGCGGCACTTATGATGGCCACCTGTTTAGCAAACTTCTCACCATTTTTCGTTGGCATATTTATATAGTGCACTGTTTAATAGAGTTATATTAAATGTTAAAATATGGAATATATAATATATACAGCAATAAATGTATTTTGACCTTAATAAGAACATGAAGGGAACTTAGTCTTACTTAGGTGAATATTAAAAACATTAAGAGGATTCAATATTTATTATATGTTACTGTTTAATTATTACGTAAGTAGTTTGTTCAGTTTCACATATTGAACATGAATTTTGTAACTGCTATTAATATAATTTTTTTTTCTTTCACGAGACGTGAAAAAGCCAGGAAAGGCCGACTGTAAGAAATTCTTTGATTTATTTATGTACATCCACCTTGATTTTATAACTTCCGCTATATATTGTTAGTATCTGTGGTTATTGATTATTTATATTAAGAGATGCTATTATTTTTATTTGTTAATTAAACATTGTAATTATTAATAAATTAATTTTAAAATATTTATTATTGATTAGACATGTTAAAGAGTTAAAAACGCATGTCGCATTCGTATCGCCATCTTTCGGCACAGATAGTAAATAAGTCAGAATCGTTGTATAATTACGATGGTACTGACACGAACGCGCCATATCGTTGCTGGAAGTTGAAGTAGTAATAAGTTCTGAAAGTGTGTTATATTGTGGATAGAAATATAGAATTACAAGACAAAAGGTTGTATTATTGCTTTCATATGTTACTGGAAAAGATGGGTCTCGAAAACGTATATCATCAGTGGCTGCTTTGGATGCTTTAACTTCATCTTGCTCTGAAAGTCCGCCTTCAGTCTCCAATTCTCCCACCGCTAATGTGTGCAATCCAATCCATAAGGACAACAAGGTTTCACAAGTAAGGTCCAAAAGAGTAGTGAAAAAGTAAATGTAGTGCATAGCTTTGTAAGTATTAAAGTTTTCCCTTATTATGTGATTAGTATAATTTAGTCTTGTATGTTTGTATATCATTGTAGCATTGTTTTTGTAATTAATATGCATTATCTCTTCATATTCAATATGGATAGCTCTCTTTTTTCAGTACTTTTATAACTTATGTTCTTTAATTTATGTTTTGATTATTGTGGCTTGTATCAATTCTCTACTTGCTTAGATACGAATAATTTATACTATACATTTATACTATAGAAAAGGAATAATATGATTTATTTATTGTTTACATTTGTTGTTTACTTCACGTTTATTTAGCTGTGATTGTTGAGCATAGATTATAAAGTAATGAAAGGCACAGATAGCACTTTTTTTTTTTACTTAGTAAACCTTCATCTTTAATTTTATGTATAAATATGTTATTTTACTTTGCCTTTGTTTACTTTCTCTTTCTTTTTTCATGTCTTACTATTTTTATTCTCAACCTATAACAATGACGCATAATATAATATATTGATGTTAAAATGTTCCTATACAATGCTTGTAAAATTTATCTTCCTTGTTTTTTTTTTGTTTTCTTTTTCTCCGAGTAGTAAATTCTGTTCTTGATTTATTTCACAATTGTTATGTAAATGCCTAGGTGTGAATGGCACTTCTACCTCAGTTTCACTTTGCTTAATTTTATTTTTCTTTAATGTGTCTACTATTGTATATATATATATATATATAGATATATATATATATATATATATATATATATATATATATATAGATTATATATATATATATATATATATATATATATATATATATATATATATATATATATATATATATATATATATATATATATATATATAATCTAATCAAAAGTTAACAGATTAATAAAATAATTAATTAAATAATGGAAATTAGCACGTAAACGAGATTTTACATTTATTTATTTTTTAAATTTGACACCGCATTTAAGAAGACAATGGGCATATTTTACAAATTTACTGAATAATATATTATAATAATTAATGTAGTCTTAATCCAGTTTTCAATCAATAAAGTTATGTTTTTATATAATTAATTGTAATTAATAAATAAATAAATCTTTTTAAAAAAGACTTTCTCCGGTCGTCATATCATAACTGGCGCAGTCGGTAGTAGTTGCGGCAATTGAGAAAATAGAATCTTTGATCAATTGAACGATTTTGATCGTTTAAACCGCAACTTTCTTCTCAACGAGTCTACAACGGCGGCATCGGAAGAGTCTTCCAGTTTCCAGAAGACCCGGAAAGGAGATGCAGAAGATATTTTGGTGAGTACTCTCGCTATTCCAAGTTCCTGTGCTCTATTTCCTTTCGTATAGAATTAGTGTTTTATAGGTGTTTTGTCTATTCTATCTTCGGCTTAAATAGTTTATTCGTATCTTCGGCTGCCCGTATTTTAAATTACAAATATTGCTTTTAAGTAAATTTTGTACAATATTGCATAAATCATATCATATAATAAATATGTTTCTTCGTCTACCACCAGTTCACTAAATTTATTGTCTCAGGCCTACGAAGAGTCTCCACTTTTTCACACACATAAAATTAATATTTTTTCAATGATACAGACTGAATAGAACATTTCATGTTTGAGGTAATTTTGAAATCAATATTTAAGTCATACCTTTAATAAATTAACATTTTTTCACAAATTGTTCAAATGAAGATATCATCTTTTGTTAATAAGCATTTGTTTTGAAAACTTAAGAAAGAATAATTATTCTATTAATTTATACTAAATTTATTTTATTAATAAAAAAATATTTTTACCCCTAAAAAAAATAATAAATAATTTAAAGAAATTGGTAAATATCTCTTTCAACATAAATATATTAATTTATCATAACGATAACGAGGTAATGTTCCCCGAACTCAAATAAAAAAAAATGAAATAATTACTAATTTTAAATAAAAAAAAATATTTAATTCATAACCTCCCATATAAATAATTACAAATAATATTCTTATAAATAAAATTCTTGAATATTCAGATAAAAAAATTAATGCAAATCCCCCTCTTCTATATTCAATATTAAATCCAGAAACTAATTCTCTTTCACCCTCAGCAAAATCAAAAGGAGTTCGATTTGTTTCTGCTAATATTGAAGAAAAAAAACATATTCTTAAAGGTAATATTAAAAATATAAATCAAATTAAAAATTGATATTCTTTAAATTTTATTCATAAATTTCTATTTCTTCAAATTCTTGGTTAGGATGTTGAATTGGATTAGAAATTAATTTATTAAGATTTATCCCCCTAATTTCTTCCCCCAATAATCTTTTAAATTCAGAGGCCTCCTTAAAATATTTTCTTACCCAATCTATTGCCTCAATTAATTTCTTATTTTCTTTATTATTAAATTTATTTTTTATAAAAATTTTTTTATTCGATAATTTATTATCAATCATTATAAATTCTTCAATATTAATAAAAATAGGTTCTGTTCCTTTTCATTTTTGATTTCCTAACATTATAGAAGGATTATCTTGATTTAATAGATTTATTTTAATAACTTGACAAAAAATTACCCCCATAATTTTATTGTCCTATAATATAAATTTTAATTTTTTAATTTTTATTATAATTTTTAACATTTTTATTGGAAGATTTGGAAGTTTTAATCAAACTTCATTACGAAAATTATTAGCTTTTTCATCTATTAATAACATTGGTTGATTAATTTCAGCTTTATTAATTAGCGAAAACTTATGATTAATTTATTTTCTATTTTATTCAATATTTTTATTTATTTCGTGTTTCTTATTTTATATGTCGGAGAGGACACAGAGAAAATATAAAAAATAATCGAGTAAAACCTGTGACCACCATTTGGTCATTGTTATGATAAAATAATAATTTTAACAAGGTAGAAATAAAATAAATTCAGATTTAAAATATGTTTATTGAAATAGATTTCTGAAAGCACTTTTAAATAGTTTGAATGAACATAAAGCTACCACCGGCTCGGAAGGCAGTTCTGGTGAGAAGAGCCGGCAAGAAACTCAGCAGTTGCTCTTTTCAAATGTAAATGTCTTTTACAAAGTAATAAGCCATACTTATTAATATTGTTTTTTTACAAGCATAAGAATAAACGAAAACACACTTCAATAATAAATGATTAATAATTACAATAACGATAAGCATAAGCAAAGCTATAGTAAAATTATTAGCGAATTATTTGAACAGTAAATAATAATAATAATAAATTGAACAGTAAATATTACAGTAAAATTATTAGCAAATTAATTAAACAATAAATATTACAGAATCGCAGTTTTAAATAAAACAACTTAAATAGATTTTACTCACATGTTTCCTTTCAGCGATAGGCCGTCAATTGTGTCTTTCGATACAAATGACGCCCTTTATAAAGACATTCGTCCCGCCATGAGCGGGTGTCAATCACACAACTATTTTTCACATAGTTCATTTTAGTATTCACAATATTTTATTAACTTACAATTTAATTTCTAAATAAATCTAAATTCAAAACAACGTTCAAAATTACTTAATAAATTATTTTAACTATTCTAAAGCACTCAAATAGTAATTACCAATAATAACAATGATTTTTGATATTTTAAATAAAACAAGTGATAGATCGTCAATTGTCTCTTCAGACACAAATGACGCCTGTTGTTGTTGTTTCTTATTTTATGGCTTTTAGGCGTGCCAGTTGAGCACAATTTACTTTGCCAATGTCACGTAGAATGGAGAAGACACGATGGAGAATGGTTAAGTAAATTTTGAGTAAATACCACAAAATTGACAAGATTAACGGTTTAAAAATAGAAGGTCATATTGTTTAACCCACCACCTGAAAAGAAAATGACAACACAAAATAAATACATTTAAATTATATAAATAAAATGTTACTACAATCTACTTACAATAAGGTTATTTTATAGCTTAATTTTGTTAAATCTAATATATTTACATAAAAATTTACAAAGAGGACTGAACACAAACATTAACAAACACTGAACATTAAGAGGACGGGGAACTTTACGGGGGAGGATATCATAGATGGGACGAATTAACTTCGGACAGGAGAAAAGGATATGGGAAGCAGAACCTTCGTCCAGGCCACATTCGCAAAGTGAATGGTCCCTGACCCTGATCTTAGCCAGATGCACAGGTGTACATGCATGCCCTAGTCGCAAGCGACATATCGTTGTTATAACTCTCCGTTCAATATATTTTTGAGTAATAAACCAAGGACGCCTCGGGATATTAGGTTGAACAGTGGGATAAAATTTACCCTTGCAAAGATTTGTTGTCTTCCACTGCTCATTCCAAGAAATGTCCAAACGAGAATTAGCAATAGACAATAAATCTTGAGCCGAATTTGAGTAATGTTCTAAGGTGCCGCTTATAATGGCACTCTTAGCGCACAAGTCTGCGGATTCGTTTCCCGTAATACCAGTATGACTAGGAATCCAAACTAATAAGACAGATAAACCTCTCCGATGACATGAGAACAAAGCCTCACGGATCCGCAGAATAATGGAATATCTTTTTTTGCTACGAAAAGGATTCTCCTTAATGGCCTGTAAACAACTAAGAGAGTCAGTCAAAATAACGGTCTGTTGAATGTTATGAGAACGGGCAAATAGTATTGCTTCTAGTATAGCAACAGCCTCTCCTGTAAACACCGATGAAGAGGGGGGACATTTAAACTGTAAAACAATTCTAAACTTAGGAACCCAACACGCTGCACCGACACACCCATCCTTAGAAAGTTTAGATGCGTCAGTGTAGATAAGAAGATGATTTAACCAATTTCGATGAACATAAGACTGAAAGTCTGTGTTGGTGTTCGGAGCGCCTTTAACAAAACCCAAATTTGTGAGGATGGGAGGAGAATAAACTAGGGCTCTAAAAGGGAGGGAGTACAGAGGGTTGGATGTAAATTGAATAGCAGGGTTGGGGAGTCTAGTGAATTTTAGGAAGCTGTCGAGAAGACACGGAATGTAATGTCTATCAGATATAAGTGAAGACAGCTGGGTTAAACGAGACACTAAAGGATGTGAAGAAAGCTGTAACAATTTACAAACAAACCGATCAGAAAGGAATTGGCGACGTAAAGGGAGGGGGGGATCAACACACTCTACCTGGAGAGCGTGAGTAGGAGAAGACCTCATTGCACCTAATATGATTCGCAAGCATTTATATTGAATTTTGTTCAATTTTTGTAAGGCAGATTTATTACAGGGATCGAGTATAAAAAAACCATAATCAATATGGCTACGTATCAAAGCCTGGTAGAGCAGTTTTAAAGTATAAGGGTGTGAACCCCACCACACCCCAGAAACTGCTCTAAGAGCGTTAATACCTTTTTCACATTTGCAACTTAAATATTCTGAATGTGCCATTCCATTTAGACGATTATCAAGATATAAACCTAAAAATTTGACTTTACTAACTACCGAGACAGATTGATCTTTATATAAAATATTAAAACTGGGTATAGATCTTTTTTTAGTAAAAACTACCGCCTGACATTTAGCTACTGACAAGGATAAACCATGATCAGATAGCCATTGGTCTAGATAATGCAAAGCAGAATGTAGTCGGTAAGAGATGTCCTCTATAGACTTTGAGTTACTATAGAGGACGATATCATCAGCATATTGAAGGACGTTGCAAAAACTATTGACAGACAGTTCGAGGTCATGGGTGTATAAACTATACAGTAAAGGGCTGAGGACCGAACCTTGCGGAAGGCCCTTCCAAACGAGCCTGGGAGGGAGTGTAAGCAGTCGATGTCTCACAGATATGGTTCTACTGGTCAGCAGATTACATATGAAATGTGTCAATCTCGCAGGAATACTCAGCTGTAGCATTTTCTGCCTGAGCACCGGAAGTAGAACATTATCATATGCAGAAGCAATATCCAAGAAGACACCAACCAAATACTCACCCTTTGCAAAGGGTAGTCGAATGTCTGTCGTAAGGATGCTGAGACTATCCATTGTGCTTAGACCCTTTCGGAAGCCAAATTGAGAGGGTGCTAAGATGTTTCTACTTTCCACTATCCATTCCAAACGATTTTTCAAAAGGTGTTCACAAATTTTGGCAAGAGTAGACGAAAGTGCAATGGGTCTGTAGGAGTTAGGATCTGAAGGACATTTACCAGGTTTAAGGATGGGAAGAACCAACTGTGATTTCCATGATTCAGGAACAACTCCTGAAACAAATACTGCATTAATTATATTTAAAAAATACAGCTTGGATTTATCACCAAGGTTCCGGACAAAGGAATATGGAACACCATCTTCTCCAGGGGATGAATCTTTTAAATCCGTTAAAGCAGTATTAAGTTCATCAAAAGAAAAAGGAGAATCCATGTCATCATCGGTAATTTCCAAGGTATATTTAGGGAGGGAGTCAAGGTAAGGAACAAATGGAGGAGCTAATTTGTTTGCAAAGTTGATAAGCCATTGAGACGGATCATTAGGAAGGGATTGGTTAACATTGAGGGACCGACGAAATCTCTTAATGTTACGCCAGACTACAGTAGAAGGAGAGCGAGGATTAAGGGATTCACAAAAAATTATCCAGCCAAGTTTCTTTTTTTTAGAAATAATTTTTTTAAACTTGGCGTCACACTGCTGATACTTAATAAAATTCTCCACTGTCATATGTGCTGCATATGACAATTCAGCATTAGATCGCTGGTTGACAGAATCAGTGCATTCCTGATCCCACCAAGGATTGGAAAGCAAATGATTCAGTGAGGAGTTTTTCTTGGGGATATGGAGATCTGCAGAAGCTAAAAGGGCCGAGAGAAATTTTTCATAACAAAAAATTACATTCTCATCACCAACAACATCCGGAAGAGAGTCAATCATAACATCAACAGAGGAAGAAAAGTCCAACCAGTTAGCCTTTTTTAAATTAAATGAAAGCAAAGGTTTGAAAGGAGAGGGGGATATAATTCTGTTGTTTAAAGATAGAAGGATAGGAAAGTGATCACTACCATGAGAAGACGAAAGTACATTCCATGATAGTTGGGAAGCAAGGGAGGGTGAGCATAGGGACAAGTCCACAGCAGTTTTGGGATTCTGATTTGGATTAACCCTTCTAGTCGGAGATCCATCATTGACAATGCAAAGATTGACATCATCAATCATGTCCACCAACAAAGGAGAAAACCCATCACAGTAATAACACCCCCACAAAGTATGGTGAGTATTAAAATCACCCATAACCAGAATAGGACCAGGAAGAGAGGATAGGATGGAACGTAACTCAGGAATTAGGGAAGGATTAGGATGAGGAATATATACAGAAATAAAGGAAATATCAAAAGCCCTTATAGCTACAGCATTAATCTGTTGGCTATGAGGGGGAAGAGGAATAGGAGAAAAGGAAGTAAGGTGTCGAACTAAAATGGCACAACCTGCAAACCCATCACTTCTATCATCTCTGAAACAAGCAAAGCCTGACACTCCAAAACGAGCCTCCGGTCTTAACCATGTCTCAGAGATGGCAATAATGGTAGGCTTATGCAGATTGACAATAGTAATAAGTTCGTGCTTTTTAGCACGAACACTATTGCTATTCCATTGTAGAAAGCGGACTGGGGCCATTGTTAATAATTTTAAAAAGTTGTTCTAGGTTTTGGGCAACGTTGGACGGTAAAGGAATTTCATTGCATGGGGAAATAATGTTGATTAACATCTGAGTAAGAGAAACTAGAAGGTTTTGGTAACTATCTACTGGGTCGCTAGTTTTATTTAAGATAGCGCAACCATTGGGAAGGGATGTAGGACAATTGCCAATAATGGCTTGGTGGGATTGTTTATCGTATCCCTTGCCCATAGGAGCATGGGGACGCGATTGACGAACGACAGTTTTCCTGTACGAGGAGATAGGAGTAGAGGATGAACTAGGCTTAGGGGATGATTCAGAAAGGGGAAACATTTCCTTTGCTACATCAGCATAGGATCTTTGGACAGCAGGAAAACGAGAGGAAGCTTCCATATACGAAATGTTTTCCTTCGACATAAGGACTTTAATTGATTGTTGTCTAGAAAACTCTGGACAGGCCTTGTTAGTTGCAAAATGTTTGCTTGTACAATATAAGCATGTAGAGGACTCTTCAGAGATTTTGCAAGCATCTCCTACATGAGCTTGAGTACATCTATAACATCTAGGCTTCGATCTACACTGAGCTTTAACATGACCAAAACGGCAGCAACTCAAACACTGTATAGTAGGAAAATTGTAGGATTCTACATGTAAGGAGGAGCGGTAACTGAACACTCGCTCTGGCAACATTTGCCCACGGAAAGTTATTACTACGGTTTGTGTTGGAAGCCAAGTAACAACCCCCTCACTCACATTCTTACGGTTCAAACGTCTCGCTTTCATTACAGCACCGCAACCAGGAGGAAGCTCGAGTGAGTCCACTAGTTCCTGCATTGAAAAATCAATGGGAACACCTCTAACAAGACCCATTCTAGTAATATTATAAGTAGGTATTATTGCTTTGTACTTCGAAAGAGAAAGGAATGGATTATGTATGAATTTGTTGGCTGCCTCTGCGGAAGAAAATTGAACAGCGATTTTATTTCTGCCAATATTTTTTATTCCATCACTAACGATGGAGTCAATTTTGTTGTGGTGCAAAAATTGACCGAATTTGATAGCCCGTATAGTGGTTCCTGAGGATGGATCTTCAACGTCCCGAGAGACATGCACAATAAAGGGGCCTTTGTCCTCACTCGAGTAGGATTTAGGACCATCAGACATACTAGGATGAACATAAATGTGTTGAATGGAAGGAGTAGCTGTTGCTGGATCAGTAATAGTTTTTTGGGCGTTTCAACCACCATAATATTTTCATTTTGACGTTTTCTAGAGCTGGTTCCAGCACTAGCTAAAATTTCTGAAATAGTAGCTCCCCCAGGATCCGGGGGATCCGGAGGACGATCCTTATCCATATCTTTCTTTACCTTAAAATTTATTAAATGTTAAAACTTACCTAAAATTACACTACAAGTAAATTAATATTAACTAACACCAATAAACTATTAAAAAGAAATAATATCCAACTATTTAAATACCAATATATTACAAAAATTCAACAAAAAAGGAACCAAATCTCACTACACGTGCGTTAACCAAAACATACGCGAGCAAAGTCCGAATGATGAATGAACAAAGAGACATTCGTTCCTTTATAAACGGGTGTCAACCACACTACTTATTTTTCATAAGATGAATTGATCTTGTCTTTTAGTATTCACAATATTTTATTAATTCTTAATTTAATTTCTAAATAAATCTAAATTCAAAACAACGTTTTAAAATTACTTCTAACTATTCTAAAATACTCAAATATTAATTACCAATAATGACATTGATATCAGTGTTACCACTTGCAATAATAAAACATTGCCAATACATAATTTACACAGTTGCATATTTAAACAATAAATAAGTTGACTGAAATAATAATTGCGGCGACATATATAATTAATGTTTTTCATATTAATCAATTATTTAATTTCAATTTTAATTATTTTATTAAATTATCTATTATAATTAATTTTTTATCATTAGGAGGTTTACCTCCATTTTTAGGATTTTTTCCTAAATGATTAATTATTATACAGTACTGTACCGTTAATCGAAGCCTAAATAATGAGAGTAGCGTTTACTTCCCCTTTTGTCGTTAGTTGCCCACTTTCGCCGCTGTGGCGCCACTCGTTCTCGTTTTGCCGCGATTTTTCTAGTGTCGTCAGCGCCACCAGATGCAGTGAGTTAGGTAACTCAAATGATTTCTTCATTGGCGTTTCAATTCCCGTCCAAGGCGGTCCACTAGTTTTACGAACTACTAGTCGCCTTCTTTGTTAGTGCTCACTTTAAAGAAAGTGTAAGTGTCTACGTGGACTTGTAAGTACATATTTTTTATATTTTATGTTTTAAGATGTGAGATTACTTGTGTTAACGGCATTGCCGTTCGTTTTGTATAACATTATCTTTGAAACTATAGTGACTATCAAATATATATTTTACCCTCATTAGGATGTTTTTAGTTTTGTAAAATGAATTGTTGAAGAATTTAACATATGTTGTTAAAATATTCTTTTTGCTTTCGTTTTGTAGAATAATGCAAATCTTGCACGGTTTATATTGATTTGAATCATAAAAACTTATTTTAGGTTTAAACGGATTACCTTTGGAATACCTTTTAGAATGGATGAAGACATTCATGTACAACCAGGTCCTAGTGGGACCTCAACGATACAGATGGCTAACGAGCGTGTTAAATGCTCTGCGGAGAAAAGAAAACGGACACGATCGAGTTCATCGAGCTCTTCATCTTCTAGTACTTCATCATCGAGCGATTGTCGAGCGAAGTCAAAGAAACGTAAACGTAACCACCATCGTGACCGTAAGTTAAATAAATTAATTAACGTAGTAAATGATCTGCAACGTAAAATGATATCTAGTTCTAATGTGGGTCATTTTGAATCTACCCGCTGTTATAGTGATGATGATTCTTGTATTGAGCATGACGTTAGTGGAGAACTATATGAGTGCGAGTCGAATTTAGTTCGGTCGAATAATATAACTGACAATGCCGATACTGTTCCAAATTTTAATTTGTCCTTATACACTAAAACAAAAGAGCCAGTAATTCCGCCGGCGTCTGAGAAGGTTCTTCAGCAATTAAAAGATCTTCAACGTTTTGATTGTAAGGAATGGTCTAGTATACGTTACGCAGATGTCCAAAAACTATATTTGCGTACTCCGGGTTTTACAAATTTGGAACCTAACGTTGAAGTTGGAGGCTATGATAATTCTAAATTTACATGTAACATGGAAAAAGGTTTTGCGAGTATTTCTTTTGCATTGCTTAAACAGCGTGAAGCTCTTGAAAATGACATGAAAAAATTTTTAGCCTGGTCCCAATCTTCAGAAAGTATAAGCTTTGGGGAAATCCACTCAAAAATTAATGAGATTTTTTCAGACGGTGATTATAATAAAATTACGGCTGATGCTTTACAAATTGTCTGTGGCCATCGGGCGGAGATTATACAGCGTAGAAGAGAAGGCATTCTTGCATCTGTTAAAGATCCTGCCCACAAAGCTATTTTAAGCAAAATACCGCCTTCCTGCTCCACATTATTCGATTCTGAAAAATTTAGCTCTACTTTGGAAAAAGCGGGAGGCGGAAAGGTGTTCTGGGTAAAGGGAAAGGATCGATACTCTGCGCCGCAGAATGATCCTGGCCCTTCTTTTCGGCCACATCCGAGAAAGTCGGGAGCTTTCAATACGCAGCAACAGCAGTCTTTGCGCTTTCAGCCTAGACAAGCTATCAATGCAACCACCTTTCGCGACAAAAGACCCAAGCCTGGACAGGTTCGCGGGGAGCAACCGCAAAAAAGGCCCAGAGTACAGTCTCCCTCATCCCGCCGGGATAGGGGACATAATTACAAAAGAAAATTCTGACTATCCTCAAACTTTCCGTTCCGGTCAACTCCGTCTATACTACCATCACTGGGAGAAGCTAGGGGCACCGCCTCACATTCTCAGCATAATCTCCGGATATCGAATCCCGTTCAAGTCAAAGCCACCTCTAAGAGTTCCTTGTTACAATCTTCAAACCACTGGCTCATCAGAAATGACTCAAGTTATCAACAAATTGATATGTCAAGGTGTGCTAGCAAAAACACCGTTAAACTCCCCCAGTTTTATATCAACGATGTTCCTGAGACTAAAGAGCGACGGAACATCGAGACCAATATTCAATCTAAAAAAATTAAATATTTACCTTTACCAGGACAAGTTCAGACTGATAAACATGCAACGAGTGCCAGACTTTCTTCAAGCATACGACTAGATGGCGAAAATAGACCTCCATCAGGCTTATTTCCATGTACCGATGGCCAGTGCTCACCGGTGTTTTCTCAGACTGATTTACAACGACACTTTGTTAGAAATGACATGCCTACCCTTTGGGCTCAGTTCGGCACCAAGAGCTTTCTCATCAATAACAAACTGGATATCTGCTTACCTCGGACAACAGGGAATCCGCATTATAGTATACCTCGACGACTTCTTGTTGGTAAATCAAGACCCTGTAAAACTACGGGAACATGTCGGCATTGCCGTAGATACGCTTCTCTCTCTGGGCTGGATGATAAACACAGAAAAGTCGACGTTTCTTCCTCAAAGAGTTCTGGAGTTTCTAGGTGTGATATGGGATCCTTGGCAAAATCAAAAATATTTGCCGATAAGGTTAACGTCAAAACTTCAATCCCTAATAATTGGGATACAGAAGAAGAGCAGAATAACATTAAGGGACTTACAGACTCTAATAGGTCTAATGAACTTTGCCAGTTTTGCTGTCAAAAGAGGTCGTCTTCACTACCGAGCTTTACAAGCTTTAACCCACAGTCTCCTTCGCGCTCATCAACACGCGCCTCGAGCTGTTTCTCTAACAGCATCCTGCAAGCAAGAACTCGAATGGTGGCGTCACAATTGCAAAGGCAAGTCGATTATTCATTGCCCGCTACCAATGCATCATCTAACGACGGATGCAAGCGACATCGGTTGGGGGGCAGTATTGGACAATGCTTGTCTTCAAGGATCATGGACTCCTGCCCAACAAAAGCTCCACAGCAATCAAAAGGAGATGCTAGCTATTCTGATTGTGTTACAACTGAATTGCCAGTTGTTAACATCGAGTGCTCTGTTAATCCAGTGCGACAACCGAACGGTTGTCGGTTATCTAAGAAACGAGGGAGGCACCAAATCACAACGACTAACACGCTTAACATCGAAAGTGTTCAAGATTCTGGACCAACACGACATACACCTTTCAATTTACCATATCCCAGGGAATTACAACACACATGCAGATCATCTGTCACGGAAGAAGTTATCCCCCGAGTGGCACCTGCTACCGGAGCTTACCGAAGTGGTTTTCAAGAAATGGGGCATTCCAACGATCGATCTGTTTGCCTCGAGTCGTGCTCATGTTGTCCCAAGCTACTGTACGCTGGACAGAACGGACAAGAATGCAACTCTTTACGACGCGCTGAGTGTTCAGTGGAATTTTCAGAACGCATGGGTATTCCCTCCACCACATCTTATTCCGAAAGTGTTGGCATTCCTGAACAACGCCAGGGGAATATATCTAGTAGTAGTTCCTCGTTGGGAGAATGTTTTCTGGAGGCCAGATCTCAAGAGTCGGGCACTGAACCCACCGTTCACAATCGGGAACCTGGAAAAGGTTCTTATAGACGTGACGACGAGTTGCCCGCCACCTCAAACATCGGCAATGTCACTGGAGATATGGAGATGTGGGGGTGGCATCAACAACTAAGTAATTGGTCAGATAAACAAAAAGCGCTTCTGACATCTAGTTGGCGAAATTCGACGTTGAAAACCTATAAACCAGCGTGGAAGAGGTGGCTTTCCTGGTGCAAAAACGAGACAGTAGATCCTTTTCGTCCAGATGGCTCTTTTGTAGCAAAATTTCTAGCAGATTTACATCAAAAGGAAAATTTATCTTTAAGTACAATACTAGTGCATAAATCTGTGATTGCCACATTTACCGATCCGAGCAATCGAGAAAAGTTAAGTTCAAACTTTTTTATCAAGCAAATACTGAAATCTATAGCCTTAGCAAAACCTAAAGTTACTAAACCACCGATTTGGGATACTGATGTTCTAGTGAGGTTTTTAACAGCGAGGAACCCTAATACCAAAAGCTTATTTGAAACCTCTAAGCATACCGCTACTCTATTGATGCTTTGCTCAGGCAGACGCATACACGATCTCACTCTACTTAAAACCTCAGCTGATTATTGCAAAGTGGAAGATCATAATATAGTTTTAAAACCTATATTCGGATCCAAAACAGATTCAACCCAATATCAACAATCAGATTGGAAGCTACTATCGAATCCAGATAATAAATCAATGTGCCCTGTATACTGGGTGAAACGATTAATAAGTCTATCTCGGCCTAGGCGAGAACTAGCCAACATAGATAATTTATTTCTTACAGTTACTGGGGAAGCTAGACCTGCAACTCGTACTATAATCAGTGGTTGGGTTAAAAAGTTACTATTGGAAGCAGGTGTTGTGGCTACAGCGGGAAGTATAAGGTCTGTGGTGGCCTCAAAAAGATGGTTAGAAAATTGCCCTTTAGATGAAATTCTGGCAAAGGCAAATTGGAAGTCAGCCAAAACATTTACTCAATTTTATAGACGAGAAATCAATCCTGCGGCAGGTAGCGCTTCATCAATTTGTGTTTTATCTAATTTTGTTCCTGTTAATCATTAGCGATTCCCTAATATTGATTTATTTTTATGATCTTTTCAATAATTTAAATTATATGTTAAAAGTGATCGTGATATTGATGTTGTTACTATCTTAATATAAAATTTAACCCATAAAAAAGTTATTTTATTTGTTCAATGTTGCACAAAACTTTAAAACTTAGGGTATTTACATAGCTTTATCACATTGGCGTTTTCTAGCGCCACCAGGCGATAATAAACACAGTCTCTCATTATTTAGGCTTCGATTAACGGTACAGTACTGTTTAATACTTACGTTTTACCTGAAATTAAAACGTTTATTAAACATACTTACCTTAATCGAAGCCTATTTTATATTTCTGCCTGGTGGTATTGAGACTTAATGAAGAAATCATTTGAGTTACCTAACTCACTGCATCTGGTGGCGCTGACGACACTAGAAAAATCGCGGCAAAACGAGAACGAGTGGCGCCACAGCGGCGAAAGTGGGCAACTAACGACAAAAGGGGAAGTAAACGCTACTCTCATTATTTAGGCTTCGATTAAGGTAAGTATGTTTAATAAACGTTTTAATTTCAGGTAAAACGTAAGTATTAATTTTCTTATTTTAAATATTTTTTTTATTATTAATTTTCTATTTATTATAAGAAGATTAATTATATTATTTATTTATATTCGAATTATTTATTCAATATTTATATTTTCCTCATTAAAATTAAAATGATACAAAATTTTTTTAAAAAATAATTTATTATTTTTTATTTATTTTCTAAATATATTTTCATTATTAGGAATAATTACTAGAACCTTATTTTATAAGAAAAATAAGGTTTTAAGTTAAAATAAACTAATAATCTTCAAAATTATTTATAAAGAAATTCTTTAAGCCTTATTTTTAAGCTTTAATAATAAAAATTATACCTTAAAATTTGCAATTTTAAATCATATTTGAATATAAAGCTAATTTTAATAAAAGAGAAAATTCTCGTTAATAAATTTACAATTTATCGCTTATAGCTCAGCCATTTTATTTTTGCGAAAATGACTTTTTTCTACAAATCATAAAGATATTGGAACTTTATATTTTATTTTTGGAATTTGAGCAGGAATAGTTGGGACATCATTAAGTATATTAATTCGATTAGAATTAGGAAATCCAGGTTCTTTAATCGGGGATGATCAAATCTATAATACTATTGTTACAGCTCATGCATTTATTATAATTTTTTTTATAGTTATACCTATTATAATTGGAGGATTTGGAAATTGATTAGTTCCTTTAATATTAGGAGCTCCTGATATAGCATTCCCCCGAATAAATAATATAAGTTTTTGACTTCTTCCCCCCTCATTAATACTTTTAATTTCAAGAAGAATTGTTGAAAATGGAGCAGGAACTGGATGAACTGTTTATCCCCCACTTTCATCTAATATTGCCCATGGAGGTTCATCTGTTGATTTAGCTATTTTTTCTCTCCATTTAGCTGGTATCTCTTCAATTTTAGGGGCAATTAATTTTATTACAACTATCATTAATATACGAATTAATAATATATCATTTGATCAATTACCTTTATTTGTTTGAGCAGTTGGAATTACTGCACTTCTTTTATTATTATCTTTACCAGTTCTTGCCGGAGCTATTACTATACTTTTAACTGATCGAAATTTAAATACCTCTTTTTTTGATCCTGCAGGAGGAGGAGACCCAATTTTATACCAACATTTATTTTGATTTTTTGGACACCCTGAAGTTTATATTTTAATTCTTCCAGGATTTGGAATAATTTCACATATTATTTCCCAAGAAAGTGGAAAAAAAGAAACTTTTGGTTGTTTAGGAATAATTTATGCTATAATAGCTATTGGTTTATTAGGGTTTATTGTTTGAGCTCATCATATATTTACTGTTGGTATAGATATTGATACTCGAGCATATTTTACTTCAGCAACTATAATTATTGCAGTCCCTATTGGAATTAAAATTTTTAGATGATTAGCAACTTTACACGGTACACAAATTAATTACAGACCATCTATATTATGAAGATTAGGGTTTATTTTTTTATTTACAGTAGGAGGATTAACAGGAGTAGTCTTAGCTAATTCTTCAATTGATATTACACTTCATGATACTTACTATGTTGTTGCCCATTTTCATTATGTTTTATCTATGGGAGCAGTATTTGCTATTTTAGGTGGATTTGTTCATTGATACCCTTTATTTACAGGATTAATTTTAAATCCCTATTTATTAAAAATTCAATTTATTTCAATATTTATTGGTGTAAATTTAACATTTTTCCCTCAACATTTTTTAGGATTAGCCGGGATACCTCGGCGATACTCTGATTATCTTCATAATTTTATATCTTGAAATATTATTTCTTCATTAGGATCTTATATTTCTTTATTTTCTATAATTTTTATTATTATTATTATTTGAGAATTTATAATTAACCAACGAATAATTTTATTCTCTTTAAATATACCTTCATCTATTGAATGATATCAAAATCTTCCACCTGCTGAACATTCTTACAATGAACTTCCCATTTTAAGTAACTTCTAATATGGCAGATTATATGTAATGGATTTAAACCCCATTTATAAAGGATTATCCTTTTTTTAGAAATGGCAACTTGATCAAATTTTAATTACCAAAATAGAACTTCCCCATTAATAGAACAAATTATTTTTTTTCATGATCACACTTTAATTATTTTAATTATAATTACAATTTTAGTAGCATATTTAATAATTAATTTATTTTTTAATAAATATATTAATCGATTTTTATTAGAAGGTCAAATAATTGAATTAATTTGAACTATTTTACCGGCAATTACATTAATTTTTATTGCTTTACCATCTTTACGTCTACTTTATCTTTTAGATGAACTTAATAATCCTTTAATTACCTTAAAATCCATTGGTCATCAATGGTATTGAAGTTACGAATACTCAGACTCTTATATAATTCAATATAATGAAAATTTCAATTTTCGTCTTTTAGATGTTGATAATCGAATTATTTTACCTATAAATAATCAAATTCGTATTTTAGTGACAGCTACAGACGTAATTCATTCATGAACTATTCCTTCTTTAGGAGTTAAAATCGATGCTAATCCAGGTCGATTAAATCAAACTAGATTTTTTATTAACCGACCTGGAATTTTTTATGGTCAATGTTCTGAAATTTGTGGAGCTAATCACAGATTCATACCTATTGTTATTGAAAGAATTTCTATAAAAAAATTCATTAATTGAATTAATAATTATTCATTAGATGACTGAAAGCAAGTACTGGTCTCTTAAACCATTTAATAGTAAATTAGCATTTACTTCTAATGAATAAAGAATTAGTTAAACTATAACATAAATATGTCAAATTTAAATTATTATTATATAAATAATATTCTTTTATTCCTCAAATAATACCTATTAATTGAATTTTTTCTTTATTATTTTTTATTTCAATTTTTATTATTTTTATAATTATAAATTATTTTATTTTTAATTATAAATTAAATAATAATAATAAAATTAATAATTTTAATAATAAAATTTATTGAAAATGATAAATAATCTTTTTTCAATTTTTGACCCATCTACTAATTTACTCAATTTACCTTTTAATTGAATTAGAACATTTATTGGATTATTATTCATTCCTTTTTCATTTTGATTTATTCCTAATCGACATTTTATTTTTTGAAATTTTATTTCAAATAAACTTCATAATGAATTTAAAATATTATTAGGACCAAAAAGAATAAATGGATCAACTTTTATTTTTATTTCATTATTTTTTTTATTTTATTTAATAATTTTTTAGGATTATTTCCATTTATTTTTACAAGAACAAGTCATTTAAATATATCTTTATCTTTATCTTTAACACTATGATTTAGATTTATAATTTATGGTTGAATAAACAATACTCAACATATATTTATTCATATGATTCCTCAAGGTACTTTTTTTTTTTTTTTTTTTTTTTTTTTTATCGCTGGGAAATGCAGTTTACGCAGACCATTCGTACGTATGACAGGCAGAACTACCTTACGTACGAATGATACTGTGGGGCTCATCGACAAGTCGACACTACCCATTAAAACCCAGCGGAAACCCTCTCCACTCCTGTGAGACGTCGCAGGTTCGCTCGCGCATTCTGCTACGACGCCTCGATGGACAGCCCGCCTATTGCGGGCCACCGTCGTCTTCAGGGTGCTCCGGGGTTACTAACAGAGCACCCGCAGCCTTGATGACTTGCAGGAGAATCACCCTGACCCTCCCGCAGTAGCTCCTCTAAGGTAGAGGGAGTTGAAGACGCGCATACTGCCTTCTTCTACTCCCTAGCCTCCGACAACGGAGCAGGCCTGCATTACTGGACTCGCGAACCCGCTCCGCGGCCTCTTTCAATGCGATGACTGACTCACAGAAAGAGACCATCGCCGACCAGTTCCTCTCACTTTCCAGCATAGCCCCTACCACACTGGGTAGTGAGAGGTCCCTACCCACTACAGTCATCAAGGCGTGACGTTGTGGGGCCCAAGAGGGGCATTCGGCCAGAGTGTGATACGCCGAATCAACAGGCGCATTACACTCATGGCATACCGGCGACATCTCCCGACGTGCAATCTGGTGCAGGTATTTGCCGAAGCAACCATGCCCCGTCAGCACCTGCACCAGCCTGAACGTCAGGACTCCGAAACTCCTCTTCACCCAGCGCTCTAGGTGAGGGCGAATCGCCTCCACTGTCGCCAGGCCCGCCACCGGGGACCCCAAGTCCTCCTTCCATCGCCGGATCAGGGCTTCGTCCGCTCTTCTCCTGATCCGCACGACACTGTTCGTCGATGGTTGCTCGCCTCGCGACCGCTCACTTGTGCGAAACGCATGAACTCTAGCGAGCACCTCCGCCTGCAACTCCCAAGGTGGATCGCCAGCCAGAAGAGTAGCCGCCGTCCACGACACCGTACGGTATCCCCGAATTGCTCTCACCGCTATGACCCGTTGCGCTTTCCGCAATTGGGCCCTGTTACGAGTGGTGAGAGCATCAGCCCACACGGGGGCACCGTACAATGCCATGGATCTCAACACACCGACATAGAGCCGTCGGCATGGAGAACCCGGCTCTCCGACATTCGGTAGTAACCTGCCAAGGGCCCCGGCGGCGTTCACAAGCTTCGGCGCAAGTTGAGCAAAGTGCGACGCGAACGACCATCGTCCATCCAGAGTCAGACCCAGATACTTCATCTGGGCCTGTACCTCCACCTCCTGGCCCTGGATGTGTAGAGTAGCCCTACGGGGGGGTCCCCTACGTGGGCCATGGAATAGGAGGGCCTCAGTCTTTGGTACGGAGACCCTCAGACCCAACGCTTTAATACGGTCGACAACAACGCGCGTGCCGGCTTCAGCCAAGTGTGCTGCCTCCTGGTACGTTGAACCCCGGGCTGTAACGAGAGTGTCATCTGCGTAACAAATGGGACTCATCCCTGGCGGAAGGCGGCAACGCAGAATCCAGTCATAACCGACGTTCCACAGTATCGGGCCCAATACCGACCCCTGTGGAACACCGCAACGGACACTTCGTCGACCGATTTTACCGTCTCCCCCAATCCATAGGACTATTCTATCGTGGAGGTAGTCATCTAACAGCCGCCGGAGATAAAGAGGCACTCCATGGTACCGGAGAGCCTCTTTTAACGTCTCAAACGGCAGGCTGTTAAAGGCGTTGACCACATCTAGCGAGACGGCGAGAAGAACATCTCTATCCGACGTCGCGGCCAACGACCGAGTCTTCAGGGTATTCAGGGCGTCGATGGTTGATCGACCAGCTCTGAACCCGAATTGAGCCTCTGAAAGACCCGGACCTACCTCCTCTAGGTGCTTAATAAGACGGGCGGCGACAACTCTCTCGAAAAGCTTGCCCGTCTCATTTAATAACACTATCGGCCGGTATGCGGAAGGAGAGTCCAGAGGACGACCCTCCTTGCGCAGTAGACATAACCCTCCTTCCTTCCAGATCTTCGGGAACCGTCCAGTAAATAGACATTGGTCAAAAAGTTCCCGAAGATTGTCGCCTAGATATTCCAGGGCAATACCTAATACTTTCCCTGGGATACCATCTGGACCCGGAGCCGTCTTTTTGGACCTCATTTTCCTAAGTGCCAAATTCATTTCACATTTAGTTACAGGGGGAACCACCGACTCTCCTTCATGCACTGAGGAAGGAGCCATTCTAGGGGGAATGTGTTCCGGCGGTTCTGGAAAAAATTCCACCACAAGATGTGAGAGAAAGCCCAACGATAGTGTTTCCGTCAATGGGGCACTTTGCGCACGAAGTTTATTCCGCGCAGCAAGGTAAGGACGCCCCCATGGATCCCTATTCAGACCTGCCAACAATTTTTGACGGCTCTCAGTCTTCGCTTGACGGATGGCCAACTGCAACGCCTTTTTCCTCTCTTTATATATGCCATGCAGGCGATCCTCGAGCGTAGGATCTAACCCATTTCTTCTCCTACATCTTGTAAATGCTCGACGAGCCCGGATGCAAGATACTCGCATCTCGGCAATTTCGGGCGTCCACCAGTACACTTGGCGGCGAGAATGCCATCTTCGGACTCTTGGCATTGCCGCATCACATATACCCGTCAGAACGTCGCACATCTGACCAGCCAGATTATTAACGTCAGAAGTGCCCTCCACTATCCTCCCCTGGGAGCTCCATTTAGCTACAATGGCCGCCTCTTTAGCAAGCTCCATTTTGAGACGGCTAAGAGCCCATCTAGGGAATCCTCTAGAGGGGCCCCTTGAGTGGACCACCGGCAGTGGCTGAGAAGAGACCTCAAATCTTATATATAAGTGATCCGACAAGGTGCGACAGACTGGGTGGCAAAAGAGAGGTCCACCACAGACCCCCCGTTATGCCGCACACAAGTGAACGCTTGTCCCTACATTGAGGAGGGACAAATCAGAAAGTAGAGCCCACACCTGGACTGCATTTCCCTTACTGTCTGAAAGGGGGTTACCCCACGCACGGGATTTGGCATTGAAGTCGCCAAGGACCAAAACTTTTTTCGATGACTGTCGACAAACCGCAGCCCTGACAATATCAAGAAAGATCTCAAACTCTGCCAGGCTGCGATTGGGGGAGAAATACACACCGATGATAATGTAATCCCCCCACTCCGCCACAACAAATCCTGAGCCCCTCTCCAGAGTTGAAATTGTAGGGCCAGCAGTGCTCCCGGATACAATAGCAACGGAGCCGTCCAAATCACCCGTCCAGCGAGGGTTATCAAGAACAAGGTACGGCTCAGAGACCACACTGACGTCGATATCCCACTGTGTGCCATGGACTGTAACAACAGATCCTGCGCTCCGGCAGAGTGATTGATGTTAGTCTGAAGAAAATGTATTTTCCGTGCATCCATTTTTAAGATGACATGACACAATCTTGGAGACTCTGGCGGTCTTCGACTTCAGCGGACGCTCTTGACCCTAGAATATCTTTCCCCTTGACGGCTGGTGGACGGCAACTAGCGCTGCCCATTATGTGCCCAGCCGGTAACTTAGCGTCAGTGCAAACCATGCAACGTATCTCGGCCCGACACGCTTGAGACTTGTGGCCCTCACAACCACAGCGGAAGCAGAGATGCTCTCGTACGATCTCCGAAGGGCATCGAGGCCTAGAATGCCCTAATGCTAAACACCTAAAGCAGCGTAAGGGACGCTCCTCCAAAACCTGAATCTTGGCAGAGCTCCACCCTACCAAAATTCGACCCTTCTCTGCCAGAGACTTGGCTGCTTCACAAGGGCATCGTACCACTACGGTCATCATCCCTCCAGGGCCACGAGACATCCCTGATACCATTACAGTATCAGCTGCACATCCACTAACGCTAGCGATAGCACTAATCACCTTATCCTTCGTTACTGAGTCATCCAGTCCTTTTAATTTCAGAGTAGCGAGCTTCTGAGGCCTGGTGATTACAGCTACACCCTCTAGCACTACTCGAAGTCGCTCGGCGAACGTATCTGCCTGTTCAGAAGAATGCGCAGCAGACAATTCTAGCAACCTGGCTCCCGAAATCGCTTGACGCACCGCCAAGCCTTCTGTGATACCTAGTTGCACCAAATTAATGCCCTGTTGTGCCCGTTCCAAAACCTGCGCATAAGACACACCCTTTGCAGCAGCTTCTGGCGTCAAGGTGACTATAACCGCCTTAGTGCGAGGCGGATTAGGTACTTTAGGCTGGGGCAACTGCTTCGTTTTAGAGGCCTGCGTTGAAACTTTTTGTGAAAAAGGGCTGGTAGTTTTAGACTTCTTCCCCTTTTTGCCCCTCCTTACTACTGTGGCCCAAGAACCATCATCCACTTTCATATTCTCAGCTTGAACCTGAGACACTACACGAACTATTTCAGTATCTCTAGATGAGTCTTGGTGAGATTTAGGCTGTAATGTACTGATAATAGCTCCCTTCCGTTGAGCACCAGTATTTTTGCGTCGTACATTACGCTCACTCTCGACCTCAGTTTCAACCGCTTCCGACTCCGTCAGCGGCGGTGCTACCACTCTTACGGTACGCTTACGAGTAGTCTGCCTAATATCTGCCGCCAGCGGGGGACGCAATCTCTTTGCCGGCAAAAGACGCTCTTCAATACCGGCGAAACGAGCGTCAATCATTGTCCCCACTGAGGATATTAGGGCACGTTTTAGCTCCTCAAGGACTCCTTCGTTGAGCACTGATACTGTCTGAGGCGTCTTCCTGGTAGCTGCAAGGGCCACTCTCAGTCCATCCACATCCTTATGGTGGGCTCGTATCTCCACACGTAGTTTTTGAACTTCGTCGTTAAGGCGCCGGTTTTCCTCTCGCAGTTGACGAACCTCTTCGCTTTCAAGCCTACGAGTGACGAGTGATTCAATGACGCTAGTAACAGCTGCAGCCGCATCCTTCAGTTTACGCACATATGTGCCCTTAAGATGGCCAGATTTCGTCGCAACCTCCTGGATAGAGGCCACGCTACGTCCGGCATAGGCACGCAACTCTTCAGTCGTGCACAAGGAGGGATCTCTCCTCTCTTCCGTCAATGAAACACTTTCAGTGTCAGTCGTATGAGCGGATCTATCTCGCCGGGACGCCCAGTCAGACAAGCTCTGCTCAAAATCGTCACAATGCGTTCCGTCTCGGGACTTCTGGTCTCTACGTGTGCGCGCTCCTCCATTACCTCGAGTTTTCGGGGGCCTGCCCCTCCTTGACGTATGGCACTTAGTTACACGCGCTGTCTCCGTTTCAGAGCCAGAATCCGCTCCATCTTTAATATTTTTACGCTTACGCGGCAAACGCCGCACAACTCCCGAGTCCGATGCAGACTCCAAAACTCCTACATTACCGTCATTGTTTTTTTGTTGTAAATTATTCTTCTCCATATTGTTCCCACGAGTATGGGGGAAAAACGGTCCATCCAAGCAGTGCCCCCTGTCCTTGGATAAGCCTAGCGTAACTCGCCACGGGGGTCGGCCGGTACCCTGGCGAGGATAGCAGTAGCGACTGATCTCCCCATCAGCCACGCACCCCTCGCGCTGCTTCGCCACTTGGGTTGGGGTAATTTTTTATAGAGGTTTTCTTCCTCGCGGCCCGGCCGGTGAAGGCAAGACCCTCGGTTCCACTCAAGATTACGAGACATGACCGCAACCTCGTGTGGAGTTCCGATATCCTCGGCGCTGGCATAGATTCCAGAAGATACCTACGCCGGCGTAACGGTAGTGTTAGTACACGCCACGCACGCCCTCGCTCCTCTCACTGTGTCCTCTGCTAATCAGAGGAACACGCGGAGGATAACCCTCGCGTCAGGTTATTGGCCGACGAGCAATTATCACCCAGAGAAATAATCCCTGTGAAACACTCGCTCGCCGCCCGGGGGAGCACCGACTCAACGCACTGTTCTCCCACTGAGCAAACAGTATGCGAGTACACGAGGAGGTTACCCGACTTAGCTCCCCCAAAGGTACTCCCTCAATTTTAATACCATTTATAGTATTAATTGAAACTATTAGTAATATTATTCGACCTGGAACTTTAGCTGTTCGTTTAACTGCTAATATAATTGCTGGTCATTTACTTTTAACATTATTAAGTAATACTGGAATCAATATACCTAATTACTTAGTATTTTTTTTAATTATAATTCAAATTTTATTATTAATTTTAGAATCAGCAGTTGCTATTATTCAATCATATGTAATTTCCATTTTAAGAACTCTTTATTCTAGTGAAGTTAATTAATGTCTAATCACAATCACCCATATCATTTAGTTGATTATAGTCCTTGACCTTTAACTGGAGCCATTGGTGTAATAACTTTAGTTACCGGAATAGTAAAATGATTTCATAATTTTAATATAAATTTATTATTTATTGGATATTTTATTGTTTTATTAACAATATACCAATGATGACGAGATATTTGCCGTGAAGGTACATTTCAAGGTAAACATACTTTATTAGTTTCTAAAGGTTTACGATGAGGAATAATTTTATTTATTATTTCAGAATTTTTTTTTTTTATTTCTTTTTTTTGAGCATTTTTCCATAGAAGTTTATCCCCTAATATTGAAATTGGATCAATCTGACCCCCCACTAATATTACTCCATTTAATCCATTTCAAATTCCTTTATTAAACACAATTATTTTAATTACATCAGGAATTACTGTTACATGAGCCCATCATGCCTTAATAGAAAATAATTTTACACAATCTTCACAAAGTTTATTTTTAACTATTTTTTTAGGATTTTATTTTTCTATTCTTCAAATATATGAATATTTAGAAGCACCTTTTACTATTGCTGATAGAATTTATGGGTCAACATTTTTCATAGCTACCGGATTTCATGGATTACACGTAATTATCGGTACAATTTTTCTTTTAACATGTTTTATTCGTCATTTAAATAATCATTTCTCAAAGATCATTTTGGATTTGAAGCAGCTGCATGATATTGACATTTTGTTGATGTAGTTTGATTATTCCTTTATATTTCAATTTATTGATGAGGAAATTAATTATTTATATAATATATTTAGTATATTTGATTTCCAATCAAAAAGTTTAATAATTTTAATATAAATAATTTTATTAATATTATTAATATCATTTATTATAATAATTGTAGCAATTTTTTTTATATTAATTTCATTTTTATTATCAAAAAAATCATTTCTTGACCGCAAAAATTGCTCCCCATTTGAATGCGGATTTGACCCAAAATCTTTAGCTCGAATTCCTTTTTCTTTACATTTTTTCTTAATTACAATATTTTTTTTAATTTTTGATGTAGAAATTGCTTTAATTTTCCCTATTATTCCAACATTTAAATTAGTTAATTTTAAAATTTGATTTAAAATTATTTTTTTTTTATTATAATTTTATTATTAGGTCTTTATCATGAATGAAATCAAAATATATTAAATTGATCAAATTAGGATTATAGTTTATTTAAAACATTTGATTTGCATTCAAAATATATTGAAATTTTCAATTTATCTTAAATAAGAAGCAAAATTGCATTTAATTTCGACTTAAAAGATAGAGTTTATTACTCCTTATTTAAAATAAATAATTAATTGAAACCAAAAAGAGGTATATCACTGTTAATGATAAAATTGAATAAAAATTCCAATTAGAAATATTTAATAATTAAGCTGCTAACTTAATTTTTAGTGTATTACAACATTAATATTTCTTTATTTATATAGTTTAATTAAAACATTACATTTTCATTGTAAAATTAATTTTTTTTTTTTTTATAAATATTTAAAGATTTATTAATCACCATAATATCTTCAATATTATACTCTAATTTAAGCTATTTAAATTAAATTATTATTATTATTACAACTAATATCATTCATATAACAAATCTAAATAAATAAATTTTAAAATTATTCATTTGATACACATAATTAATTAAAGAATTATTTTTAATTACATTATATAATCCTTGTCCACTATATAATTCTCTTCATCCCATATCAATATTTTTATATAAATTATTTTTGATAAATTTGGTAAAAATCATATTAAAACAAAAAAATAACTTATTTTATATGTTAATAAAAATTTATTTAATGAATAAATCTTTATATTTCTAATTAAAATTCCTATAATTATCCCAATTAATGTTACATAATTATCCCAATTAATGTTACATAATTTTTATGTGAAATGGTAAATAAATTATATAAGGATAATAAAAAATTAATCATCTTAAAGATCTTCCTGAAATTAATCTTATTATTAATAAAATTATTATTCTTTTTAATATATTATAATCTTCATCATATAAATTATAAATTGATATCAAATTATAATCATTAATTATTAAATATATTAATAAACGAATAGTATAAAATATAGTTAAACCAGTTGAAAATAATATAAATAATAAATAAATATATTTAAATTTCTTATTCTTACTATTTCTAAAATTATATCCTTTGAATAAAACCCAGCTAAAAAAGGAATTCCACATAAAGCTAAATTAGAAATATTTAAACATAAAGATGTTATTGGAATATAAAATCTAATTCCCCCTATTATTCGAATATCTTGATTATCATTTATTATATGAATAACCACCCCAGCACATATAAATAATAAAGCTTTAAATATAGCATGTGTTAATAAATGAAAAAAAGCTAAATCATAAAATCCTATTCTTAAAATTCTTATTATTAAACCTAATTGTCTTAATGTAGATAAAGCAATAATTTTTTTTTAAATCAAATTCATAATTTGCACAAATTCCTGCTATTATTATTGTTAATCCAGATAATAGTAATAAAAATTTTAATGAATATATATTTACCAACAAATTATTAAAACGAACCAATAAATAAACCCCAGCTGTAACTAATGTAGAAGAATGAACTAAAGCAGAAACTGGAGTTGGAGCTGCTATTGCAGCTGGTAATCATGAGCTAAAAGGAATTTGAGCTCTCTTAGTTATAGCTAATAAACCAACAATTTTTATTGAAAAATCATTTTCTATAAAATTTATATAAAAAATATAATTTCAACTTCCATAATTTATTATTCAAGAAATTAATAATAAAATTATTACATCCCCAATTCGATTTGATAAAGCTGTTAATATACCAGCATTATAAGATTTAATATTTTGATAATAAATTACTAAACAATAAGAAACTAAACCTAATCCATCTCATCCTAATAAAATTCTAATTATATTAGGACTAATAATTAATAATATTATTGAAAAAACAAATATTAATACTAAATAAATGAAACGATTTAAATTAATTTCTGATCTTATATATCTTTTTCTATAAAAAATTACTGAAGAAGAAATTAATGAAACAAATATTATAAATAATAATGATATTCAATCTAATAAAATTGATATTACAATTCTTATTGAATTAAAAGAAACAATTTCCCATTCTATAAAAAAAACTATATTTTTTATAATAAAATATATTATTATAAAAAAATTTACTAATATAAAAAAAAATAAAAAAAAAACTAATAAAACATAAAGAATATTTTTTAATAATTTAAAATGATTGTCTCATATTTTTGACTCCACAAATCAATATTTTTTATTAAATTATTTAAATAAAATCAAATAAATCTATAATCAATTTTTAAAATTATAATATTTAATGGTAATCAATGTAATATTAAAATTAAATATTCTCGTGAAGTTCCTCTATAAAATCTATAAACTCTAAAATTATATTTTCCATGTTGAGTATATGAATATAAATAAAGTCTATAACCAGCTCTAAAAAAAGAAATTAATATTAACATAATTATTCTTCATCATGATCATCTAATTAATCTATTAATTAATCTAATTTCACCTATTAAATTTAATGAAGGAGGTGCCGCTATATTAGAAGATATTATTAAAAATCATCATAATCTCATTGAAGGTATAAAATTTATTATCCCCTTATTAATAAATATTCTTCGTCTATTTATTCGTTCATAATTAATATTTGACAAACAAAATATCCCCGAAGAACATAATCCATGACCAATTATTAGAATATACGAACCTAAATATCCTCAATAATTTATAGTTATTAATCCCCCAATAACTAATCTTATATGAGCAACTGAAGAATAAGCAATTAATGATTTTATATCCACTTGACAAAAACATTTTAGTCTAATATAAAACCCCCCAATTAATCTAATCACAATTCAAATAAATCCATTATTTATATTATTTTTTTGTAAAATTATTATAATTCGTAATAAACCATAACCCCCTAATTTTAATATAATAGCAGCTAAATACTAAAAAAACTATTAATATATATATATATATATATATATATATATATATATATATATATATATATATATATATATATATATATATATATTATAATTAATTATTATTAAATATATCAAAATAAAAAAAAAAATTCTTAAAACAATAAATTCTAAACTTATTAAAACAATTAATAAATTATTATTATTATTTATTTATTTACTAAGAAAAAAATAACAAATATTTCATATAATCAGTGCAGCATAAACCACAGTCGGTTTTACTGTGCTCTGACGATTCTTAAACGGTAGTTAATAATAATAATAATAAAAGTTTACAAAAAACAAAACACACACAATACAGCTTTTATAATATTTTGCACAAAGATTTGTACTACGAATAATAAAATAAACTTATTATAAATATGTGGGTAAATTAATTTTATTTTTATATAAAAACAGGTTTGACGCTGTTTTGCTCTCTTATACAGGTTGATGTAGAAAGTATCTTTTAAGTACAGTTTTATAATTTTTATGAGTTATTTTTTGTTTAATATTTCCAGGTAAATTGTTTACTAAGGTAGGAACAATATATTCCAGAACTCGTTTACCGTAAAAATTTGAATATCTAGGGATCTCCAATGTTTGATTTATAATGTTTCTAGTAAATTTATTATGACATTTTTTTATTTGTAATTTTGAATTTAAGTATTGTTCTGATAATATTGTATATTTAATTTTAGTAGATATTGGCATTACTTTGCAGAAATTAAATAACTGGCTAGGGTCGTTTCGAAATTGGTTTTTAATTTTTTTGGGTACAATAGTTTTTAATAATCTTAGTTGAAGGTTGTAAATACGATCGATGTTTGTTTTAAAGGTTAGGCCATAGCTACTTAGTCCGTATGATATTATTGATTCACCAAGAGATCTGTATAGCATTAATAAAATTGAAAAGGGAATTTTCGTTTTAATTATTGTTAATTTAGCTAATAGGGCTCTTAATTTGTCGCATATACTATTGATATGACCCTTCCAATTTAAATTACTATCAATGATGACTCCAAGATAGCGTTGACTTTTAACTGTGTCAATGCAAGAACAGTTGCAGGAATCAACGTATGGTTTGTGAAAGCATTGATGACTATGAGCAATAATTTTTATATTTCCAGTGTATCTGTTGTGACTTGAGCTTATGTACATTGCTTGTTGAATGTTTTTGTTTAGAAACAAAAATTATATTCCCAATAAAAAATATAATAATAATTAAACTTATATTTATCATTTGTAGTTTTTATAGTTTAAAAAAAAAACTTTGGTCTTGTAAATCAAAATTAAGATTATTTCTTTAAAAACTTCAAAGAAAAAGAATTTCTTTATCAATAATCACCAATAATCATAAGGGGGCAAGTCACCCATTTTAGGACATAGCGTTTGACCCCGTAACGACTCAACTTCATATGAAAAGTGAAGAATGGAGTGTCTGGACACTAGGTTCCTTCTGACTACCTTTACGCTTTGCTGGAAAAAACGTGAAGATAGATACGTGAAGGTATTTATAAAGACTATATTAATGTACATAGGAACTATATAAAATAAAGTGTTTATATAAAAAAACTTTCTACCATGGTATCTTGAAACACGGCGAGAACGGCCAAGAATCCGCGCTGTTCAATGCCGATATTGTTATTGCATAGCTGTAAAGAAAATATACCAAAATAATTAAAAAAAAAATATTAAGTTACTTTTTACTACTAACTAAAAATAATAAATATTGTGAAAAACACATGGGAAAATTTTCAATTAAATTACATCGTTTGGTATGAAGTGGGTTAAATAAATATTTTAAGGTGAAGTATAATATCCACGGCATCTGGTTAGACTGGTACAAGGGTAAAAGTACAACAACTTATTAATAGAAAAAAAAACTTATTAATAGAAAAGAAAAATCTTCAAGAAGACTAAAATCTCCGTTTCTCTTTCTATTCCAGCTCCAGAACACGCGCCATCTTCCGCAGAATGCACCGCAGTGTCGTCAACTTCACTACGAGTTGGTTGGCAGCCGATAGCTATACACGGTCAGGGAAGCTCCTTGATTGGATATATGATATTATATTCGACTAAAGGTATTTATATTTTTTGTTATATAATATAGTTTGATTACAATGAGATTTACATATATAGCTGAGGTTAATTAGAAATATAATTAATTATAGAGACTAGGCGCAGTGGGGTGTGTCTGACTGTCAGCACGACTGATTGTGAATTCGATTCGTGGAAATCGAATTAAATAAAAATAAGAATAATGATTATATTTAAATTATTTTAATTTTTTCGCTTTAGTGATAAGACATAGCGCGGCGTTGAATTTTGCCACTCAAAACGCAGTGCCTCTAATTCAGGCAAAAACTAATAACAGAGTGTGTGACACTATGTTCTTTCTGTACACATTGTTTTTTTTTATTAAAGAGAGGGGGGCAAACGAGCAGGAGGACTACCTGATGGTAAGTACTAATTAAACCTGAACCTATCGTTGGAAGTTTCTTCTAAATCGGACAAGTAGTTTTTGCTCTGCATAAACAAATGTTTACTGCAGCGCCACCAGGTGAATTTTCACCCTAACGAAAAAAAAAAATTAAATATGAATCAAGCAAAGCCGAATCCAGTTCTGAAAACTCTATCCAATCGGATTTGGTTTTACACAAAAAAATTATGTTCATTCAAACTATTTAAAAGTGCTTTCAGAAATCTATTTTAATATTTTAAATCGGAATTTATTTTATTCCTACCTTCTTAAAATTATTATTTTTATCATAACTATTTAGAGTGGCATTTACAATGACCAAATGGTGGTCAGAGGTTTTACTTAATTATTTTTAATATTTGCTGTGTGTCATCTCCGACATATATACTCCGCCGTTGCTCACTTTATTTCTGTATATTACTTATCTGTATGTTTTTTTAAGTGCAATAAAGAATATATATATATATATTTTTAATATTACTTTTTCCCCTCCATTTTATGTCTTATTTCCCAATTTTTATTTTTATTTTCAATTATTTTTCATTAGGTTTGGTTTATTACATTCTTCATTTGATTTTAAAAATATCTTGTATTTTCAATACAAAATCCTCAGTTTATATTTAAACCTATGACCGACCACCTTCAATGAGTTTTAAGTTACAAAGCATTTACATCATGCAATTATCGTAAAACATTTTAGAGGATTAAAGCACATACAGAAAATGACGGAATGAGCAAAGTTGTGTATTTCATAATTATATTCAATGTCTCCTACATTATTGCATTATTGCAGGACTGAAAAAGATTTTCTTCACCGGCTATTTATAACACAAATGGACAGTTGCGTAAAGTGTATATATACATTAGAATATTTACATTACATGTACATATGTATGTATGTATGTATGGATATGAGTTGATTATGAAAAGGCTTAATGAAAAGGCTTAAAAGGAGAAATTTGTTATAAAATTTGAACGTAGGAGAGAAGTTGATGACAAGACTCTCTGTTATATCTATGTTCAATTTTTTATAGCATACTATTTAATAAATAATAAATAAATAAATAGCTTCACGCTATATCCCGCACACAGCAGGGTAGGCAGAGGAAACCTAGTGTTAAGACACTCCGTTCCCCACTTTCCGCTGAATTCGGAGGCTTGCGTGTTAAGTGGCGGAACTTAACGCCGCGCTTTACCTCGACGCCAGAGCGAAGAAAATGGAAATATAATTTCCACTCCTCGAGTGGGAATCGAACCCACAACCAGTCGTTTACAGTCACACTCTTGTGCCACTGGGCCACGACTGGCCACAACTACTATTTAACATACTATTTAATATTTTATATATCTAAGTGTGTGAATAAACCTCTAAAATATTATAAAGCTTCACATAAATGCTAAAAGAAATATTAACAAGGTTAAACATTCAAAAAATCAACATTTTTTTCTTAATTTAGCTTCAAGCTTTTTTCCGGATAGCAGGGTACGCGGAGAGCCTAGTATTATACACTCTGTTCAGCACTTCTTGCCCCCAATCAGATGTTGAGTGGTATTTTGTCTTACCAGAGTGGAGAAATGAAAATAATTTTTCCCCGTGGGCGGACGGGTTAAGAATACAATTCCCCCCCGCCGCTGGGTAGCGTCCCGTAAAAGGCGGGTAACCCAGTAGCTTGGTGGTAGGAGATTTGTTCTTCGACTGGCTCGCGACCACTATCATGTCAAAGACGAACCGCCAAATATCTTATGATGTGTTCCGGTTCGATGGCATGTAAGCCAGCTCTCCCTATTCCCACCAATCCCATCCTTCCTCCCTCCTTCTATCCTACATGTCCGAGGCTGGCAACGCATCCATAACTTTAATGTTGTGGATGTTTATGGGCGAAGGTACGATACTTAACACCAGGTGGGCCTTCAGCTCGTTTGCCTCCTTTATTCCATAAAAAAAAAAAATTAAATAATATATGTAACGAGATGATGGGGACGACTTCGTCGGGGGCTGTCATTACTTTAAGTTTGCACAAACCCTCTCATAAGTTTTCATGTTGTAAAAACAGGTGTATTGGAATTCTCTCTTCTATTAGATTTTAAAATGATTTTTAAATTAAAACAGCAAAATATGATGAGCACACGTGTAATTACTTAGATCTCAGAAGAACAACATTTTTTTTACAATCAAAAAACGGGTAAGCTTAGAAAAAATAATATAAAAATAAATTGTAAATGTGAGATTGTTATAAAATTACATCAGGCGTCCGAACATGCCCCCGGACGTTGGAAGCTCGCCTTTCAACAAAATTAATTAAACAAGGGACATATTTTACTAAAGGATCTTCTTACGACGCCGCTTGAAGTCTTAATGTCAGCCACACGGTTGATGCCATCAGCTCCGGGGTGAACAGCTACTATTCGGCCCATCTTCCATTTCAACGGAGGAAGATTATCATCTTTGATGACAACCAAGCTATTAGGATCCAAGGTTGATTTACTTGAGCGCCATTTAATACGCTGCTGCAGTTCACTTATATACTCCTTGGACCACCTGGCCCAAAAATGTTGACGGAGCTGCTCCAACCTTTGGTATCTGCTTAAATAATTGGTAGCGCTGTCTTGATAATCTGGAGCTGGCAGTGCTGTTAAAGGCTTCCCGATCAGAAAGTGGCCTGGTGTTAGCGGCATCAGATCATTTGAATCACTTGAAAGAGGAGTAAGAGGTCGAGAATTAAGTACAGCTTCTATCTGCGTTAGGACAGTGATCAGTTCCTCATAAACTAAATTACAATTTCCCAATACTCTGTTTAAGTGAAATTTAATAGACTTAACGCCCGCTTCCCACAGACCCCCAAAATGAGGAGAGTAAGGTGGACAAAAGTGAAAACTTATACTTTCATTGGCCAAACTTTCGGATAATGAATTGCAGTTAGCTTTTAAAAATTTACAAATGTCATTATAAGCACCTACAAACGATGTTCCGTTGTCGGAATAAATATCTGTTGGCTTTCCTCTACGCGATATAAATCTACGCAAAGCAGACATAAAACTGTTACTAGTTAAGTCACCTACTAGTTCTATATGAATTGCCTTAGTTTTAAAACAAACAAAAATTGCGATGTAAACTTTAACAATTTTGCAACCTCGCCCCTGACGACTTGCTGATGAAATCGGACCAGCATAGTCTATCCCTACACATTCAAAAGGGTGACCGCCTGGAACTAAACGTTGGGAAGGTAAATTTCCCATAAGAGGATTGATTATCTTAGCTCGTATACGAGTACATCTAACGCATTGATGGTAAGTAGATTTAGCTAAATTGCGACCACCGAGAGGCCAATAAGTTTCTCTTATAGATGCTAGAAGCAATTGTGGACCCGCATGCAATAATCTAATATGCTCCGACCTAAACACAAGTTTTGTAAAAATGTGAGTGGACTGTAAAATAATAGGATGTTTTTTCTCATATGAAAATGTGGAGGCATTTTCTAAACGACCCCCAACACGCATTATATTATATTCATCCATAAAAACGTTAAACTTGCTTAATTTATTATTTAACGGTATTGGTTTATTATGAAGTAGTAACTTATACTCAGGAAATGATTCTACTTGAACAAGTCTAATTATTAAATTTAATGCACATTGCAATTCTGACGCACTTAAATAAGTGGTTTTTAAAGATTTACCCTTGCATACATTTATGAATCTAAGGACATATCCTACAACACGCTTTAATCTGAGAAGATTAGAGAAACGATTAAAATCGATTAAGGTGTCCTGTTTAAACATGGTGTGAAAAGAAACTTCGGATCGTACTTCAGGAAGATTCTCAATATTGGTTATATTTTCAGGCCAATAAGATTCATCTTTCTGAAGATAGCTAGGTCCACACCACCATTGTTTTAAATTTGGTAAGTCAGTGACATCAACACCACGTGATAGGTAATCAGCTGGATTCTCCTCAGAAGGAACGTGTCTCCATGAACAGCTTGCAGTTTTTTCTAGAATTTCAGCTGTACGATTGCGAACAAATGGCTGAAGTTTTATAGGTAACTTTTGAAGCCAACCTAGCACGATTGTCGAGTCAGTCCAAAATGTAGCGTGTTTTATACGTATGCGAAGTGATGAAATAGCCTTTTCGTATAAACGTACACCTAACAAGGCACCGCAGAGTTCCAATCTGGGAATAGTAGTTGGTTTTAAAGGTGCGACCTTACTTTTAGCTAATAGTAAGTTTACTAAAGTTTCACCACGTTTGTTGACACTCTTAACATAAAGACAAGCGCCATAAGCATGTTGTGATGCATCAGAAAAAATATGAAATTCTAATTCAGAATAACAGTTACAAACCAGTAAACGAGGAACCCGCAATTTACTTAATAAAGGGAGATTTTTAACTATATCAATCCAATCTCTTGAAATCTCCTTTGGCAATGGTTCGTCCCATGTAACTTTATGCAGCCATAATCTTTGCAATAAAATTTTTAATGAAATGACACATGGGGAAACTAATCCCATAGGGTCAAATATTTGCGCTATTATTGAGAGAATATTTCGTTTAGTAATCTCTTTTGATCCGATTGATGTACTAATATAAAAACAAATCTCGTCAGACTGTGTTAACCATCCTAGTCCTAAAGTTTTTAGCATGCTCAATCGCACCAATATTTAAATTTACCGATGAACCAATTGCAGACGAAGTAATAAGTGAAGCATGATTCGATTTCCACTTACGTAAAAGCATACCAGCTGAAGCAAGCTCAGAAGCAACCTTTTCTTTTATATTTAAAGATTCCTGAATGGAATCAGCTCCAGTCAGTAGATCATCCACATAGAAATCATGAAGTATTATCTGCGATATTAAATCGTCTTTGCACTCTAGCCCAATCTGCCTCAAACATCTAGTTGCAAGAAAACTGGAACTTGCACAACCATATGTAACCGTGTTAAGTTGATATATACTAACAGGGTCAGATGAATTGTTCCGCCAAATTATTTGCTGTAAATGTCGGTCGGAAGGATTAACTACTATTTGCCTGTACATCTTTTCGACGTCCGCAGCGAGAACAAATTTAAAAATCTAAATCTGATAAGTATTGACAGTAAGTCGTCCTGTACTGTAGGACCTACCATTTGAATCTCGTTTAATGACAGCCCTGATGTAGTTACACTACTAGCGTTGAATACGACCCTCAATTTGGTAGTACTGCTATCTTCACGCAATATACCATGATGAGGAATAAAGTACGGAGTTAAATTATAATTAACTTCACACTTGGACATATGCCCAAGAGCTTCATACTCCGATAAAAAATCAACGTACATACGCTTAAAAGTAGGCTGACTCTTAAGTCTCCGTTCCAGAGATAAAAGACATCGTTTTGCTCGTTGTGATGAATCTCCTAACACACTAGGCGATTGTTTCAATGGGATTCTGATGCAAAAACGACCATCTTCCAAACGAGTGGTATTTTTAATGAAATGTTCTTCGCACATTTGTTCTTCTAAGGAATATGATGACTTAGGGCTAACCTCTTCAAGGTGCCAAAAGCGTGATATCATCTTATAAATGTCATCAATCTCATAAGCAGATAGAACAGAATCATCATGTACATTATTATCTACTATCTTAGTGTAATTACATACGATTGGAGACGATTTATAATATCCTCCATTAATGGGACCCGAGACCAGCCATCCTAGCCTGGTTTCCCAAAGAATTGGTTGATTTGTCCCTAAGACAATTTTATCCGAACCTAGCAATTCCCAGAATATATTTGTACCGATAATCATATCTATGTCAGCTGCCCTATAAAAATGAGGATCTGCCAAATTAATATCGTTCGGTATATTTAAATGCGAAATATTAACTGAACGAGAAGGAATACTGTCGGTTATAGATGGCAACACATAACAAAGCAAATCTTTAGAATAATTTTCAGTTAAAGAATGTATTAAGACACGACACAGCTTTGTAGTGTTTACTTTAGTTTTATTTATTCCGAATATAGGTTTATCTACATTTACATATTTTAATTTCAATGAACTACACAAGCTTTCAGTAATGATAGACGACGAACTTGCACAATCTAATAAAACACGCATTATGCGTTCCTTTCCATTGGCATCAAATGTTTTAACGAGAGCAGTGGACAACAACACATCCTGCTCTAATTTCATAGATGAGTTGACTGAATATGTTGTCAGCGTCGTGAGCGCATGTTGAGCTTGATCGATAGGTGTAAAATCAGAATCACCTACAGTAGCTTGAATATCTTTAGGTTTTTTAACATTCGAAACATGAATCAATGTATTATGCTTGCGCTTGCACACCTTACAGCCTGGTTTTTTGCAACTATTAGAATAATGACCTGGACGAAGGCAATTATAACATATTTTATACTGTGAGATTAATTCTAGTCTTTGTTCGTTGTTTAAATTAAGAAAAAGAGCACACTTTGCTAAATTATGATCACCTTTGCATTTAAGACATGGCTTTGTAGATACGTTAATGTTAAAATCCTCGCAGGCTGGCCGAGACGAAGTATTGGCTACAGAAACCATTGCTCGAAGTTTGTGCATGTTTCTGTTGGGGTTAATCATGCCGTTACTACGAGAAGATTCTAAAGTTTCTAATAGGTCAGCGCGGTTACGAAGAAATTCTAGAAAAACAGACATCGTTAGGGGGTCACCCTTAGTTAATTTACCTTTACACTCTTCCCATTCACGGAATGTTGTTCAAGTTTTCTAGTAATAATGTGAATGATGAGAGTATCCCAGTATTGAGTCGGCTCGCCTAGCTGCTCCAGAGCACGTAAGTTTTTATTAAATTGGTCAATCAATCGCTTTATACTAATAGAAGATTCACTTTTAATTGAATCTACATTGAATAAATTATTAACATGGTTTTGTACTAGTAAGCGTTTATTATTAAATCTGTCACATAATAGTTCCCAAGCAACAGTATAATTACTAGCAGAAAACTCAACGGATTGAATGATCACAGCAGCAGACCCCTCCAGAGATGATCTGAGATAATGAAATTTATTTATTTCATCCATTGTATCATTTGTATGTATTAAGCTAGTAAACATATCGTGAAATTCAAGCCAATTGTCATAAGTCCCGTGAAATTTTGGTAAATTAATAGTAGGCAACTTAACTAGATTATGACTTATACGAGAACTGTCCGCATTATCACACCGAATTAACTTAGAATTTGATGATATTAAATTTTGAGCTTTAGAAAGTGATTCATAATATAAAGATTCAAAATCATTTCTTTCATTAATTTGAGGATCAATATCATCTACTAAACACTCAATTTTTAATTGTATATCATCATATTGATCATATAAGCATTCAACCTTACCTATCCGTAACTGCAATTCATTAACCTGCTGTTGACTCAATGAACCAGTTAATTCATTTAAGTACTTAATAAAATTAGTTAAGCGTCCTTTATAACTGGCTCGTTTTTTAATTAATTCCTTTTCCTCCCTCTCCGTCATTTTTGGAATTTTAGGAGAGAGCTACCTTGCCTGAAATTGAGATAGTATACTATGTATTACAAGTGACTTAAATCGCTTATATAATACCTATAATAATATAAGTATTTATTTTAAATCAAAAAAACTACTATTCTAAAACAAAAAAAAACATAAGTACTATTCTAAAGCAAAAAAACATAAATCATGCAACTTTTATTGTTTTATTATTATTTTTATTATTACTTTTAATATTAATTTACAAATTTTTCAAGTTATATTTTATTATACAAATATGTTATTTAATGTTACACTTGATTCTTTAATCACAAGTAAATGTAAGTAAGTAAGCATATGATAATAATTACCTGCTTTTTAAAACTATATAACACAATATTACAATTTAGTATTAAAGTTTTAAATATAATGTAACAATGAAGTTATTTAATAAATTATAATTAGCTATTTCTGACTGGCATATAATTTTATTTTATTTATTTAGGTATGAAGAACTAACTAATACTAATTTAAATATTAATTACACAATAGTCAACTTTTCCATATAACAATACTTTTTAAATTATGAATTAATAAGTACTTAAATGATGAAGTATTACAAATCAATAAATTTTGCTATTTTATTACATTTATCTAGTACATACCTGTTAAAACTATGAAATATGTTATTATACTAACAATTAATTGTAATTGGCTTACCAAATACATATAGTTTTACATTAAAATACATTAAATAATGTAAAAGGCAAATACTAGTAACCTCAATAGAAAAGAGTAATGGGTTATCATTATTAATATTCCTATAATTGAACACTGATCACTTCCCTGATTTCCTGGGTAATCCGGTTCGCTGGACCATGTATTGGAATTCTCTCTTCTATTAGATTTTAAAATGATTTTTAAATTAAAACAGTAAAATATGATGAGCACACGTGTAATTACTTAGATCTCAGAAGAACAACATTTTTTTACAATCAAAAAACGGGCAAGCTTAGAAAAAATAATATAAAAATAAATTGTAAATGTGAGATTGTTATAAAATTACATCAGGCGTCCGAACAACAGGTTTGGCAAAAAAATTAAAATATTAACATGAATTTACAGTTTTGATAACTAATATTCCTTTTGAAAACTTTAAGAACGAAATCTATACTGTTAGCTACCATATTTAAAATAGAGATTGCAACTGGCAGCCCCCGACGAAGTCTTCCCCATCATCTCGTTACATATATTCTTTTAGGCGGGTGATTTCTAGTTATTTTATTCTTTTTCAATTACAATTAAACCGTCGTGGGTTTTTTCAAAAGTTTTAATTTTGCTTTTTATTTTAAACTTTTTAAAGTGAATAGATACACATTATATATCATTACATAATATCGAAATGCTTTATATTAATCTTCATGTAAATCCAAAAGAAATTATAAGCCCAATGCATGCTGGTTATCAAATGCTTATTGCAGCGCCTGGCAGATTGTCACCGTAACATTTCCACGAAACTTAAATCTAACCAAATCAGTGCAAATCACTAAGCCCACTAGTAGTTTTAATTTTGAACAAACTAATGTATACTGGAGCGCCCCATGGTAGTTCGCGATATGGCAGATTAAAAGCACGCAGCAATTAAACGAACACCTATCACAGAAAACCGCATCTAAATAGGTTTCACATAAAAAAATACAAGTAAATGCTTACTGCAGCGCCCCCTGGTGAGGTGTCACCATGACACATACACAAGAACTCGCGCTAATTAAGCCTAATCCTATCTTTGATAACTGCATCCAAATGGGACTTGCAGTTTTAACTTTGCATGATTAAATATTTAATGCAGCGCCCCCTGCTGAGTTCTTAACGTAAAAAAAACCTAAAAACATACACCAAGTAAAGGTAAATCTAATACTATAAAAACTTTGTCCAATCGGACTAATAGTTGTGGTTTTACATTAAATATTACAATTAAATGTTTACAGCAGCGCCCCCTGGTGAGTCAACACGATAAAACATACCCAAGAAGAAGCACTAATTAAACTTGAGCTTATCATTGAAACTGCATCCAAATCGAATTTGTCATTTTAGCTTTGCACAAACAATACTTTACTGCAGCGCCCCCTGATGACTTGTCACCGTAATATAATGTACATGCACTAAGCAAAGCGGAATCTAATACTGAAAACTCTTTCCAATCGTACTAGTCGTTTTGGTTTTGCACAAAAAAATAGAATCAGCTAATTACTGCAGCGCCCCCTAGAGAGTGGACACATACATGAAAATATGCACTGCCAAAGTACGAGACATTACAAAAGCAAAGTTTTCACACCTCACCCACAAATACACATCCCACAATATAAATAGAGACATTGAGGCCAATGTGGCGCAGTGGAATATTCTCCGACTCTTAACGCGGTCTGTTGTAGTTTCAACTCTCATTCGGGGGACTGATATTTAAATTATTTTTGTATTTCTTCGTTCTGATTCGTTCTAATACCTAAGACAGAACGCGGCATCGAATTTCGCCACTTAACGACTCAACTTCTTATGAAAATTAACTAAAAAATAACTAACTTAAAATTAACGTGTGATGCACTGAGTATGATATTAAAAGTAAAATGTATATATAAAAAACTTTTTTCTTACAAATATCACCATTTTTTTTTTACAATAAATATATGCATATTTATTTTTTTGCAATAACGATATTTCATGCTTCATTTGTGAATAATTAACACAATTTGACTGCCAGTTTTTTTTTTTGCGGAAATTCAATTGAATACCAGGGTATAACCTATCCCACAGTTTTCTCTTGCCTCTAACTAAGTTAATTCTATGCAAAAAATCTTTTATTTCCATTCAGTAGATATCAGTGTATAAAAAAAAATTACTTGTATAGATTTTTTTCTTTTTTCCCAAAAAATACTGTCAAAAAAAATATATGCTATATCTAATCTAATAATAATCTATGTAATCTAATAATCTATCACTCTAATCTAATAATCTATTCTACCTATATGTATACCCTATATGTATAGATATCAGTGTATAAAAAAAATTACTTATTTACATTTTTTTAATTTTTTTTCCAAAAATACTATCACAAATAACGGGATAAAAATCTATCCTATACCTTATCTAATAATAATCTATGTAATCTAATAACCTAGTAATCTATCACTCTAATCTAATAATCTATCCTATATACCTTTGGACTATACGCTACCACCATGTCAAAATTCATTCATTTCCATTCTTCATTCAGTACTTTTTGCGTGATTGGCAAACATAATTAATTTAACTTTTAGATTTCTATTACCACAATATAAGCAACATTACTAACCATATGTTTATTCGTTCAAAGGAAGTATTTCAATTAAATTGTTAAGCAAGATTTTTTTTACAAAGCTTCAATTGAGTATTTAAAATAATATAAAAAAGAATCTTGTGAGCTTTCGGTACATTGCCTCCTTTGCAATGACAATTTTATATGTTAAATATTGTTCTCAAGTGGCTTGTCTTATTAAGAAATAAATGTGTAAAAAAAATTATTTGTTCTTAATTCGTTTTTCTGTCATCACAATCAATATGAAACCTGTTATTTTAATGCCAATTTAGAGAAGTATTTTTGGTTTTGTTTAATAGTTATATAAAAGAGGTTATAACTATGTTATGCTGATTTTATATAGTTAAGCATACTGTACTGACTATAATCCCACAAGTAAAGTAAAAAAAGTATATAGATAACAAAAGTTATTTCAATTTGAAAATGGACTACGTATGTAGTCCACGCGACCACTCATGCCTCATTTAGTAGCGCGACCACTGCAGGGTTAACAACTGAGCCTAAGCCATTAATGATACCACGTTTAACTCTATTTCTAGGTGCTATAAACATTGACTTTTTATCAATTAAATCTAAATTATGTTCTATTTGATCTCTATATGTCTTATGCAGATTTTCTGATGCAGTATTGTTTTCAGCTGCTTTTGTACTTGCATATAAGGACATTAGTTTAATGGAAATTAAATATAAATGAGTTATATTATATGTACAAGCAAGATTAAATGAATCAACTTGTTTAAGGATACGTCCTTGTTTAAGTAAAAGGATTCCATTATTATCATCTACGGGTTGAAATGTTACGTCTGATTTTGACTGGAACACGAGGGATCCGAAGATGAGGGTCCTAGAACAAGATGAGGTCGCCGTAAAAGTTTGAAGTGAACTCTGATTGACTTAGAGTTAGGGTGACTACCTATTATCTCTGCTATATTATTAGGATGAAGGTGAATTATCTTGTACGGACCTTTAAACACCGGCTTCGTTTTGTCGTTTCTCGCTGTTTTGGCCACCTGTTTAAAAACTGTTTCACCTACCTTAAACGATGACAGTCAAATATAGTTATGAAAATTAATAATTTATAACATTTTCTACACAGGAAAGACACATGATCGGAAATAATTCCCACAAATAAACTTTTTGCAGGCAGTGCACGATTTACAGGTGTTTTTATTGCGTGTTCTCCATAGTTGTGACAACGACGTACTTCATTACTTGACGTCATCTGTAAAGCTAATGCTTGTTTTTCTTTGTCTGTAATACCTAGGAAATATTAAATTTTTACTGTAGAAGACCTTGTCAATGAATTTGAGTTAATTCTTTTCCCAGTCAATGGTTTCGTCCAACCTCATCTGATCGTCAACGAAACACACAGTTTTGAATGGCAGTGTTTTGCCTGACTATTCCATTCGAACTATGAGGAGAAAACACTATAGTATGCCTAAGGGTTCTTCCTCTGACCTGAAGAATTGTCTTAGACCACATCGTGTCATCAACTCTGGTGTAATAACCATCACGCTGTGATTTTCGCTAAGGTGGTTCCTCATTTTCAGAGCTTTCGCTGTCCCTTGACTCTGATATCTTGCTCCTGTTCTTATTCTTATTCGTGATTTTGCTCTTCTAAATAATCTACTTCCTCATCCGAGCTAGACTTAGCTTGAGAACCGTCGATTTCGGCTTCAGCTTCTCTCAATCACGCCTCTATCTATGCAGTTTGTCAATCACCCATTTTTATCCAAAAATTTAATGTTAGATGAAACTCCAATAAGATAGCATAACAAAATCATATTTATATTACATATTTATGACAATTTTAATATAAAATAAATGAAAGCAAAAAAGATACTAACAGGAAAAACACTTACGTAAGTGGTCGCGTGGACTACATATGTAGTCCAGGAACTTTGCAAAGCTACTAATAATGCACCTACGCATGATAGGCGCTTCCGATGCACTGAGTACGTCCCTGGATTAGTCATTTGAAAGTACCTAGCGCCGCAAAAAACTAGCGCTTGGCGTTTGCAAAATAAAACGGATTTTGTATCAGTGGACTACATATGTAGTCCGCGCGACCACTGCAGGGTTAAATGATATATAGGTAACTTAGACAACGATGATGCAATCCGTTTTGAAAATGAAATTAATAAAATTAGCAGTTCAGTTTCATATATTCAAACATCTCAAAAGCGAACATTATCTTTGGCAGAAAATACAATTAATGAATTTTCTAACCAATAAAATAAAATAAACGAGAATCAAAACAGATTAGCATCTCTATTACATAATATTACAGTTAATTCAAATACTATTTCAAACCAATTACACTTTTTAGAGATTTATGTACAAATAAGTTTTAGTTTACAGCTTTTATTAGATAAGTTAATGATATTAGAAGATGCTATGTCATTTTCGCAGTTAGATATAATGCACCCTAGTATTATTAATCCTCGTAATTTAGTTACAGAAATTAGAAATTTAGAGAAATTTTCTTTTTTAAAACCAGTTGCTGAAATTAGTATGGAAAACATTCATAACATAGAAAAGTCTATAAGCGTGAAAGCGTATAGTACAAGACACTCTTTAACATTTATATTAGTAATCCCTTCCACTGACTTTAATATCTATGATCATATACATACATATTCTATCCCAAATAAAGAAAACCTAACCATTATACCCAAGTCCAAATTCCTTGTCCTTGGAAGCGAAGAGTACGCATACTCAGAAGAACCCTGCAAGAGAATCTCCGAAGACACTTTGCTCTGCAACTCGCTAGAGTTCAGATTTTTCAGTTGTTCTTAAGATTGCACCATCACCTTAATAAAGAAACAAAAAGGAAACTGCACTCATGCTCGCATGAATTTTAACAAAGGAAAACTCCAGAACATCAACGAAAATACCTGGTTAGGAATTTTGCCAGAACCAGAAGTAATCAGAACTCAGTGTGGACGCAAAACAAATTACAGAAAAACATCAAACATTTTTCTCGTAACTATCACAGAAGATTGCCAAATTAATATCATGAATAGAACGATAAGATCACACAGCAACACCATCACGATGAATGAAATAATTCCGCTACCAGATCAAAATCTCGTACATCAAGAAGAGGTCCATTATGAACTGCACCTAGAAGACATCTCGCTAGACAGCATCCATGAACTTATGAATACAGTTGAAGAAATTCAAGAAGCAGATGATTTTCATTGGGTTAACTTAATGACAATCCCTAGTTGGCCCACGTTAATCCTGTACATAGTAATTGGGACCCTAATTTTTTGGAAGTTTTTTTGGAATAAACACAAGAAACAATCCAAACACAAGGACACAAGGTGCGAGGACGCTCCTGAAAGCTGCAGGACCAGCTTCCATCTTAAGGAGGGAGGAGTTACCATGGCGTAATATACACATTACAGCGCCGACTCCCACACTTTCCGCTGACACCGCATTTAAGAAGACAATGGGCTGCATATTTTACAAATTTACTGAATAATATATTATAATAATTAATGCAGTCTTAATCCAGTTTTCAATCAATAAAGTTATGTTTTTATATAATTAATTGTAATTAATAAATAAATAAATCTTTTTAAAAAGACTTTCTCCGGTCGTCATTTTTTTTTTTTTTTTTTTTTTTTTTTTTTTGTGACGCTGGGAAATGCTTTTACGCAGACCGCCCGTACCCAAAGGACGAACGGTACTGTGGGGCTCATCAATCTAATACTACCCACTAAAACCCAGCGGAAACCCTCTCCACCTACATAAGACGTCGCAGGATCACTCGCGTATGCATACTACGACGTCTCGGTGGATGGCCCGCCTACGGACCACCGTCGCCTTCAAGGTGCTCTGGGGTTTCTTCCAGAGCACCTGCAGCCTCGATGACTTGTAGGAGGATAATTATTACCCCCCCGTAGTAGCTCCTCTAGGGTAGGGGGAGTTGGAGTTGCGCGTACCGCCTTCTCCTACCCCCTGGCCTACGACGACGGAGTGGGTCTGAATTCGCGCTAAACTCGCGCTCCCGCTCCGCCCTCTCCTTCAAAGCGGTCACTGACTCGCAAAAGGAGACCATTGCAGACCAGCTTCTCTCACTATCCAGCATGGCCCCTACCACACTGGATAGTGAGAGATCCCTACCCACTAGAGCCATCAAGGCGTGGCGTTGTGGAGCCCAAGCGGGGCATTCTGCCAGAGTGCGATGCGCCGAATCGATGGGCGCATTACACTCATGGCACGCCGGCGACGACTCCCGACGAGCAATCTGGTGCAGGTATTTACCGAAACAACCATGCCCCGTAAGCACCTGCACCAGCCTGAAGGTCAGGATCCCGGAATTTCGTTTGACCCAGCGCTCTAAGTGGGGGCGGACTGCCTCCACCGTCACTAGGCCTGCCACCGGGG